>VYZM01000086.1:174448-218130 GCA_013398915.1 Dromas ardeola | reverse complement strand
GGCGGCAGCGCCGGAGGCGGCGGGGGGCTATGGCGGCCGGGCGCTACCCTGAGGAGCGTGGCGGCAGCGGGCGCCGCAGCCGCGGGTGGCCGGGCGGTGATAGGCCTCTGGAGGCCGCGGGCCGTAACCTGCCGCCTGTCAGGGCTGCCGCAAGGGAGCTTCGTGACAGGCAGCGGTAAAAGGGACAGGGACACACACACACCCCCAGGGGCCCAGGGTAACCTAACGAGCTGATATTTCCACTTTAATAAATGCTTCCCGCGTTGCAGGTTACCTAGCGGTGGCCTTGGTGTCACCACAAACAACATCACTGCAAGCGAAGCAGGGCACGCCGAGAGTATGGGTGACAGCTGAAGCCATTTCACAGTTTCACAGGCAACCGTACGGTAGTAAGACTGAATGCAGCCGAGTGGCAGTAATAGGTACAGGTGATGGTCGCTTGTCCCATAGCGAGCATGAAAAGACACAACGGCTGCTAGTCAACTGTGATATATGTTGAGATGTATACATAACGTTAGGTTGTGTGACAAAAGCTCATCTGCACACCCACAAAAGAGAACAGGGAGAGGACAGCAGGAGAGGGAGCCCACACAGCACCCTGCTGGGCTGATCCCAGGCCCATCCTGGGAGCCATCAGCCCACCAAAGGCTGATGTCAAGGAAAACAAGGGGCACAATGGCAGTTGGGAACCCAAATTAAGGACTCAGAGGAAGGGACACACTGTCCAGGCCCCTCCCAGGAGAGCCTCAGCCCCAGAGCACCTTTAGGGCTTGGGGGGGTCACTGTGATCAGGGGTGTGGGATGCATAATGGGATGCAGGGGAAGAGCATTTGGGGATTGCACAGGACTCATTAGGGGGATGCTTCAGGGAGGAACCAAAGGTGGGAAAGGGAGGGATCTAGGTGATTTGTGGAGGAATGAGTGTGGGAGAACAGAGGGTTATGGAAATAAATGGGCCAGTAAGTGTGTAAATGATTTGAGATGGTTTGTCTGGCCATCGCCTGCGCCTGATCAGCACAGCCTGTCCCATCTTCTCATTAACTTCCTTCCTCAATTTGCCCTGGGCGAGAGACTCTCATTGCTACATGTGTGCGGGGGTCTGGGTGCCCGCAGCTGGGCTGGGACTCAAGCCACGGAGCACCACCCAGTGTGGGCGAGCGGCAGCGAGGGTGCAGCCAGACCCGCCGGTGAGGGGGCTTGGGGGACGGGGGAGCTGCAAGAGAGGAGCCGTCTGCCAGGGGGACCGGGGGGTCCCAGCAGCTGACCAAGAGTCTGAGGGACCTGGAACACCAGAGCATCACGGGGGAAGCTGGCTGCTGGGGGACCAGGGGGACTGGAGAGACCGGGACTGAGGGGCAGCTATTGGGGCAGACTGCCTGAGCCCCACTGCTGGAGGGAGCCACGTTGTGTGTTTATGTGTGTATATATATGCACGCTCAGTAGTGCACCTCCATCCTGCTCTGCCAGAGAAGGGGGTGGGATGAGGCTGCTGGCTCTGCCTGTGTTTGTGTGAGTGGTCTGTGTGGCCGGCTGTGTTATCTGTGTGGCCATCTGTGTATATATGTTTCAGTGGTGTGTATGTGTGTTTGTGCATGTGCCTGCTGGGAATACAAGCTCAGCCTGGCTACTGCGTGGATGTGGGGGTATGGAGCTGCATCAGCCTTGCGCCTCTCAGGCTACCAGATCTAGCCCAATTTTCCCATATCAATAGATAGGCATATTTGTATACATATCATATGTATTCATATACAATATACATATCATATACATATAGATAGGTATACTTTATAGGGCTTCTATATAGCACAGTATTTCTACCCACAAAATTGAGATAAGAGAGATTAAAGCAGATAAGCAACAGCTTTCTCCCAAAGCATTTGCATCAGAAACATATAACTGTTACAATTTTCTTTCAGAGATTTGAGGTTTCTCACACCCTGCCATTAAGCACATCTATACTGCAGCAGGAGATCTGGTTACAGTATTGGTTGGCATTCCTGAGATACCTTGAAGCAAATTAGCACAGGTAAGGGCAGCAATAGAGATCTGCAAGCTTTCCTGTTTTTGCTGAGAGTCTGGTTTCAGATGCAGCTGAGCTAATACAATGGTGTGCTGCAGGTACAAAGATGAAGTCCTGTTTCCCATCACCTTCGCTCTTCTGTTCCCTTTTCTCCACCATGTACATATTTTCAGGGATGGTGAACTACATCCATTCTGCACATCTTGTGATAGCCTGCTCTAAAAGGCCAACACAGATGATGCCTTTTAGGAGGATAGCCATCACCTGCAGACAAGGATTTGCAAAACCTGGCGGCTTGTATTACATGAGGCTGTGAGGCAGAGTACTGAACAGAGTGAGGGAGGCCCAGGGCAGGCTTTTAGGGTCTGCGTGACCACCGAGCACCATATGGAAGCAGTAAAAAGTGCCACCAGAGTTCAGAAACACAGAGATCTAAAACCAGGCTGACGTCAGGCACCAGTAAAACTAAGACAGAAGGTAGCTTCATTTCTGACAACAGCTAATTCCGAAGCCCTAAGTATTTTAGTAATCTGGGATGATTCAGCTGGAGGGATTTTACTCCTAAACCAGTAATACAGAATTTTGAGAAGAATTTTTTACTTTATATAAAAGTGACAAATGCAAGCAGCATGTTTTTAAACACAGTCTAAAAAGACAGTGACGATATTGAAGACTGGAGAATGACCCTGAACTGCAGGGTGAGAGGTGGAAGTGGATGGGGTAAACAGATCAACGATCATGTTGTGATCGGGTGAAATTCGGGTTTAGGCGTGTTACCACTGGCCCCTGTTTTCCCCAGTGCAATGGGATGACAGAAAATGGTGTCACAATAATACAGCCCTTTCTAAAAAAGGCCACGCAGCCAGACTGCTGACCATATTTAGCACTACTAAACTACGATTGGCACCGACATGCCTTGGTTGTCACCTACTGACATTTTGTTCAGCCCTAAAAATGAAAACACAGTTGCCTGCACTGTTTCAAATGATGAGAGTCACTGGGGACTCGCAGATAGGGAAAGAAAAAGATAAGTCAAAGCAACGAGTTCATCATGACTGAGGATCTCAGAGCTGCCACCACCACAACCAAAAGGTGTTGTTCTGTGTTTCTGAGTTGGTGAAAAGTGGTCACATACAGCAGCAGGGTCATGAGAGGTGTCTTTGCAGCCAGATGGGGTGAGCACCCACCAGGGAGAAGGGGCGCCTGCCCCATCTGCACCCCTGAACCCCACTGACATGCAGTCGTACCTGCATGTCTGTACTCACCATGCGTATGAAATGTTCACCATGAAACTCACCATGAAACTCACCGTGAAATGCTTTAATGGGTCCACGCTGATGGTAAAATGTGACTGTTCTCCTTTGCTCCTTTGCTTCCTCAGGTTTGGCTGAGGAAGGGTGACAATGGGAGCTGCACCCTTCAGGCTTCCTCCCGCTGGCTGGTGGGACCCTTTCACTGTGCAGTGAAGGGGCTGGAGCTGGGGAGTCTCCTGGGAGTCCCTGGGTGGCGGGCAGGCAGATCTGCCCAGCTGCTCAGCTCTGGGTCATTCCTGCTCTCTTTCTGCCCGCCCCTGCCCAGATAGATCAGAAACCCACCATCGCTCTCTGCACCAGCGGCTAGAGTTGGTGATGATGGGAGCCAGGGGCACGGCGACAATTCCAACAGCAGAAACCACAAACTGGTGTGGGCACCAAGGGGAGTTAAGTCGTGAAGGGCAAACCCCCATCAGAGACCGTCAGGGAGCTGACACAGAGCTCTGTGAAGGGTTTTGATCTTTTCCTTTCGTGCAGGGGTTACAGAATATTATTGGTTTTGGCTCTCACATCTTCTTTGTGAATTATAACTCCAGAAGTGACAGTGTTAACAAATACAGCGGAATAGACTGCTCTGTAAGCTGAGCTACATGGTCACATGCACGGGATTTATTTTTAACATCCCAAAACTACTTGACGTTTCTGCCTGGGCTTGCTTCGTGTCCTCCCATTCTCTCTTTCTTTGCTTGCAGTTCTCCCCTACCCACCTCACTTCAACCCAGCTGAGCAGAACCGGGAGAGCAAGTGTTTGCTACACACACAGGGCCTCTATGATTAAGGTAAGGCTTTGTAAATAGAGTCGGAGTCTTTATTGGTCAAACCTTATGCAGTGCAATGGTTATTGTATCGAGCTATGAAAATCAAGACGTCTTCAAAGCAGCCTGGGTGATTAAGATGAATTAGAATAATCAGACACAAGATGTCTTAAATGACACTCTAAAACAGAGGCAGCTGGTAACTGTGAACGCTTCTGTGACATGCTACTCTCAAAAAAACCAACCCTCCATAATATATTCAGTGGATTAGCAATAGTTTGCAGCACTGTATCTGGGGTTTAAAAAAACTAAGATGCTGCTTCTAAGATGGGAGCTTCAGTAGCAGGACAGATGATAAATCAAAAATTCAATTTCTGTAATTTTCAAGAAACTCTGAGAAGTGAGAAAAGGACACACAGTAAGGGTCAGAGGAGAGGCACAAGCAATCTTCTGGCAAAAATGCTAAGCCTTAAAATCTGGTGAGTTTTGTAGATTCAGACTGCAAACTCTACGTTTATAGGCCAGAATGAATAATAAGATGATGAAGTAAGAATCACATGTGTTAGAGGTACTACTGTACCATTTAGAGTTGTGTCTGCTTGGCAATATTTACTCACGAATCTTTTCTCTTTTGTTTTTATGACTTAGACCTTGACCAGTAGCTCCGAAATACTCTAAGCGGGGCATCTGACTTGGGCTGGGTTTCTTTTGTTTTGCTTAAAATGATTCACTGGTTATCTCAAGGAGTTTTCAGAGAAGTATATTAATGAGATTGTTACCAGGGCATAAAGTAGAACCTGAGCCCAAAGGAAAAAAAACCACAGTTTGGAACATTCTTTTTTTTTTTTTTTCCCCTCAAACTGCAACTAAACTGGAACCTGTTATTTTAAAGCACCTGCTGAACTCAAACCAAAACCAAACCCATTTCCCAGTTGTCGATGCAAAGTGAGAGTTTGCCTGACTGTGTCTCTTCCAAGGACAGCACAGGGACCCCTCACATGCACGAGGAGCAGCTGAGCAGCTCCATGCCACAGCCTCCCCCTTCTCCTTGTCCTGCCTGTCCCCACACGACTCCCCAACGTGCCCAGCAGAAGACCCTGCTGCTGGGCTGCCCTGCGCTGTACCGCCAGCCCAGGGGACCACTTCAGCACCCGGAATTTTGGGGGTGGGTTTGTCTGCGGTGGGCTATGGCTACGTTGCGCCAGGTACGGAGGAGCAAGAAATGTTGCTGACCCAGGTCTCACAGCAGGGGAGTGCAGTGTGGGGTTTCCACCAGCAGGCCCCCCCTGTGTTACCTGTGCCTCACTGCTCTGAACTCTCCCCTATTCCTCCGTAACAGCACCAGTGCATTTCACTGGACCGAAATTGCAGTAGCAAGTTTCCCGTGCCGCTTTACTGCATGCATGCAGCACAGGTTTACCAGGCGAGGGGGAGGCCTGATGGTGCGACAGCTTCTCTTGAGCTCCACGCTCCCACGTGGCAGGTTTAGGGAGCTGAAAAGAAGCTGATGTGCTGCTGTGGGAACCTGAGCAGCACGTGTGCTCTGACGGGAAAGCAAGGAACGTGCCTGACTGATGCACTGTACCGTGGACTACTCTGTCCCTGTCATTTTAAAGTATTTTCTTTTCAGTATAAAGCAATTCCAGCTTTATCAGTAACTCTGAACCAGTGGTTATTGCTGTGAAACACCCAGGCTCAACCAGCTGATCCCCAGCTAGAAAATACAGGGAGTAGCTCCCTAATTGTCACAGCCTCATCCTTCCATCTGTGGGCTTATCTAACAGGTCAGTTGTCTCATGGAAAACCTTTTCACTCTGCATGTCTTATACTGAGGATTTGAGCTTCTCCAGAAGCATTGTCCTGGAATCAAAGTGCCCTTAGAAAACCCATGTGGACTTGTTCAAGGTCTGAGCCTCAAAGAAACTTTGTCTTGCACATGCTTGCTAGAAATTTATTAGTGTTATTGACAAAGTTTTCATCTATACCTTTTATTCTCCCTTTCCACCTACCCTGGGCTGTACCCTATTCCCTGCCTGACTCACTTAAAGCTCAGCTGGCAACACGTATACACAAGAACAGTCTGAATGGCAATTGCAGAGCAGGTGTGCCACGAAGGACAGTGACCCTCTATGCCTAACGCCAAGGCAGTCACTCAAGCTGTAGCTGTCCCTGCTGTGGGTGTCAAGATGTGGGGCTTGACTCACTTAGGGGGTCACCATGATTCTAGATGGTGGCATTCTTGGCTTTGCTTTTTATTTTGTGTTGAAGGATGGGACTTCAGAAAAAGTAGGCTCCCGAGAATCATGTACAAGTGCAGTGCAGTACAGTTTCCAATGGCATAGTGTTTCCTTCCTCAGCTCCTAGAAATAATTATATCCGTGTTGCAAAAGGAGACCCAAGCCTGATTTCTTGCTGAGGTTAAGTACATAGCGATTGAGGAAGAGCACTGCAGAAAAAAAGAAGAGAATCTCTATTTTAAGGAGACTTAGATGCTCTCCTAGAAAATGTGATTCTACAGCTGGCTCTGACGGGGTTTTTGTGCAGGAGGCATGCAACTTCAAATGAAACATCAGAACCTGAGCATCTTCATGCTTGGTTGTGTGCATATATATTTATTTATTTATACAAAATATTCTATTTATTTTCATCTTTCTATACTTTAATTCTACATCTGCCAAATAGAAGTAATAGTATCTTATAGCCTCAATTGCACCTCTAGTACTGCAAAGATAAATTCATTATTGGTTGTGAAACCCCTTGGATACTAACATAGTAAATACATTGAAAAACCCTGTAGGGAAATAGTAACTCTGTATTCACCTCAGGATTTAAGTGTTATGATAAAAATGAGATAAACACTACATACCTGGTAACAAGGATTAAAAGAAATCAACAATATCTCCTATCTGCCCTATACACTCCACCAAAAATATTCACATTCCTTGAAAATATTTTTTTCTGTTGTAACATTATATATAACTTTAACATTCTTGGCTCCAGAATTTGGATGCAAACTTTCTTGAGATTGTTTTAAGCACTCCTTATCACATTGTAAATCTTAGAAATATTGTTTTATGTTCATTTGCAATCTCTTCTCAGAGGCACTCCTTAAGGTAATTATCTGGGGTTTCAGATGGCCCTTTTTGATGGTTCTTTAAAACGCGAGGCATCCCTTGATTTTGTGATAAGAGCTTAGATATGATGTATAACCTTAGTATGTCATATGATCAGTCACATATAGCAAATACCAAATAGGAAAACAGTTGTATTGTTTTAAATCATTGACTGCAACTGAATTAAATGTATATTTACTGAAAATAAATTGTAATTGCTTTATAAACTGTAAGTTATTGTCACTGAACAGATCTGCTCCAGACACAGACATATCTGCAGTCAAAATAGCAGCTGTATATTTTTAAACCTTACTTGATTTGCGGTCATGACGGTCTAAAAATAAAGATTTACCGAAGTGGACAGACTGTAATTTGCATCCTTTCTTTCCACAGTTGACTGAACAGGATTCAAGTAAGCATTTCTGGTTTGATTTTTTTTCTAACCCAGCTCTCAGGAAATTTTTTCAAGTTGCAGGGAAACAAGAAGTGCACAGGTTGAGAGAAATGTTTCATCACCTGACATATCTCTGTGTCTCCTGCCTCCGGATGTTATGTATCAAACTTACTGAAGCAAGAATTTGTAAACTTCCCACTCAGGGGTTTGAAAGTTGTAGTTTGTGTACTGACAATAATACCATCAACTAAACAACAGAGCTGACTAGATCATCAGTTAAAATGCAGAGCTTCGGATTACCGGCATGTCAGAATAGAAGCAGCATTCAAACCCTGATAAATACCAGAAAAGTTTTCTGTCCCTTCTTCCTGTCCTCCCGCTTCACAGATTTGACAAGGAGAAGAGAGGTATAGAAATAATTGGTTAACAGAAGAGCATATACAAGTTAGAGATGAGGTAAACTCAACTAAAAATGGCACATCTGAACAATGATAAAGACTTATTCTGGACCTGAATGGTCTGATATGGTCACTTTTGATAAACACAGCGTGTGTTTTCTTTCTCTACGTGTGATTCAGATGGCGTTCGTTTCAGCATGCAGCAGCGTGAAAGCAGGCTCCTCTCCAGAAACTTTGCAATCAGCCCTTTCTTGGCCCTTTTGGAGAACCATAAGGCCTGTGCCTCAGGTGCATTTTTATTTATCAATTATTTCTCTCTGAGAGTTGGTTCTGCAGTGGAAAGTATTGTTCGCACATTCATGGTTTTATTGCGGTGTAATGTACCCAGCCTTCCTCTGACCTTATGCAAGTCATAGCTGGGACTATTTTTAGAGATTATATTTGCAGCAAAATGCTACAAGAATGAGAGCAGCAAGGATGCTGCCAATGTGAAATAAATCCATCTGTATCTCCTGCTTCTCTGAGCGGCATAAAAGTAGATGTAACTAAACAGCCTATAGCAGGACAGATGACACCCTAAACCACATGTATTTGAGGGCTGGACGTGGCTGGGGCCACCATGCCCAGCACGCTGGTGTCACCTGTCTGCAGAAGCCAGCGCTTCCCAGGACAAGGCAGGGAATGTTATAGTGGATGGTCACAAAATACTGTTTTTCTGCATTGCTGTCCCAAGCTCTTTCCCTGCAAACAAATGTGAAGGTACTTGAGGCTTATACTTCAGAGTGTAAGTGTGTCCCCAGGTAAAGGGACCACAGAGGACTTGTTCCTTTACTCTGCAGGACCAAAGAGGAATGGGATTCACTAAGACATGTCAACAGGTATTGGTCAGTGTTGGAAGCTGCAATGGATGGAGCAAAGATGTGTTGAGCAATTGATGCACATCAAATTCGAAGACGAGTGTGTGGTCTTCGGTGACTGCAGGAACCCATGCATTGCCTTTCCCAGGCATCTTTCCTTCTCCTGCATTGTTCATGGCTTCCATTGCCTAGGTGTGAAAGACGAGAAGTTAAAACAGCACCTTCAAGAAAGAGAAGGGAAGCAGCTTTGGGTGGCATCTCTTCCCCTTGAGCCTAAACCTACTTCCTCTGCAGCACAGCTCTCCTCAGGGATACGTCACTTCAGCCTGGGGTTGGAAAAGCACTCACATCTAGGTAAAGGACACTGCTGTGTTTTCTTTAACCTTAGGGAAAAAAAACATAGTCTAAATTTTTTTATTAATAACGTGTATTTTTTTCAAGAGCCCAATGGGAGGCTGCTGGGCCTATGGTAGTTCCTACTGCGTAGAAAGTGTGGTGCCAAGACTTGTCAAAAATCTTTTTCTCATTTTCACTATAAAAAAGCGCTCTGGGTCCTGTTTGGAAACAGAACTACAGATCCTCATTATCATTAGCTTTTTTCCCTCCACAAAGATTCTCAGTAGACTGAACCAAGCCGAAATGCAGCCTCTACAGTCAGAAGTCTGGACTTTTCTACTTGCAGCAGCTCTTCTTTGAGCCAAGTTACTGGTGCCAGTTGAAGGTATCCAGGGAAGCAGCTCCAAGTAGTGACTGAGCAGCCTCTAGTTCTCTAATCCAATGACTGTGTGTGAGGGGAAAGGATCACAGGAGGTCCTACATGTTCCCCCTAAAGAGCATCTCTTACGGACATTGTTGAAGACGACTCCTGAGATGGGTGGACCACTGGTCTGACCCAGAATGTCATCTCTTATGTTCTTAGACTCTATGCAACAGAAGGCATGCCTCATGCTAATCACCATTTCCTTGCTGTCGGACTCTGTGCTTCTGTTTTACTGTGTTTAGGGTGAAGTGACAGCTATTGCTGGGAATTATTGCAAGGGTAGAGATATTATGAGCAAGGGCAACCGAGAACTTTTGGAAGCAGGCCTCATAAGTGCATTGATTTTACTAATTAAACTGATTGAATTGACTTACTGGGAAAGAACAAAAAAAAACAATAATGAAAGCAAAGCAGATCAGTGGTTCATTCTGACACCAAGCTAGTAATCTGGTAGTGGTAACTTTTTATATAAGGATCTTTGTACATCATGTTCTTGTACTTCTGCTTTTTGTTGTTGGATCTTGTCCTGGTTTGAGGTAAAACAGAACCTATTTTCTGTTCAGGAGTTTTACTTTGCAGCTAAGCCTCTTCTAACCAGCTGAACTCTCTGAAATTAACAGCATATTGTCCAGATACTGTTCGCTCACAGAGAGAAAAGACCTGATTATTTCTAATTTATGCCAAGGAATGGTATGCAGAGAGGCTCTTACTTATACTTCTTGCTGTAACAACCAAGGTCAGCTCACTTTGTTATTTGCCACGTTGGAGGGTCGGAAGCGGAAAAGCGTAGAGGGGTCCCACCTGTGTGGAGGAGGGGACAGGACAGGTGACCCAAAACTGACCAGCAGGGTATTCCATCCCATCTGCCCCATGCTCAGTATAAAAGCTGAGGGATCAAAGGGTCAACTCTTTTTCTTCAATGGCCAGCATCCGAGGAGGACTCTCTCTGTTTGTCTGCCTTTGATCCCGATCCGTGCATTCCTGAATCCAGATTCGGAATCCAGCTCCTGTCTGTCGCTGAGTCCAGTCTGGGACTTCCCCAGTGCCTGCCGGTGATGTGATTGTCATCCTGGGAGCTAGATACTGGTTTTGTATATATTGTATATACTTCATTATTTCCTTTTCACTATTTTATTAATATTTTCATTGAAGTAGTTTATTTTTTTCTAAACTCCTAAGTCTCTTTGTCTCTTTCCCTCCTCTCCTTGAGAGCGGTGGGGGAGAGCATCTGTCATTCATTTCAGTGGCCAGTCTGGCACAAACTGTGACAGATCTCAGGAAAATTGTATCTCCTTCTTTTATCCAAGGTTTTTAAGGGGAGGAGAGGAAAAAATTACATATATATTTTGAAACCGCGTTAATATGGAAATGTGAAAACCGAAATGCATTCTTCCTTAAGAAAACATTTAGCCTGTTTATATAATAAAGCTGGTTGAAATTTCTGAGACATTTGTTTTGGCATCCTCAACTTGTTCTTTTAATCCAGTCTGTTGGTTGCAAAATGTTAAATTCATGGAGCTGGCTGGTGGCAGCTGAATTTATGAAACGGAGACTGGTATTGTTTATTACCTGTTGCCTGGGACCTTTTTCTCTATTTTCTGTCCCCTTGTGGTGTCATTAACACCTTCATAAACCGAATCTCAAATATGATCAGCTCAGGATCATCTGTTCAGTTCCGGGTAGTGTTTGACACTGACTTGTCAGAAGTACGTAGGATGAACTGAAAAAGTAGAGCAGTGGTGACCGTTTTTTGTAGGATCATGCTCTAAAATAGATCCCAAAGGAATAAAAATGGATTCTTTCTCAAAGAGGCACCCTGTAGATGGCATGCTCGGAGCTGACCTCTCCCCTGCTCCATCACAGGAAGGGAAGATGCTCTGTTGAGGTTAGGCATTTGTCGCTCCCCTTCTGCCCTAACTCCACACTGATGTGGTGCTGAGCTGAGGATGAGATAAACCATACCTGCCGCCTTCTCCTCCTTCCTACCTGCTTGGCATTCACTGGTGACAGGAAGGGGAAGGAAGGTGAAAGGCAGTTTGTAAAAAAAAAAAAAGTGAAAGAAAACGGATCTAACCGGGTGAGTATAACCTTGCAACAAGCCTTCACTGCACTCTGGAGCTTCTCTCCAAAACATAGACCGAGGCATCGCCTTATTTCAGGTTTTGACACCTGAAAGTAAATTTAGCAAGTAAACCTGCCTGAAGGAAAGTCCCCTGCGGTCTCTGTTCCATGACATGCAGGAATCAGCTAGGAGAGTAAGGGTAAATCGGGAAAGCAGAGTAAAGAAGGCCAGGCAAATTAGCCTTTACCCAAGCTGGTTTCCACACTGGGAACTGGGATCATGGTGGTAGTCCTCACTCTCAGCCTTGCTGGTGTAGAGCAAAGGCAGGTTCATTTGCACAACACTCATGTCTTTATGGGGGGGATGACAAGACATGTAGGCCAAATGACCAGCTAATTTTTCTAGAGAGGAGAAAGAAACACCACCTTTCCTACTCAAACAGCATTGAGCTCCTTCACTGTCCTCCCTCCACTGACTCCCCTCTGGCAGTCTTGATTGCAGCACCTTGGTATAGATAGACCCAGTGTAAATATTGGGACAGAAAACAGCTTGCTCCCAAACCCTGTCTGCCTCTGCTGGGCTAATGAGTAAGAACCTTATCTATATCCATGCTGCTATGAGGCCATGCTGTACCGTGGGTATTGGTGCTGATACGTGACTGTATGGAGCTGGCAGTCACTTGCCCACAGCCTTATTCCCGCTAGAGTGCGTATGAGCACCTAACACATAGAAACCAACCACGGGCACGGACAGCCTGTGGCCGTTCTTGCTCCTTCAGGCAATAATTCTTGTCTTCTTGTCTTTGCTACACACAGCACCGGGCTCAGAAACCTCCCCCTGGGCAGCACAGGCACTGTGACAGATGTTTCAACCGGCACTGCCGCGCACCAGTTGAGCCCTCTGTCTCCTGCATGGTGATCAGCTGCCGCTTTCACTGCGGGGCCACCTTCCACATGTGCAAGGAGGAGGAGCACCAATTGCTCTGTCCCTTAGAGCAGGTCTCCTGCCTCAACTCAGCCTATGGCTGCCCTTTCTCCATGGCCCGCTTTAAGCTGGCGAAGCACCTCCAGGTCTGTCCAGCCAGCGTTGTCTGCTGCTCGATGGAGTGGAACCGCTGGCCAAACGTGGATTCAGACACAACCCTCCACAAGAACATTATGAAGGAGACCTTGAATGAAGAGTGCTTGGACACAGCCTTGGCGCTAAGAGACCAGAAGATACTTTTCAGGACTTTGAAAATAGCCGACTTGTTTCCAGAGTGGAGGAAAAAGGATGAAGTGGAAGAGCTAATGGATGAAGCCATGGGTGGGGAAGAAGGTGCTGTGGGAGGAGTAGCCTGTGGTTCCCAAGAGGGCGACGACCAGTTGTCCGAGCTCAGCCAACGTGAGCGTGAACATTTGGCAAAGGACAAAGAGGGAATGGATCTGGGGAGTTACAAAACCTGGGAGAATATTTTCAGCAAAGAGCTACAGGCTTGCAAGGTAACGGGCTCAGCAGCTGGCGCAGGAAAAAAGACAGAGGAGGCTTCTAAGAAAACAGCGTCAGTGCCTCATGCTGCTAGCTCCACAGAGAAGGCAAAGGAAGTACCTGACGGTGCAGAAGAGGCAAAAGACCAAAAGCCTGAACAAGTAACATCAAATACAGAAATGACAGGACTGGCTCCCTGGCAAGAAGGTGTCCTGGAGCGGCTGAAGAAGGAAGTTGGTGTAGGTGATTACAACATGTATCTGGTACATCATGGGGGAATGCTCATCCGCTTTGGCCAGCTGGCTGCTTGCACGCCCAAAGAAAAAGACTTTGTCTATGGGAACTTGGAAGCTCAGGAGGTGAAGACTGTTTACACTTTCAAAGTGCCAGTTAGTTACTGTGGAAAAAGAGCACGACTAGGAGATGCACTGGGACACAAGATGCCAACTTCAGACAAGTCGGTAGATACCTCAGAATTGGGAATAAACATAGAAGAACTACCTAAAGCAAATATAGTTACAGCCACATTGCTGTGTGCACTGGAAAAAGAGCTGAAAGGCCATGAGATCTCTGAAGCAAGGGGTATCGACGGACTTTTTGTGGATTTTGCAACACAGACATACAGTTTTCCTCTGGAGCCCTTCTCCTCCAATGCTGTTCTAGCAGATATTCTGGATGAAAAAAGCCCACCAGAACTCCATGTGGAGCTCTACACTGAATGTGTAACCAGAAGACACAACAAAAGCAGTTCAGCTTTCACATTCACTTGCAGTCATTTCTTCAGGAGAGATGAATTCCCGTTCCACTTCAAGAATGTGCACGCTGATATCCAGTCATGTCTGGATGGATGGTTCCAGCATCGCTGCCCGCTGGCCTACTTGGGATGTACTTTTGTTCAAAATCATTTCCGCCCTGATGGACTTAAGGCCAAGGTTATATACAGCAAGCCTCTCAAGACATTTGCTATTAAGCCAGAGGTGGACACCCTCCTTGCTGAGACAGGGAAGTGCAATTCCACAGTGGCTAACCAAGGGAGAAATAAGGACTCGCTGAGCAGCCTCCCAGTGGAAGTGCTCAAGTACATTGCGGGGTTCCTGGACAGCTTCAGTTTATCTCAGCTATCGCAAGTATCAGTGCTGATGAGGGACATCTGTGCCACTCTTCTTCAAGAGAGGGGAATGGTCCTGCTGGTCTGGGAGAAAAAAAGATATTCCCATGGCGGTACTTCATGGAAAGCTCGCAAAAAGGCAAGTGACTGTGATGCTGGGAAAAAGGCAGCCACGGGTTCTCTCCAGATAAAACACAAGCATAGCAAGGCATGCAGATGTGGGGAAGGTTCATGAGGTTGTGAATATGCACAATAATTGTCAGGGGTCAGGGCTGTAAAATGCAGTACAACTAGTGAAGCTAGGAAGGTGTAAAGGGACATCTTCTGACTAGCTGAAAGTCTCCACCCAGGCTTGTCTTGGGTAACCTGTTTGCATGTGCACTGGTTTTAGGCACTGGGAGTTGAAAATTCCGGATACTTAAAGGTTACGCATGGATTTCTGAAGAACTGGAAGTTCATACTTTTTTTTTTGTTCTTCACAAGCTGATTTAGGGTAGGTCAAAACTAAAAGATGCTTTAGAATGCCAAGATGGTAAAGAACAAGGAGACGTGGCTGTGAAAGGAGCTCAGGCATTCACATCAACCACCGAGGGCTTTCATGATCAGTGGTTCACAGGATTGCCATGAGTGTCTGACTCGTTGGGTTGTGAGCACCTGAGGGAGCAGCATGGGTGTAGGAAGCCTTCTTCTGCAAAGCTGGTCTCCCACTGCTTGTGCTGGAAAATTACCACCCTTACTGGCTGGTTAGGCAGTCTGAAAGAAATATGTAAACACAGCTCAGTCTAAGTGATAGTTGAACAATAGTTATTACAGGTTTTTTTCTATCTGTTAGCACTGCAGCTCCTCTAACATAAAACTGTTTGAAAGAATAACATGAGAGACTCCAGCATGACCAAGCAGACAAGACAGAGATCTAGGACTAAATAACTTAGAGATCCAGAGAAGACTCCCAGAAATGATTCAAGGACCTGGCTTTCAAGCAGACCCCTGAAGATCTCCACCAATTGATTCTTATCACATGGAAGCATAGCAGTTTATGACTCTTTATTAAGAGAAAGTACTCTTTGTTAAGAGAAAACATGAAGCGTGGTGAATTCAAAATCTGTGTAGCAAAGTTTGGTGGCTGCAAGTTGTATTAGCCCAATCCAAAACAGGAATTAGCCACTGAAATAATTTACTGGAGGATGTGGCTTCCTGCAGAAAAAAGAAGAAATTCTGCCTGAGCAATCATATAGCAATTAACTTCAATTATTGCAGTGCAATTTCAAACCGGCAGCATTGAATATAAGGACTGTCTGACCCTTTTCATGTTAGCTCTCTGTTCTGACCACACATGGATCTTGTTTCCAATGCACAGACTCTGCCTGAAAACATTCTGTTTGTAATTAGTCTGAATTTCTTGACTACCCTGTGTAATAGCTATGATTACTTAGGACTAGGACAGACTCAAGTAATCTTCAGCATCGCACACCCACATACTGTCCTTCTTCCACAGGAAGAAACATTTTTAGGGAGAAGAACTATGGCTTTAAAAATTCATTTGATTTAATGGTATACGGCAAAGATTAAAGTGGCTTAATCACAGTCTTATCACTGCATGCTGGTATATCACTAAACGGTATGTGGTATCACTGCAAACAGAATCAGAAAGTTTTAACTGCATATTTCTATTTTTTACAAGCTTGTATGTCCTCTAAGAACAGCTTTAACTTTAGATTTCCCAGGTTTATTCTGGGGTGGGGTGAATAACAACGGTGTTGTAATGTTAATTACTTTGAAGTTGCCGATAGATGCTTTGGAAGGTCTTTACGAAGTCAGGTTTCTTTGAGATATGTATCACACAAGTATGCTGTAGTCACTTTGCTTTATAAACATCTTGGATCACGCTGTACACGTGATGGAGTTTTCCGTGGAGGTGCAGTGGTCAGGTGTCTTGGATTTCCTCATGCCCTGCACTGGATTGGCACCAAAAACTGTAGAAAGATATTTTCCCGTTAAAAATGGCAGGTGATGACTGAAGCAGCAAAACCAGCAAGTATGAGGTGTATTTTTATACAGACCCCATTTTTATGCCAGCCCTGCACAATCAGATGTTCAGTAGCCTGTCCAGTAAAACACACCCACTATAAGCATATATAGGTTTTTAAAATCCTCTTCTATTTTTACCAACGTTCCCGTTTTCTCTCCCCACTTCCTCTCCCCTTTCCCATATTAGATCTGGCAGTTCAGCAGCCTGTTCTCCAGAGTTAACAAATGGCAGCGCAACGACATCGGAGCGTGCATGTCGGAGCACCTGAAGAATTGTCCCTTCTACCAAGTGGAGCAGAAGACGGACCCCGTGCTGCTGACAGGCATGTGCGAATCTCGAGAGCAGACTCGGAAGACTTTGGTTTCTACTTTCAAGCGCAGAGTCTGAACAACCTGCTTCCCTTCCGCCACGCTCCTTTCAGGGCCCTTAAAAAGAAGATTTGGGAATTGGGGTGTGAAGATTGTTACTTCCAACTTTCCTTTGGACGTACAAAACTGGCTTCTCCCCAGCTGCGTTTGAAACATCCCGTATCTTTTTTTTTTTTATTATTTCCTGCATTAATTTAATTGTTAAAACTTCATCCACTGCTCACTGATACCATGTGCTTTCGGTTTATGTTTCTGTTCCTTGTTTAATACAGCCTCCTGGAGAAAGCAATAAGGATCTTGTTTGAAACAACATCTTCGCAACCTTGAAGGTAGGCTGCTGCTCCTGTACCATGTTCCTGAGAGAAGCAAAAGCAGTTAATGTACGTAGCTCGACTAGGTCTGAAACACCTTAGTTTTGGCTGGAAAGCCAAGTTCTGGGAGCACAGGCAGATGCCCTCCTGCCCAGCAAATCTAGGGACTGCTAAT
This sequence comes from Dromas ardeola, assembly GCA_013398915.1. Lineage (NCBI taxonomy): Eukaryota > Metazoa > Chordata > Aves > Charadriiformes > Dromadidae > Dromas > Dromas ardeola. Next base: position 201,000 of record VYZM01000086.1, on the reverse strand, counting down.
CTCTTCTGAGATGTGAGCAAAAGGAAAGGAGTCCCCAAAGTCAAGTGCGTAAATTAAGACTCAGGAACGCACCATACAGCCACAGATCATCATTTAGGGCCCTGATTCAGGCAAGCATGCCTAGTTCACACAGCATTTGAGCACAAGCCGAAAAGCTGAGCTCATGGGAACATTCAAAACAAAGCAAAGCAAACAAACTTGCTCTTTGTTAGAAACAACCGAGTAGCAAACAATTTTAGGGGCTCGACTGACTTTTTATATTTTTCAGTTAATAACTTTCTCTGGTTTTATTTAGAAATCCATTAAAGCCACCAAAAAATACTTGAAGACATTCTTAGAATGCCTTACTTAACTCAGTTTTGCAATTGTAAATTGCAAATTGTAGTTGTAAGCAATTGTAAACAATTTGTCAAAGAAAGATTGTATTTTTTTCTGTAAAAGAAAAGGCATTCGGCAAGCCATTCAGTAACTATATGGATAATGTTTGCTTCAGTTAAATGGGCTGGAGTATAAAGATTTTTTCTATTTTTACAGAGCAGAAGGATTTGGTTTATTTTTTAATAAATACACTAATTTAAAAACAGAAGGTACTTGTTGAGGTAACAGATAAAAGAAAGCAGGCCTGTTACCAACAGCGTCTGTCTTATTACATTATTTAAACCCATTTCAGAGGCACTCGTTAGAAATGCCGTAGTTGTGGCGGTGGGTGGGATTCCTCCGAAATGGCCGTAAACCAATTCGACAGCTTATGGCCACTGCACAGCCGCAGCGCTGCCAGCTCACGCCCCTTTCTTTTTTAAGCTCGTAGTCAGAAGTGCGAGCTCAGGACATGAGGTCTGGCTCTCATCTCACCGTCTCGGGCAGGAAGACCTCGCCAGGAGCTGGGACGTCCGCTGGCCTGGACCACTGCTCTCCTCGGATGGGCTGGCGGGGTGAAAACTGGCCCAGGGGGATGGACACACGCCGCACTTGCCAGCCCTGATCTCAGAGTAGAGCTAGGATAAGGCAAGAAGGAGCCCTCTCCTACCGATAAACGTTGCTGATGAACCTGAGCTAAGCACTTGATAGTTGAAGGCGTGAATTGCGTGGTGACCAAAGCCACACCGAGTGCATGCAGCTCGTCCTTGTCCACACTTGCAGCTTAAGTGGTCCCTGTGCGATTTTTAACCGTATGGGGATGTTTTTCTTCTCCAGACACATGCCCTCAGGAGGATGTTATCTACTTGTGAGGACAGTGGATTGGTCCCAGGAGCAGGAGTAGCAGCAGTTACATTTTTAATTTTTTTTTTAATGGTATTCTGTTTCCTATCCCTAGAGATCTTTTGTGGGAAGTCTCATAATGCTTTACACATGAGAATAATCTTGTCTGCACAGGTATTCAGTGGAAAACACAACAAGCAGCATCCTAGTTTTATGCAGAGGAATCTGAAGGAAATGAACACAGGGAACCTAAGCTGGGCCAGGAGCAGTTGAAGCTGGGTGCTCTGATCCTTCATCCTGTGGCTTAACTGTTTCATAAAACCAAACTGGCCGTCCTTTAAAGTGGCTTACAAAAGTTCACCTGTCCTTAAAACATCCCCTGTGAAATAGGTTCCCAAATATTGTCACTCTGTTTTACGGGGGGAAGTTGAAAAAGGTGAGAACGTACAGCCAGACTTTCTAGACTGGCCCCTACCTCAGGGCCTCGTCCTTTGCGTATCATGTACCTGATTTTGAAAGATGCTGAGCTGCAGCGTGATGCGTAGCTGCAGACCACAGCAGCCGCAAATGCACGTCCAAAAATCATGTACCAGTATCTATGCTGGGTACTTAAAAATGGAGACACCCAAAATTATGGATAATTTGGGGAGGAAAAAAAGAAAAAAGAGGCTAGAGTCTAAAAGTATGTCAGTATTGAAGGCTGGTATAAGAGACTGTGAAAAAGTTAGTTCAACCTGTGAACCGTCTCTCACCTGATCCGCCACTTAGCTGCTGTAAACTGGTGTAGCTGCCCTGAAACTGAGGTTTATGTCAGGTGTGAATTGGTCTCGTTTTACCTTTAGTGCCAGTGTGGCTGGGTTAGAGATGTCGCAACCTCTACCTCTTGGGATCCACCAGGGTGGACATTACAACTTCTAGGAGGCTTCTTAGATCATTTTCCTTCTTCTACGCTGCAGATACACAGGCTGTTAATCCATAGAGAGAGAAAGAGACAAATTCATCCCCATGAATATTTATTTCTGTAAAATGTAAATTTGGTTATGTAACCTTCAGCATATACAGTAGAAGCTCAAAATCCACAGTCATCTTCCAGTTAGTCTGGTTAACCCAACCCTGCAAGAGGGAAAGTTGTACAGGGAAGTGGAGATCGCCCTTATACTGGTGCGTACCCACCTGGCAAATTCCAGCTGGTGGCCACTTCTCATTTTATCTTGCATTTAACGCTAGCACAGAGCTGCAAACTGGTGTCAGACACAGTTTAATTAATCAGAGGTTGTATGCCAAGCTAGGTCAATGTTGATGCTCCTGCTCATTAGGAGAGTTGGCAAAAGCTTTGGAGAGTGGCCGTGAACTGATTTTGCCTGCTCTGTTCATTTCGGTGAGGACAAAGCCGGCTAAGTTAAAAGACGAGAGGCTTTAATTTGGGTTGAGCAAGTCCTTAGGCTCCTAGTTTAAGCTCAGGACTTGACCAATGGAAAGTTAAAACTCTTCCTAAATTTCAGCTTGAGGGATGTGATTAAAAGAAACTGGGCATTTGGTGTTTTTCAAAACAGGTCTTTTGCTGTGGCGGGGTCTGAACTGGAAAAGGGGACCCAAGTCCAGCAGAGCCCTGAGATTGCTCTCGGTCCAGATCTCACGCTCCAAACCTTCATGGCTTTGATCCCGTTTGTGGTGCCCATGTGTCTTGTGCAGGGCAAGGGCAACACGCCGCACACTCCAGGCTGATGTGCTTTGCGGTGTGTCCATTTGTTGGAACAGGAACAGAAATGATGGCATCATGAAAATCAGAGAGGTCAAAGCAGGGCAAAAAGGCTCAGGACAAGATGGGAAACAGGAAAGGGTTTGGATAGAGGAGACCTGCCTGATTGTGGGTGTCATGGGGAGAGGCAAGTGGAGAACGGTAAAAGGGCACAGGAATGAAGGACGTGGGACATGGAAGAGGTGATGCAGCTGCAAATGTTTTAGGAGGAAATGGTCCAGACACGAGGAGAATAGGAGAAATGGTTAAGAGAGCAGAGACATAAAGGGAATGGAGAGTTCAGTTTATTTTATTTGGTTTCGACTGACAAAGTAAGGTATTTGGATGAACCTGGTGAACTCAGTGAAATGCAGACTGTTTTGAATTGTAATTTCTACAGCGGACCTCACTCTGTGGCACAACCTCTGTTCTGGGTCAGAGTATTCAGCCAGCGGATTGTTGAAACACGAGCTGAGAGGCCACCGTAAAACCATGAAGAGTCACCAGTTTGGATGTTCCTGTATGTTCATCGCTTGCCACCAACAACAGGCTTTCTGGATAAATGCTTGTCCTTGAGGAAGGGGCTGGAAATTCCCAATCAGTATTAGAGAATAACATGGGGCAGATGATAATTCTTAAGGTGTGAAAGGTCCCCTACTGACACGTTTTGTAAGTCCAGGTTGGAGGAAGAAATTACCAGGCCTCCAGCTCCCAAAACTGAGTGAGCACAGATAAGGTGAAGTTTCTCTGAACAGTGTTTGTTCTTTGGCAAAACTCTGTAACTCCTTGTTGCTTTCTTAAGAATAAAAATTATTATGGCTAAAAAAATAAACAACAAAAATCCAAGTCTTAGCTTGTTTTCTTAGTTTCATCACATTTATATTTGCTTTGCATTCAAATCGGAGGTGGTAGTTCCTGTACACTTATATTCATTACACTCCTTTTCTCTGCTCCACTCATCACTATAATTTTCCTGGTTGGAGACTATTATTTGTATTTACTATTTATATTTATTTTATATTTCTTTAATTTTTACAATTATTCTTCATTTTGACCCCATCCTCTTTGCATAACCACCTTCTCCTTCCTGGTTCAATTATCTACTTATATGAAAAACTTTCTCTTTTAAAAATCCATTTTCCAGATTGGCATTACATTGTATCTCAAATATTTGAAGAAGATTTTTCTTTGTCGACCTCTCTCCTTAATCTTCACCTACTTTTAACAACCTTGTGGCTGTTCAGCCAGGTAGCTACAGAGGAATTTTTGCTTCTTTACTTGGGGTCCAAGTTCCACAGCCACTGTGCATCACTCTGGGAAATTCTGGGCTTCTTTCACATCCAGTTTCCTTACTGCCACAGTCCGTGTTAAAGAGTTCTCTTAACTCCTTGATTATTTTTTTCTTTTGAAAAACAAAACAAAACAAAACAAAAAACCTGCATGTACAGTATGGGCCTATTCATATTTAGCTTCCTACTTAATTTATATGTAAGGAAATTATGATCACACGCTCCAATTTTATTTTTGATGACCACCTGCTCTATGACTTAATTGCTATTTACAACTAACAAATCTTTTGTAGTTTTGTGAAGGTATTTGTCATCTGTCATATTGAGAATTATAGGCCTAAGGCCCGTTATGATCATCAGAGATTATTCTCTGGTCCATAACTCTGAAGTTAGTTTCCCCATGGCAGCATGGTTCTTACCGGGATTTCTCTCTTTTAATATTAGCTCTCTCCCTACATATCCAGTTACGAACTTGAGCAGTTCACAGCTGACTCTGAGCTGCACCAGTGAAAAGCCTCTTTTAACTTTCTGAGTTTCACCTAAACAACCTATAGCATCATTCATGGGATGCTAATGCACTACACTTACCTTCCTTTCTAACAGTCCTGAACAGCAAAATATTTTAATACCGGGGATGAATGTTGCTCTACCATATTTCTGTTACTTGCATGATAGCTAGTTTACACCCAATATTAGTTGTTCATATTTACTTCCTACAAATATCTGGAAGGTAGTTACAAAGATAATGGAGCCAAAGTCTTCTCGATAGTAGCAGGCGATATAACAAGGTGCAACGGCAACAAGTTGAAGTTTGGGAGCGTCAGGCTGAATTTCAGGAATTAGGTTTTTACTAATGCAGGTAATGCAGCACTGGAACAGGTACCCAGCAAAGAGGCAGTATCTCCACCCTTGGAGGGTTTCCAGACTTGGTCGGATAAAATCACGGTGACCTGATTGAGCCAGAGGCTGGATCAGAGACCTCTGGAGGTCTCCTGCCACCATCACTTCTCTGATTCCACAGCATCACCTGAGACTCCTTGTAGCACACAGGCATCTGCCTCCCCGGCCTCACCCACTTCCCTTAGCTGAACTAAATAGCCCTTTGGCTACCGGTATTGTCTGCTGCTGCTTCTCTCATCACAATTAGTATATTCTTCCCCCTTGTTGTCTAGGCCTCTGCCCATTGAGACCTCCTTATCTGTCATCACATAGTTATTTGACTGGTTTTCGTCTCCCTGCGTACGAAACAGATACACAGTCCTCTCCCAGCAGCGGCGGCGCCACTGAATGGCTCTCCTGAACATGATACCTTCTCAATAAAGTTACATTTGCTAGCCAGCTTAGGAAGTTGCCCAACTTTTTACCAGAGCCGTTTGTTTTAGGCAGGCTGCTCCAGCGTGCAATGGATTGCAGCTCTGGAGAACGAGAGAGAGTCCCAGCTTTAAGCAGACATCTGGAAGGGTTTGATTACAGAGAAGAGCTTACTGCTCTGCAAAACAAAATCTATCACAACTGCTGGGTTTGAGCCTCTCTCCAGGCAACGACCCCACAGCCTGTTTCACAGCACAGGCTGCAGACCTCCCCCAGCTCCTCTGCATGGACAGCCTATGGGCAAATCTGCTGAAACGCAGTTTTGGCCCCACTGGAGCAGGTGGAGAAACAAACCAGAGAAAGGAGCAGACACCGCTGCTGCATTTGCCTGGGGTGAAGAAGTTGGACAAACACTTGCGGTCTACTTCATTGGCTGATGGGAATACATGGGTTCCCTCTAAGAGCACAGATAATGCCAGATAATAACATGTAGGGCCAGGGGAGCAGAGGTGAGTGCATTTCAGATCAAAGCGGGATGCAGGGACTCACAGGGTGTGCTGGTGGGTGTGTGATATTACCCCAGTGAGGCAGTGGGAGAGCTGGTCAGAGCGGCTGGCCATGTCTGACAGCTCAGGGCTCCTAAGCAGAACTTCGGCAGGAAGAATTAATATTCCTCGTGAGGCTTTTCCAAGAAGGATCGAAGTGGTGAGTGAGGACAGGAATGGGATGCAAGGGGGTAAGTCTGTATCAAGAACCCGTACCTGGCCAGCACAAGGTGTTCCTTGGGCTGGGTGTCAGGAAGTTGTACTGGAAGATCCAGGGCTGGGGGTGATGGTGGTTTCCCGCAGGTGTGTATACATGATTATAGCAGGCCACAGCAAGGGTGAGTTGTGTTACTGCAGGGCTGGCAAGGCTGTGAAGAGAGGAACACACCAGCACAGAAGCAGCCATTTTCTCTCCGTGTGTCTGAATGACAGGGGGGAAAGGCAATAGTTAAAACACCATCAGAGCTCACCCATTTCCTCTCTCGCGTTTCCTCTCAGCTTGGTTTTATCCTGTGACGTTTTTTTCCCACGAAGCCAGGGCTGACTCGGGGGCTGGTGGTGGCATCAAATGCTGTCAGGCTCGGGGCCTGGCTCCCGCCGGTGCAGAGCAAAGCGGCTTTCTTTGCAGTTGAAGAAGGGTTTGCAAGGGGGAAAACGAAACAAAACAAAACAAACAAAAAAAAACAACCCAGCTTCAACCTCCAAGGCTCTCACAAAGCTAAAGTCTTCTAAAAAGCACCAGGACAGAGACGTGGCTGCTTTCAGAGGCTGCTCAGCGGGTCCGGAGGAGATGAGATCGCAAGCAGAAATGCGGTGGGAAAGGCCGATCCAATATCGGCTTAAAGAGGCACCCGGCAAAAGCATCCCCGCCGCAGGCTGGGGGATGCTCTTCGATCCCGGCCGATCGCACCCCACTCCCCTGCTGCCTCCGGTCTCCCGCGTTCGGTAAAGCAAGAGTTAACGGGTTTAAGGGTTGGGTTTGGTGGTTTGGTGTTTTTTTTTTTTTTTCTTTTTTCTTTTTTCTTCCCCTTTCTGTTTTGCCAGAGCGAAAGTGAAACGAAGCGCGTCGCGGCGGCCGTGGCCGGGTTTGGTTCCCGTGCAGGAGGGTTGCGGGGCTCGGATGGAAGGAGGGTTCCTGCGGGGCAGGATGGCCGGGCGGCTGGTGCTGTGCGGGGCCCTGGTGCTGTGCGGGGCCCCGCTGGCCCCGGCGGCGGGTGAGCGGCGGGGCCGCCGGGGGGGGCGGAGCGGGATCGGGACCGGGACCGGGATGGGGACCGGGGCTTCTGCCTTCGCACCCCCCCACCCCCTCATTGAAGGTCTCCCAGGGAAAACTGGAGTCTTCCAAAAGGGTCTTCCTAAGGGTGAATGGTGTTGGCAGCGGAGGGTGGCGCAGGGCTTAGAGGGGTCTGCTGCCAGTAGGGCTGGGAGAACAGCCCCAAAGTGGCAGCCGGCCCCCAGCCTCCCCATTATTTATCCCCCATCCCAAGAGAAGCTCATACGCTCCTCTTTTTTTTGCAGTGGGGGTTCATGCATTCAACCGCTTCTTTTCCCTCCCTAAAGGGCCGGTGGAAGGTCCCACCGCAGCGCCGCCGCCGTTTCGCAGGGTGGATATCGCCCTGGGCTGCTCCTACGTGGGGGCAGATGTGAGAGGCTTGCTGCGCGCCTCGGGTGGCTCGTCCTCCGAGCATCCAGCTACGCTCCTGCTGAGGAGGATCAACGTCAGAGACGATGGGAACTTAGATGATGTAACTGAGTACAAAGTCCCCCAGGGAAATCCTGACTCTTCTTCTCCCATTGTCTTTGAAGTCTCCGGTGAGTAGGAAAGCTGGGGTGGGAGAGCTGCCGCCGAGGTTTTGGCCACTTGCCTGCACTAGGCTTCCTCAAGATTTGTCTTTAACTGAGTTTAGACAGTTTTTGAATGAGCACTAAAGTTGCACACACGATTTCCTGAATTCAGCAATTGGTACTTTAAGAAAGGAACTTTGTGGAAGATGTTGAGGCATCTGGTGGAATTATGCCACTATACAGTATTATTGCACCCGTAAAGAGCGTTCACATCTTTAGTCAAGCAGGTGTTTTTTTTTGTTAGCAGGAAGCATGATGGTCAGTGGGCATGAAGCAGAGCTCTTCTGCCCAGAAGGCCGCCTGTGTGCGACTTGGCTTTCCTTGCTTCACTCATGGGTGCCAGCCTGCAGTCCAGCCTCTGTAGCCCTTGCTTCACGTGTGACTTTGCAAACACAGTCAAGCAAAGGTCTGAGCCTGTACTTCGCTGTGGTCTTGTTCGCTGCCCACAGTGCTTACCTGTGAGCATGTGCTTCAATACAAGCTTATTCAAGGCTCTGAGACATTTTCAGAGAGGAAGCTGAAGGCCTGGCAGAATCCATTAGCCTGGGTCCAAACTCTCCTTCAAGTGGTGTGGATGGACTGGGCATGGGTGAGTTCAAGCACACTACAGGCAGGCTATCCTTAGGCATTGCAGACACTGAGTTAGCTTCCAGTGGTGTCCATGGAAAGCGTGTGGGTCACTAAGATGCTTACGCCTACACTTAAGCCCATGCGGTGACCAAAGGCACAGATACAGTGTGCATCCAGTACATACAGCCACTCCTGCCTTCGTGCCACCCTTTCTTTCCTTACCTGGGAATCTGTTCTGTTTATTCTCCTTTCCTAACAGCTTCTTTTGCCCAGAGTGAACTCTGTGCAATCTGGCAGGATAAAATACAACCAACAGACCGAGGGATGTAAGACAAGTCATAACAAACCTCCCATATTCTTTGCAGGCCTTCATCTGTTAAGCCTAGCCTGGTGTTTCTGGGCTCTGACTGACCCCAACAACACATGATGCTCCTCCAAAATAATGTGTCTCACCAGCTTGCACTTTCTTTCCCCCTTTGGATTCAGACGGTTAAACCTCTTCCTCTATCCTCACAGCCGAGTTGGTATCCATCCCACATGCAGAGTCCCTGCTGCACGCAGACTGTGAAGGGGAGGAGGTGACCTGCGAGATCTCCCCGTACAGCTCCCAGTGGGCTGGCGAGAGGCCCTGCCGTACCTCCTGGTTCGTGGCCAGCCTTCAGCTCTCCGGTGGGATCAGTATCGTCCTGGTGCTCAGAGGACCCCACTGCGGCAGCCAGGAGGAGAAGGAGGAGCACGATGCAACACTGCACCCAAAGCTGAGGATTCCTATGAGCAAGGAGGGGACGCTGCAGACCACAGGTGACCAGGTGGCCCAGGGTGTCCCCACAGCACCAAGAGACATGAGGGGAGGGGAGCCTGCCTCCCCAAGAGTCTCATGCCCCACCTCTCACCAGGACCTGAGGGCTGCCAGGAGCTGGTGCTTAAGGAAAAAGTAGTCAGGCATATTGCCTCTCCTGTGCCTCTTCTCAAGGTTCCCCATGCCCCAGACCCTGAGGATGACAAGCACCTTCAAGACCATGACGTGCAGTTGGCGTCCACCTGTCTCCCTGCCCTGCGAATCCCACGGGGCTGGCTTCCTCCAGCTCTTCAGTCCACATGGCCCCTGGGCCATCACATAGGGTGCCTGTGCCTCCTCCTCCTCCGGGTGGGGAGTTCACTGCCAGCCCTTCCGCCAGACCTTCCCACCAGAGAGTCCCTTCTTTAACCACATCTGCTTAACTCTCTGCTTCCCTGTTCCCTTCTTTCTGTTTCTAGTTGAATTTCAATCGTCATCACGCAGCATTTCCCTGCGCACGCATCTTGGCGGCTCAGTCACCCTCGACTGCCGCTTTGCCTTGGCTCCCAGCTCCTCGCTCTCCTCCCTGGAGTGGAAGAGGCAGCACCAAGGCAGCGGCCGCAGCCTTTTCCGGTACCAGGTGGGGAGCACAGGCCCAGAAGCGCAGCCAAAAGTCCATGTGGATGTGGCGGAGCTGTTGGGGAGTGGAGATGCATCGCTCAGCCTGGAAGGAGTGAGCGTGGGAGACGAAGGGACGTACATCTGTTTGGTGTCCACCCCACTGCACCAGGCCCAGAACATCATCCAGCTGCATGTGGTCGGTGAGGAAGGGAAATGCCTGGGGGCAACAGGGGTCCCAGGCACTAAAACTTTGCCCTGCACCCTTATCCCATCGCTCCCAACACTTATTGTCACAGGCAGCTTGACTTCTCTCCCTTGTGGATGGGGACTTTTGTACTCTGCTAACAATAAGTCAATTCCCTCTTTATCTCCTCCAGCGCCTCCAAGAGTTCGTGTCATTCCAGCAGTGGTGTCATTCGAGAGAGATGTGATGACTACTCTGACCTGCAACATTGCTGGCTATTACCCCTTGGACGTCTCGGTGAGCTGGACACAGAAGACTCCTGAAGATGACATGGAAATCCCTCTCTCAAATGCACGTTTCTCCAGCCACCGTCAAAGCCGAGATGGCACCTACAGCATCACCTCCTACCTCAGCATCAGCTCAGCCACAGCGCAGGCACCAGCCACCTACAGCTGCCATGTTTCACACGTGGCCCTGGCGGAGCCCATCTCTGTGAGCGCCCATCTTAAGGCACCAGGTCCAGGTAGGTGTCAGGGGCAGAGGGGTGAGTTCTTCATCCTGCCCAGACCTCCCACCTCATCTACCCACCACAGGGATCAAAACCTCTGAGTCACACCACATATGCCTGTTCCTCCATGCTTTCCTTCTGGTGTCCTCTCAAACCCATCCTCTCTGTCCTCCTCTTCGCTTTCTCTTTCACTTCCTCAGCTTTTATTTCATTCCTTGATGCTTTTGGGGAGCAAGTATCTCATTTCCTTCAGGGGAAAAGAGATTTTATGACCAAAAGTGGAGCAACAGAGGAAAAGTTTGGAGCACATGGGCTGGACCCTGCTGGACAGGCACAAGAAAACAGCCATGCCCCACGGAGTTAGATGCCCAACTGGACTTGATGTTCAGCTGAAGACCGATGCTGCTTGAGAACTATAGCAAGAAAGCCTTCTCCCCCTTGGAGCTGTTGGCGTTCTCGCTCTCCCTGCTGATGGGAGATTGCTCCTGTGTCTCCTCCTGACCCAGCAGGGAAAAGCAAGCAATACCGCAGTTTAACAAGTTACGACACATAACTCCAGCCAGTATAACTGGCCCTGGGTCTGTGTGGCTTTAGCTCACGTGTTTCGTGTCACAGCCGTGTATCTGGCAAGAGTACGCACACAGTCAGTGGCTGGAGAAGCTCGTTTAACCATGACAACTCTCTGGCTGTTCAGCTGCTCCAGCCAACGTAACATCACTGATCCTCCTCTTCCTCTGCAGAGCAAACGGGATCGGAAGGACTGGTGGGGAGTTTCATTGCTACCGTCATTTTCATCGTTGTCCTCTTCATTGTGCTCAGGAGAAGAGCAGGTAGGAGTTTAAAATGCTGAGACACTTTCCTTATGGGTGAGATGGAGCAAAGGGCATCTTCCTCTCCCCTGCATCTCCACTCAGGAGAGATGGAAGTCAGGATGTCCCAGGATCCTGGAGGGGGAGGTGGGGAGCAGATGAGCTGGAGACTCATTTCTGGTGGAAGGCGGCATGAGGGGTTGTTTTGCACTGCTTTGGTCTTCCTGAATCTTACTACTTCTTCTTTATTTTTTTTTTCTCTCTCCTTTTCAGCTAAACCAAAGTCTGAGCAACTTCTAAGGGCTTCAGAATAGAAGAAACCTTTGTGTCACCCACCTGCACTCCTTCGCCTCCTGTCTCTTGACACATCCTGCTCAGGAGAGCCAGCCCTGTCCAAATGTTACCAGAGACATCGGTCAGTATGGGAGGGGTAGGGCTGCCCTTGGTGGAGGAGCTGAGTGACTGGTCAGAGGTGGACTCACAGAACAACATGTCTTCATCTTGGGGGGGCAACACCAATAGCCTCAGCTCTTTGCTGGGATGCTGTGTTAGGTGCAGGATGCACCCGTTTTTAGAAATGCTTCTTCTCCAGTTTCAGGGAAAATTGGGTTGTATACAGGCAAGTGTTTGTACAACTGTATATATGCATGTGTATATACAGATATATGTATGTATGTGTGCATGTTGTAAATAGGTAAACAGCATTTACACGTGTATGTTTCTGTAGATGTATATAGGTACATTTGGTTAATACCTATGAGGCAGGTGTTTAAGTAAGATATTTATAGAATCATAGAATGGTTTAGGTTGGAAGGGACCTTAAAGATCATCTCGTTCCAAGCCCCCTGCCCTGGGCAGGGACACCTCCCACTTGACCAGGCTGCTCAAAGCCCCGTCTGATCTGGCTTTTTATGTATATATGTGTTTTAACTGTAAAGCTGGGCAAATATGTAGGCAAAATTGATACCTCAAGATGGGAAATCCCCAAACAGAGGAAGTTATGGGTTAAACTGATCGCAAATCAAGCAATCAGAAAAATATGACTCTCCAGGAGAAAGCTACAATAAAAATTTTAATAGAAATTTCACTGCTAGAAGTTTACAAGGTGGAGGAGATCTGTGGTTCTGTTGCTGTGAAAAAGACAGACATGATTAAATGCTTATCCTGCCTAACAGGGAATACAAAGGTAACGCTTAGAAATCTTGTATATAACCAACAGGGGAAAAAAAAACAGAAGGAAGGTGTGGATGGAAAGGAGGTATATGGCACACAATAAAAGTGAGAATTTATGAAGCATACAAGGGGATAAGGAATGTTCAAAATAATCTGGAAAAACTGGATTTCTGCAAGTGCTAACAGCACTGGGAAGGAGTTTTTTTTCAACATACGTTGAAAACCAAGAAATTCTAGCAACGGCCGAGGCTCTTACTGGGTAGATATAGGTAAAACTGTTGATCGAGAAGATTTCTGATGGAGGCTTTTTGATACAGAGAAGATATTTGTTTGTATACAGAAAGAAGCAGAATTGTGTATTCATACTACATGAGGATGGTAAACAACTTCCTAATCTATTTGCGAACCGAGGAAGGTTTTAACAGTATCTAACAAGCTTAAGTATTTTCAGATCAGTAGCCAAGAAAATTTGCATCTCAGAATCACAAAAGATTTGGCTGAGAAGGCACCTGGCTGAATGGGGTTTGGTATTAAAAGTCCTGGCATACTAGAGAAATCCCAACTTCTTGGAAAAGCGTGTTGTGCCAGTGTTCACAGAGAGAAAGCGAGATGACACCAACAAGTGTTAGATGGTTCCACGGTAATAATCGTAGGTAAGAGACTGTGAATTTATTACAAGTTAGCTAACAAAGGCTTCAACAATGAAAGTAACATTAATAATTTAGGGATTTTTTGTTTGTTTGTTTTTAAATGTGAGAAACAAACATGACTTAATTCTTTGATGAAATAATACATTTGGTTGATAAAAGTACTGGTGCAGATTTAACAAACCAAGAAATTCGTAAATTCTGAAGAAACAATAATAGTGTGTGTGTGTACATCATAATTTGCATTATCTGGATCAATCACTAGCTAACAGTCAAATGACAAAAATTCGTGGTCCAAAAAGAAGCAGCAATCACTGCTGAAAGTGTGCGCCTCTCTGCAAGAACCGTGCGGCTTAATATTTGCATCATGAAATACAGTTGTAAAAAATATTGTCGATAAAATTTGCAATGGCAAAGCAGCTAAAGTGGAGGGAGTCCTTCAGATCCATACAAGTCACCTGGGCAGCTGAACCCACTCAAACAAGATAAGATGCTCGGTAATGCCAGTGGAGTCTCCTCAGGTACTGGACCACCGCGCTGTCTCAGTGCGGTTGATCCACGCATCCCTATCAGTTGCCTGACCTGTGGGAACAGGTAAGAGCGACCATGGGCAGAATGCAGCTGCTGGTGGAAGCTGATTTTGCTTGTATCATTTCCTCTTCGTTTTTGATGCGTTGACAGTAAATTAGTATTTTTATTTCCAATGGTTGTCTTCGGTCTGCGCGCCTCCCGCACCCCTCTGTGGAGTCTGCGTGGCTCCACAGCGGGTGAACAGGCGGGCTGAGCCCCGCACAGAGGGGAAAACCACCTGGGATTCAGGAAGGGGAGCTCAAAGGGACCCTTGGTGTCAATACCCCTCGCTCCCAGAGGCTGCTACTCTGGAGAAGGACTCACGGAAGCTTTTTGTACAGCCTGCTGTATTCAGAGACACCCCCAGATAACGTGTGGGTATGTGAGAGCTGGCTCCTGCGCAGCCAGGGAGGAAGGACAAGCTGCCGAGAGCAGGAACCTCACTGGCAATCACTGGAGAGGTCACTGCCACCTGCGACTGACAATGCCAAGTCGGAATCCCAGCAAAGCCTGAAGCTCCAATGCCCATCAGCAGTGCAGGCACCCACGTGGCTTTTTAATATCTTGAAAGCTTGGAGGTGGTCCAGAGCAAAATGACGGGACCAGTTAGGAAGGTCAGAAAACACACTTTGAGGCATTATTCTGGTCTTACTAAAACCGTGTCTCTCAATCACACCACAGAAAATACAGAGTACTGGTGGAACCATAAACTGCGGAGAAAGGCACAGTGAGAATCAACAGCTGCAAGTTATATTTAGGCATGTTCAGAGTAGAATAAGACATCATATACTCAACGGTGAGGATGACTGTCCTAGCCATCTGTCAATAAAAATGGCAAACTATCCCTCAAGGTCCTCAAATAAAGGCCAGGTTATTTTTTTTTCAAGCTGTCCTTCAATAACAATTTTTTAAAAAAAGTTAATGGCGTCAGTTGAAAGAGACACTGGGTAAAATACCAAGGCCTGTGTTACACATGAAGTGAGAGCTGGTGGTTTGTCTGCTTTTTTGGCCCATGAACCGACATAAAGGAAAGAAAAATAATGGAGAGATGGAAGAAATGCATTAGGAGTGGTCGTATTACTTGTAAGGAGAAATACACCATGGCACTTGATTTTATTTGACTACCTGCTCTCTGATGCTCCCCTCCAGAGTTGCTATAGGGAGTCCAAAATTGCTGTGTCCCTGAAGGTCTCAAGCTGAGTTTAAACCACAAAAACAAGTAAAGCGTATACCCTAAAGCAGTAAAAGTAATACTTACTGATAAACAAAGCGACCTTGTGTTTAAAAACAACGTTCCTTATATTTTAAATATAAAACACAGACTATGACACTAAGAAACTGAAAGTTCAGCAAAGATAAACTTGATTGCATTAGACAGACATGGATAAATAATATTATATGTTCTGCGTCTCCGGGAGACAGCCATGCTGCCTTCCAAGGTCGAATGTGCCGTGGCCAAGTGCCACATGGCATCACTGCCTGGCCACGTGAATTGAGAAGCCAGAATCTGGCCATCATCTGATTAGCTGCTGGGCAGACCAAGCCGTTATGAGGTATGCTGTGTCAATAAAAAAATAAATATTAAATGTAGGTGTTTTAAGCTAGTTCTTTAGGAGAATTATTTGACATTAGGCATGAAATTTGATACAGATTTTGTCAACCTGCAAAATATAAGATTAAGTCCTTTGCATTTCAGTCAACACAAGATTACTTACGGGCTGTGGCTGCATTGTATTGTGAATATGGACAAGTTAAAACTTCTAATGTGGTATTGAAAGAGGATCATTCTACTAACAATAAAGCCAAGCTCAAGATTGCCTTTTCCACACAGGTTCCCTTTGTTTGATTGTGCCTTTGCTGATTCAGTTTAATCTAGCAAAATAGATCCAGACGGCTAATTGCAGTAGTTTACATGCACTTTATGCAAATAGCTGAAGCTCAGCTGGTATGTGCCTCAAAGAGAACTTGCATTAACTAGAAGTAAAGTATTTAAATAAGCTGTGTTTGCTTCAACCTCACATTGTATCATAATCGCACATTCTGCAGCACTTCCAGAGCAACTGGAACATGACAGACACACTACACGAGAGGCCACTCTCGACCCTGAAGGTCAGTGTGCAGGCCCTCTCCAGCCACGCAGCTGCTACCTACACGTCATTGGAATTCAACATAAGTGGCCCCATCGCAAGGCACCACAGTGAGGACAGGCTTAGCAAGGACTGCTTTTTAAACTGTAGAGATGTCACTGTTGAAACATTTGAGAATGACACCTCTGAAAACGTCAGAAGTCCTGAGAGCTGTGCTCACCCTTACACATAATTGCCAAGTTCATCGCAGATCAGACTAGGAAGAGTCCTGCTTTTGTGCCTGAAGGGTTACAACGATACAGCTCCCTACAGCGAGGAAATTCTACGAGAATTCTAGGTTCTATGATTCCATAATAGCTGGTTTTATAAAGCTTGTTCCCACTTTGGTACCATATGCTCAGGCTGAGAAGCTTCAAATTCCACCTGTCACCCTCAGCCTCTTGCAGACTCCTAGCGAAGTGCCTAATGCACAGGAATCATTCAAAGCTAAAACCCCGCTCTGGGTCCCCCAGGCAATGACAGACAGTAACTCGTTCAAGCCCAACACACAACAGGAAGCAGGTTTCCACACTGAAAGTAGACATAGTGCCAAACTTTCCCACATCTCCCCCATTTTGGTCAATGAACTGCGAGGAATCACTGTAACCTGCTTGGTAAGGGTGGGCCGGGACAAAGCACCAGGACCAGCATTCATGCTGTCTGACTGTATATTTCTTCCAGATCAGAAGCTTGAAGCACCAAGCTCCATTGCAAGAGCTTGGCATCACAGTCCTCGGTTGGATCAACACAGCGAGCAGCAGGGGATTCACATATATAGACAGTAAGATGACTCCCAGATGGCTGCAGCTTCTTGAAAGCCCAGGATATCAGGCAGTTCTTCTTAATAGCTGGATACATCTTTTCATAGAGAAGGTCATCTCATCTATGCAATGGCTGCCTCCCCTCCCCAGTACTGCCTGCAGGAACACTGCCCCTGGGCTTCTCTCTGTAAAGAGTATGAAATGCTGACCAAAGACACGTCTTCACTAGTTTGCTTTTCTTAGTAACAGCAATCTTCTGCACTGATCACTTTCTCTGACCTGGCCTACATCTGGACTTGACTGATGTGACCAAAGATAAGCTACAATGGGTAATGAAGCTCCTGTAACATTCCACACTCTCTCCCTCTCAAAAAAACCCAACCAAACAAAAGGAAAAAAAAAAAACCACAAACAGAAAGGAGAAAGAAGAAAAGAGGAAAGAGAAAAGGGAAAAGGATTGGGCTTTTCTTTTCCCAAAGCCTCCAGCTCTATTACAACCACCCCCTAACTTGTGTCCCAGACAAAAGCATGGGACACATGCTTCCCTACAGAGCATGATGGGTCACACTAAGTCAGTCCAGCTCCCACTCACTGCCAAAACACACTCACCCTCTCAGGTCAGCTGAAAATTCCGCTTCTCCCAGCACACAGGATGCATGTTCCCATGTATCTCCTTCAACGAGTGATCAGCAGACGCTGAAAAATGGCAGATGCTCTCTCTGGACGAAAAACTGAGAAGATCAAAAAGCCCATCTGGAGTGGAGAGGGCTGATTTCAGCCTCCAGGACCAGCAGTAGTTGCCACCAGTTCCTGGTGTGGAGACACAGCAGAGAAATGAGGACCATCCCCACCCATTGTCCCCAGGCAGATCCAATGGTTGCAAAATTGGAAGCTCCTTCTGCCCCTACAACCTTGGAATCAGGAGAGGAGAAAGGAGACAGCCATCACCAGGAGCTTCATTTCTGGTGCTGACACAAACACATCCCTCTGTCACTGCTGCTGTTCCTTTCACCAGTAGCTGGGTCAAAGTGCCTGGACCACAATACCCGTTATGTCCTACAGCACGAGCCAACCATTCTGCAGGTCCCAGCTGGCTCCAATGCTACCAGGCAGCATTCATCCAAGTATGCACCCAAATCCTCAGGAGGTGGACCACAGCACGCACCTCCCTTGGGCTGGCAGATGACAGTGTGGATTCCAGAGCCCACTGGGGACATCAGCATCATGGAGTGGTGTGCCAGGCTCAGGCCTTCTTCTAGTTTGTCCAGACCCTCTTAGATTTTAGCTGTACTTATCACTCAACTTTTTATGCATGCTATCTTAATCTGAAGCCCAAACAAATCCCAGAACTTCTTCCAGTACATGCCCCTGGCCAAACTGGCCACATGCAGCTCCAGAAGGAGGATGTTTGATTGCAGGGGTGTTCCTGGTGATTGCACAGCCTATTTCTATTCCCTTGTGCTGTTACAACTCTATGCAGAGGATCACAGGGCATCGTCAACCACCTGGCATCCTCAGGTGCCTTCAGGAAGCAGTGGGTACTGTTGCAGATGCTGGGCTCTGTGACCCCTGTTAAGTTTCTGTTTTATATTTTCACCTTATCCTCTCCCTCTCTTCACTCATTCTTCACCGTAAGCATTTGATTTGTCCCTGGTTTCTCTTCCTCTAGCCTCCTCCTGTCTCCTTCTCAGGGAGAGCTCAAGCTGAACAGGGCAAACATATCATACCTCCCATTAATGCCGTTCCAGTCTTCAAACGCTTTCAGGGCAGGGACTTCCTGACTGGACATGGTTGCTGTGGTTTAGTCACCCTCTGTAGATTTCTTTTCCATGAAGCTTTCCATTCTCCCCTCAAGCCCATGTAAAGTCTTTAAAAATTGGCATCACTTTTCACCACTTTCCCCTCCACAGGTACCACAGTGGTGGTAAACACAGGTTACACGCTGCTTGGAGCAGTTCAGCTATTTTATTCTTGAGTTCTTTTAAGACTCTTAGGCAAACACCATTGGTCCCAGCAAGTTGTTACTGTTCGCTTTGTCAGTGTGTTGAACAGACTTTTCCACAGCCATTTCAATTTCAGACATGTCCATTGGCAAACCCTGCCCTGCTGAGGAATGGGTTCTGCCACGATGATCTCGTCACTCAACACTTAACACAGATGCAGAGATTTCTGCAATGGCCTTATCTCCCCTGTGCACTCCTCTCATAGCCTGGTCACCCATTTGCCCTTCAGAACATCTGGCAGGTTCCTGATACGTTTCAAGAAAGATCTAATGTTAGTTTTGGTTACATTTGCTAGTTGTTCCTTGAAGCTTTGTATGGCCTGACTTACTGTCTTTCTACATGCAGCATGCCAAAGTTTATATCCTTCTCTACTTTTCCCACTGTAGACAGCTTCAGTTTTTTTGAGAGAAGCTATTTGTGACTTCCCTTTCCCCACTGAACAACGGTTTCTGTAACCCACATCAAAGGTGTTCCATTTTTCATGAGCATGCCCAGTTAGTAAGGATGGCAACGGGTGACAGAGAGTGAATCCAGGCAATTAAGATGAAAATAGAAGAAGGGTGGCACTTAAAAAAAAAAACCAGAAAACAGTTATGGTAGGTGCTGGTATAGGCCACCAGCAGGGTGACCTGGGCAACAGGTCAAAATGACAAAGGCTGCCAAAGCAGAATGGGAAGAAGAGAAGTGGCTAGAAAACAACAAGAGGTAGAGGGCAGGATGTTAGCAGCAGTGAAGACATCAGGTGGGAAAACAGGATTGTGATCCTGAGCCTTGGGATGTCTCATCAAGGTGGGGAGTGAGAAGTAAGAGGGAACAGCAACATTGCCCAACAGGTAGAGTTGACGTGGTGATGTAGTGTTACCACAAGAGGTGGCAGAAAGGGTTAGGGATGACAGTGAAGAGTAGTGGCACAGGATTGTATGGGACGATAACATTGACATGTGGCGGGTCAAAGCAATGACTGTCAGTGAAGCAGGGCAGCACTGGACAATGCTGATGGACAGCCAAGGAGAGGTCCAGATAGGTTGGGCCAACAATAATAAGGTGCAGCAAAGGAAGGGAAAATGATTGCAAAGGCAGGAAAGGCAATATGTCATTGTTTTAAGAGTTTGTGGACTAACTTCAGCCTCCTGTGTAGTAAACCGTCTGGCATGAGTCATCTTCTGGGAGACAGATAACTTGCCAGCACGTATTTCAGTGTCACTAGGCAATACAGGCCTTCCCACCACAACCAGGCACAATCTGTGGGGAAGGAGCAGCCACACAACTGTGAGGCACGGTTTTCTTCTCTTTCTGAGTTCATTCGCTACTGTTCTTTCCATTCAGCTCCCTTTCCTTCCCCTGTTTTCAACAGTATTTTTTACCATTTTCTTTTCCCCTTTTTCAAATGCTTCTGAAGTCATGGGTTTGCTTAGTATTGATTTCTTTATGAATTGCTGTTTTTCTCTTCTTTTATACTTTTCTATATACCTAAATAATTCTTACAGACCTGCCCTCCCATGAAATACCATCAACATCTTATTAAGTCCTTAGCATGAAAGATCAATTGCCTCAGCTGATAAATTGTGCAGCTTCATACCAGGAGGTATGCTGCAAATACGTTGAGATCCTTTACTGGAAGGCAAAAGGCCCTAGACTCTGTGAAGTGAACCCTTTTTCAAGTTACAGGGGAAGATTCTTTCTCTAAAAAACAACCCAGCAACCCCACATGTCATACTTGAGGAAAATCCCTTCCTGACCCCAAAATTTGCCCAAAAGTATAAACTTCTTGATACGTGAGATATATCTGAAATAGCTGCAGTCTTGATATAGAGTTAAAAGAAGAGGTGACAGAATGGGACAGTGACTATAATAAAGAAATCCCACTCTTCTCAGTATCAGTAGAAGTGATCACATGGCTTGACTAAGATTCATGTTTTGTTGGCCAACCTCTTCTGCTTAAAAGAAAGGATGAAAAGAAAAAAGAAAAAGAATGAAGATATGAATCCAGACATTCCAGGCCGTACAGGGGATAAACCTCAGATTACTTCATTATAAAAACCAAGACAATGCCAAAGGGTATCCTGTCACCTAATCCTTAACTTGAATTCATCAAGCCACATCTTGAAAAAAATTTAGGTTCTTTGCCTCATGGACCATTCCAGAGTTTCACATCACTGCTGCCCTGAGATCTTGTGAGGGAAGACTTCTCGAGCAGAGGAATTAATTGAACACTTCTGAAGAATTAAAAAGGAGATGGGAAAGGGGGGTGATGCCTTCTGCTCTGCCTTTTGAGAAAGGTGTGGTGGGAAATGTTCCCTCAAGCCATTTGGGTATGAAATCTGGCCTTACCCATAATATAAATGGGATTTATAGATTAACTTCTCTTCTTAAGGGCTTAATTCCCTGTCAATTCCCTTTTTGAGGGCATAACTTTTGGCTTAAATTCCAGAGGAGGAAAGATCTTCATCACCAGAGCGGAGCCGAAAAGGAGAAGCAACATAAAACCACTGAGATGGGAGTGACTGAAGGGGCACCTGGAGGCAGTGGCAAAACCGGAGGTAAACATAAACAAGGCTGTCCTAACGTCAGCTCTAGTAAATCTCCAGTTTCTTGCTGTGCTGTGCTCCGCTGGGTGCCATGTTGGGCTCAGAGGGTGACCAGGCCCAACCCTGTGATCCCTGTCGGCCGGGAAACAGCAGGTGTCGGAAGAAAAACTGGTCTGGGGTGGCTGCATCTGCCTCGAATTTCCAGGAACAGGCAGGAGAGACCATGAAAGGGGTGGGGACACAGGCCTGGGGAGTCAGGTGGTTGTGATAATAGTCATATTGTTAGGGCTGGAATGAGGAAATTAAAGATTTCAGCTGGCGAGAACAGGGCGGGGGGGGACTCAAGGAGGCTCCATTTTGATCTCCCCAGTTATTAATTGAGCCTCAGGACAAAGCCAGAGAAAATACTGGGTTTGACATCTAGTCGTATAGCTTTGCTCTCCACTGTTTCTAGCCTGGGCTGCACATCCAGCTTCCAGAGGGGCATTAGTCTTAGGTTAGCTACGCCGGTGGGCGGGAATTTTCACCTGGCCATTTCCACAGTGGATCCTATGGCCACTGGACATTTGAGATCAGCATCTGAGGAGCTGTCGATCCAGCTGAGTGGCCCTAGATGAGACCCTGGGTTTAGGGAATATGCCGCAGAGGTAGAGCTTGAAGGCCCATTTTCAGCGCTCGGTGATTTTATCATGGAGGACAACAGGCCACTCGTCACGAAGGTGGCGGCTGACTCAAGACACAAAGTAGTTTGGCGAACGTGCCACAGGATCTGGGTCACTGGGCTGCTTCAGCACACAAACTGAGTCAGCGTTTGCAGGAGGCAACATCCCTCGTCCAGCAATACAGACAACAGATGGGAGAGAGCTACAATTCCCAGGAGTTAATTCAGATTTACCAGCTGAGGCTCTCTCCAGACTCTCCTCTGGGCTTCGTACAGCATTGCAGCGTGCAAACAGCAACGAAAGAGGATCCATATGGACTTGTGTTAACTTCATTCTCCCGGGAAGAGAGACTGGGTTCCCTCCACACAGTTTCCAGCAGTATTTGCTTAGTCCTACTATATTGTTTTCATGAGCTCTACCCTATCCTCTCCCACCTTTCATGCTGAAAGAAGGGGATAACGCACATTGCTTCGGTTTTCCCCCAGGGCTTCCTTTTGTGTAACCAGAACGACCCTCTGCAGCCTCTCTGCTCCTCCGATGTAAAAATGAATAAATACATTGAAAAGCAGCCTCCTCGGGACACAAAGGTGTGGGAGTGCGTACATGGACATGCTCCTGTAGTATTCCTGGTTAATTGGGACAGACGCTACTGCTGCCTGGCAGGTTACATCAGCAGCAAGGGAGAAGGCGTTCAACAGCCCTTTAGATGGGTTTGCAAATCGCTGATGGCGTTTTAATGACGATCCTCTTCAGAGATCACCACCTCTGCCTCAAGGGAATCCATGAATCCAGGGTAAACAATTCCCCATTGAAAACCAACAGAAGTACAAAGTGTAGCCTCACGTCTAGCCATCTCTATCAGCTACTAGGCTGGTGTTTCTTTGTCCAAACACTTCAGTCCAACTTAGAGCACCATCCGTGCTGCTATTCCTTGGCAGCTTGGATTGCTAGTTTTAATGCAGAAAACTATAATCATCTGTAGCTAATCCAGAAATAATCACTGGCTTCTGTCTTGCAGCAGCAGGAAAACACAATTGTGTATATAGATACACATAAGAACTAAAGTGATCAAAGGTCTTTCAAGTAGTTCAAAAACATGTATAATTTGTTACACTTGGAATCCAGACCAGAAAGGGAGAGACCTTTCTTTTTTTCCCACCACAGCAGCGGTGTGTTGAAAAAAAGTTTGTTCTATTTTAAAATGCTGTGTGCATTACAGATCACTATCACATTCCTACCCGGGCAGATAATAGACATAGCTGGTAAGGAAACATTTCAAATTTGATGCCATAAAAAATGATTCATGTTTACTCAAAGGTTGCTCGGTAGCAATAAAAAGCAATCATGCATTCAGCTTGTGAAGATATAGTACGCAGCAGCACTGCCCAGAACAACAGGGCACTTCCCATTGCAAAAGAGAAGGACCTGGTGACAAGTATCTGAAGGAAAAGGATCTTCTCTGTATAAAGCGCCTTGGATTCAAAATGTTGTTAGGGGTGAAGTAAATACTATGACTAAAAAATTTTGAAGAGGATTTGTAATGCCTGATGGAAGATCTTTCATCCCAATGCAAGACTCGGGATTCATTCATCCCATAATAGCTGAGCCTGAATGAGAGTGGGGGAAATAACCGTCAGTGTCAAAAATAGTTCCATCATGTGTGACTCACCTTGATAGATCGATACATCAAATAAATATCCAGAAACTTGAGAATGGGCAAAATGCTCAGAAGACTCTTGCAGTGAGGGAAGTTTGAGACAGGAGTGTATCTAATCACCTAAAATACCAACAGGAGTCGCTTTTGCAAACTACTTTAATAATTCCATGTCGCTGTCTGCGGTCACACTGACGTGTGCCTGAGCAAAATGGTACCATTTATGATTGACAACCTTGGCCAGAAGATGGTCACTCGAGTGATCTAGTTTCATCTACACATTGGAAAAAAATAAAACAAAGGCTGGGAAGATGTAAATAATTAAAAAAAAAACCAACATGAAGAGTTAGCAAATTCTGATGTTCTGCAAACGGAGATTGAGACCGGCAGCTGAGAAGGCAACAGGAGATTTGTTGTTTGCGTTGTTTCTAAAGTATTTGGGGAATCAAGTGGCAATTGTGGCCGCAGGAATGTTAAAAATCAATTTTTGGTTCCTTTGTGAGTTGGCAATCAATCTGCAGCACATCTATGGGACCACAGGAAGGTAAGGACTTTCGCAAAGCCGCAGCCAAAACGTGATATTCACATGACTGAAATGACTGGAAGTCACCTCAGGGCTGATGTGTGCTCCGAGGTGTGCCACAACAGCAGATAACGTACCGCAGCCTGAGCAGCTCACCGGCGTGGGAAAGAGGGAAAGGGGAATTCCTTCGATCACGGCCAACACAGCAGCTGGAAACGGTGAAAGAGCCAGCAAGTGGGGCTTTTTAAAAATTTTTGGGGAAAAAAAATACAACACATGGAAAAAAGTATTCTGAAAAATGAAATAAATATGTATCTAGATGTGCATGTGTATATAACCATACACAGATCTATGATGTACATCATTTATACACATGTAAAAATAAAACATGCAATACACACACCCACACCCTGGTTATCTGCTATTCTTGTCTAAACTGGCAAAGGCCAAAAGTTCTCCCAAACACACGGTGATGGAAATTCTCAGCCATGACAAAATGCTGAGACAATTGCTTTTGACTGTCATTCGGATACAGCAAATCCGTCCAGGTGTTTGAGTTGTTAATTATTCTTCAAGTGAAAAAAGAACAAAAAATGCAAGTTACCTTTGTCTCATACCCTGCAGAAAGGACTGTTCTGCAAAGATCAGTTGAAGATAGTTTAAAATGCTTTTAAATACTGTGGAAATCAGAGAATGCCTCACTATCAGCTCTACCAAATTTGACTTTAGTTGCTTTGTGGATGCCATTAATTTAAATGAGTATAAAACAGGTATTTTTAGGGGCAAAATCATTTTTGTCATTCCAGTAAGACAGAAGCACAATTCCAGTGAGAGAGAGGCGTTTTTGGAGGATGGCCCACTAGTGTAACTGAGTAATTTCAGGAAATTACAATACTCTAAGTCAAACAAGTAATAAACACACTCTCTAGGAAGCGACTGGATTGTAGCCCCATCGGTTACACCAGTAGTTGTAAGCACCGATGCTTCGCAATTGTGCACAGTGTTTAAGGCGTAGGCGACGAGGCTGGTTCAAAAGGCGCACGTGCACCTTCAGGGATCCTCCAGGCCTATCTGAGTGCATAAAACACACAAACGGCACAAGTGTAAAGAGCTTATATCCCTCTGCCAAGTGGCATCTTCTATGGCACTGCCCCAGATGGGATACGGAGCTGCATGGACCGTCGGTCCGACCCAGAAGGGCGTTTTTAATGTTACGAGGAAGCTGCTTTGTAATAGGCATTCAATACGATATTAGTTCGGTCCGTCTGCCCCCATCTCTCCCACTTTTTGCAACTCATTTCTGATGAAAGTTCCAAACAAATGGCTTGAGATATAACTAAGTGCAGAACTGTGGAAGAAACAGTGCTTTTGCCCCGCTTTGCTTTTTGACACGGGACGGAGCTAGGGGAAAGCCCTGTGTCGTGGTTGCGTGTTTGTAACAAGCAGCCGTCACAAGGCTGCTCCTGGCACGCTGTCACTCAACTGACAGCCTCGAAAGTGTACTTCTTGCCATTTTCAAGCATGGTATTTTGCAACATGAAGAGGCAAAAGCAGCTGTGTATTTTGAGTCACTAACCAAACCACTGCTAACTCCAATAAGGATTGAAATTCAGTGACAGGTGACTCTGAACATGGACTGATCTGAAGGAGGTATTCATAAAGGAAAAAAAGAAGCGAAAACCTCAGAGAGCGCGAGTTTGGGAGAAAATCATTTGGAAAAAGGATTGGGAAAGAGGTTCCACTCTTATAATGGCAGGGGACTCCTGGTCACATTTGGGTATGGCTGTTCATTTCTGTGGTCTGAGGAAACGCCGGAGCGCTTTGGGTAACGACGGGAGGCCTTGATTTCCCAGGCACAGATCAGCGAAATATGTTCCCACTCATGGCCGCGCCAGGTAGTTCTGTATTGCAAAAGATTTCTTTACTTAACGTACCAGCCAAGGCGATGCTACCCCATGCGTATCACTGAGACACCGCCGGCCTTCTCTGCCCCAGCCCCATCCCTCTTGCAAATCTCACCCCAAACTCTCCATCTACCTCGTATTTGCCCTTGAAAAAGCAAAATCTGGCGATTAAAGAACCCGCGAGGTTCGCACACGAAGCCCCGCCGCCCGTCCTGCCGCCCCCGGGAGGTGTGCCGTCGGGGCGGGGGGCAGGAGAGGGGGGTCCCGGCCGGCCGGCGCTGCCTCCCGCTGCCCTTGGGACAAACGGTGCCAAATTTCTTTCAGCATCACCTCTGCTCCATGGGACGCCGCGTCCCCGCCGGGGGGTGGGTAGGTGGGAGGAGGAGGAGGAGGAAGAGGAGGAGGGACAGGCTGTTCCGCAGCCGTACCTGGCCGGGGCAGGGCTCCCCTCGGGCAGGACCGAGGTGGGGGGCGGGAGGGGGACGGACCTGCCGCCCGCCGGCGCCGCCAAGGTCACCGCCGCGGCTCGTTCCCCGTCCCTTCGGCCGCCTCTGCCCGGGCGCGGACACTTGAGAGTTTAAAGAAGCTCTTCTTCCCCGGGAG
>VYZM01000086.1:156791-174168 GCA_013398915.1 Dromas ardeola | reverse complement strand
GGCCGGGGGTGGGGAACGCGTGGATGGAGGGCTGGGGACCTTGGTGGGGCGCCCTAGGATGGGGGTCGGGGAGGAGGGGGTGAAGGCACCAGGGTTTGGGGGAGACAGCGATGCAGAGCCAGGTTTTGCAGCGGGGACGGCTTCCCCGAGCTGCGGTCTTCCGGGGCGACCCCCTAATTCTGAGTTTGTGCTGTAGGGTGGGTCTGTGAAGGCAGGGAAGATGCCAGAAGGGGAGAAAACGAGGCAATGTAAGCAAGAAGAGGAGCAGCGGCAGAAAGAGGAGCGGGAGGGTCTCATCGAATTCTACGGTTCCTACCAGGAGCTCTTCCAGTTCTTCTGCAGCAACACCACCATCCATGGGGCTATCCGCCTGGTGTGCTCCAAAAAGAATAAGATGAAGACAGCCTTCTGGTCCGTTCTCTTCTTTCTCACCTTCGGCTTAATGTACTGGCAGTTTGGGATCCTCTACAGGGAGTATTTCAGCTACCCTGTCAACCTGAACCTCAACCTTAACTCCGACAGGCTGACTTTCCCAGCCGTGACGCTGTGCACCCTCAATCCATACAGGTAAGAAATAGGCTCCCAGAGCCGTCGACTGCCTTGACTTTTGTGGGCATAGGATAAAAGCATGTACTCTTGTTCTCCGCATGGTCCTTGACTGTCCCCTTCTGTAGTAGTGCTGGTGGCAAGAATGTCCTGAATCACCCCAGGAAACTGCCGCACATCTTATTCCAAGCTGTTTGTGTGCATACAGCCCTAAACCTGCAGGCTCCTCTCTCCCCACCCTATAGATACAGCGCCATCCGGAAGAAGCTGGATGAGCTGGACCAAATCACCCATCAGACGCTGCTAGACCTTTATGACTACAACATGTCTCTGGCACGAAGTGACTGGTCCACGGTGTCCACGCAAAAGCGTAGCTCAAGGAGCCTGCTCCATCACGTCCAGCGCCATCCGCTGCGAAGGCAGAAGCGGGATAACTTAGTCAACTTGCCAGAGAACAGTCCCTCAGTGGACAAGAACGACTGGAAAATTGGCTTTGTTCTGGTGAGATCCCTAGATATCCTCTGTCCTACCCACTCCGGTCCCTGCCTTGCTACTTCTCTCTTGTTAGACTCTTGGCCGTGCCTTTCCCTGCGTAGAAGTCTGATTAATCTGCATTGGCTTTTGCTAACGACAGATAAAGGTAGAGCTGAATCCTTTGCCCAATGCGATCCTGCTCCCCAAATCCTGTTCCTGTTCATGTGGGCCCCAGGAGACTGTTCCACGTCAGTGACCATCTTTTCCTAGGTAGGGCAGGGAAACCGTGTCCTTCCTGAAGGCTGCACCAGCCTTGCAGTTGCCTTTTGGCAGGACATTTATTAACATCAACCGCAGCATTGCCCAATAATAGCAAACGGGAAAGTATTGGGCGGCTGTGGGCCACGTGAAATGTGGTCATGGTCGCATTTGCTCCTAGGTAGCAGCTTCTTCGCCCTAGGGTATCTGTGTTTGCATTTAAAAAGGCAGTGGAGGACTAAAGCTAATCGCTTGCCAGTTAGCTAGAGTTCCCACAGGATCACAGACCTCTTTCTGGACACACCCTGAAGGAAGGGCTCCCCACACAAGAATTTAAATCTTCTGGGTTAGAATTTATGTGCAGCAGATCACCCTGCACACCTCACTGCGACCTGCTGCCTCCTGGCTTTTATACAGCATTGCTCCTTCACCTGGTGTTTCCCTTCCACCAAAGAGCTGCCCTGGGTTTGCTTTTCCCCATCCTGCTGATCACCTCTTGGTCGAATGCAGGACCCCTGCGGAGCTCGTCCACTCCCTCAAGTTCTTCTCCTGCCCGTGCTGAGGGAATACAGCTAATCCACAGCCACAGCCTCACCTCTCGGACAAGCCTTCCCTGACATGGCTGTTTTTCTCCTTCTCCTCTTAACAGTGCAGTGAAAACAACAAGGACTGTTTCCATCAGGCATACTCCTCCGGGGTGGATGCCGTGCGGGAATGGTACAGCTTTCACTATATCAATATCCTGGCGCAGATGCCTGATGCGAAAGCCCTGGATGAGTCTGACTTTGAGAATTTCATCTATGCCTGCCGCTTCAATGAAGCAACGTGTGACAAGGCGTAAGTGGTGGAAACATCCCACCGTGTCTTCCTAACAACACCCCTATTTTGTGCCTGGCCCTGAGGGGAATTAAAGAAACCCGCATTAAAGAACCTCTTTCCCAAGGTGGGGGTGTTCCTCGTCCAGTTCCCATTGTCTCAGATGATGTCTCATGAGTCTTTCCTGTGGGTTGTGCTCACCAGAGGCACAGTTTCTGTGATCTGAAACTATGGACCTTAGAGGATGGTTTCTCCTTTGCCTGGGTTTCACATGAATGAAATAGTTATACTGGTACGAACTCCAGTGTGGGTACAGATGTACAATGTAAAAGTCTCTTTATTCTGCTCACTACAGTGGTGAAGTGGTACGTATCAGTCCACATACAGGAGGAGGAAAAAAGAGTTGTTACCAAAAAAAGCTAAAAACAATATCCCACTTCTCTCCTGCCATTATGGTCAAAAAGCCCCAAAGAGGTAGTGAAATGAAACCCATCAGTAAGGGAGGAAAAGGGGTGGGAAGAGCTAAGAGTTTTGTCAATGTTACGAAGATAATACAGTAATTGCTAGTACTGCTGAAGCCCACCTGGGCTCTCAAGAGTTAGCAGCATGAAAAACCTGGTGTAAAAACCTGTCCAGCTCCAGGACATTTTTTACAGCACATTTTAATTGCTTTTCCCGGTTTGAGCGAGTTTACATAACAAATACTGCCCATCTGCTGTAAGCCCCTCTCCCTGCAGGTGGAAAACAGAGTTGCTCCTTTCAGAAAGCCCTTCCCGTCGGTCTCGCAGCTCTTCTCACCCCATGTGAATGTTTCTGTTCCCATCTCAGGAATTACACCCACTTCCACCATCCCTTGTATGGGAACTGCTATACTTTTAACGACAACAGCAGCAGCCTGTGGACCTCCTCACTGCCTGGGATCAATAACGGTGGGTGAGAGGCACTCTTCAGTGAGTAAGGAGAACAGCTCTGCTCTGTTTTCCCAGGAGGAGTTATGGGCATCCTGCTGTGCTTTTGCCAGGGGTGGCAGGTAACAGCCCTGCTCTGTCTCGTCCAAGCTCTGTTTTCACCCCTGTGGAGATGGCTGTCTCATGGACGTGGCTGTCCCTCGCTGCTGCCCCACTGAACTCTCTCTCTCCCATCGGTGCCTGATCCTTACGTCTGTTGCTCCCTCTGGACCTGTGCTGGCCCTTCCTGAAGTCCCCTGTTGAGCTCCAGTGCTGCGCTCCTGGTAGCCTGGTCCTGGCCTCCTCCTTCCTCATTTTCCTGTTTCCAGCAACTGACCTGCTTGTGTTCCCAAACCTCCTGAAACCTCTCTAGGCCAAATTTTCTGGCTTTTCTTCCATCCGGCTTCGAATCTCTCTGTGAAATCTCTCTTAATTCCTGGTTCTGCTTTTTCTAAGCCACAGTGAAGAAATCCAGTTTTCTTCTGGAGCCTCCAGATTTATCTCTGGCCCCTCTCCAGCCTCTCTCCAGCCACTCTCCATTGCTGCCCAGTTTCTCTTCCTTTATCTCTTATGGACTCACTTCTAACCATTCTGCTCGCTCTCTTCTCCTGCACGGTGGCTGGCCATGACGTCCCTTGCTCTCCGACATTCCCTCAGGTCTCTCTCTGGTGGTGCGCACCGAACAGAATGATTTCATCCCTCTGTTGTCCACGGTGACAGGAGCCAGGGTCATGGTCCACGATCAGAATGAGCCAGCCTTCATGGATGATGGGGGTTTCAATGTGCGTCCGGGTATTGAGACCTCCATCAGCATGAGAAAGGTGAGGAAGCAGCGGGGGTAAGCAGCGGGGATATGAACTTCAGCGGGGGAGGATTAACTTAGTAGATAGATACAGATGGGTTGTCATGGACTCTGTGTGTGTTTAAGAGAGAGGATTAATCACATGGAGTGAAAGGAGGGGAAGAAGAGGAGCTTAGTGGACTAGATGAGAAGCATTTGACTGCAATTTATCAGTGAACAACAAAATGGAGGGAAGGAGGGGAAGCTGGCATCCAGAGGCATAAAGAGCAGATAACTGATGGACAAGCAGCGAGCGGCATGGAAGCGCAGAAGACAGACAGCAAAATGCCAGTCGTTCTGTGTAATGGCCATTTGATATTCTAGGAGATGACTGTGCGTCTTGGGGGCAGTTACAGTGATTGCACAGAGGATGGCAGTGACGTGCCAGTGCAAAATCTGTACTCATCCCGCTACACGGAACAGGTAATCCATTATCACTGGTCCCGTGCCAGCTTGTTACCCTGCTTTCCTGAAATGCTTCAGTCCCCTAACAGCCACGCTTCTCCGTGGGCACTGTTAATAGTATGACGTGACACAAGCTGCAGTGGGTTTGGTTCCCTTGCTCAGCCTTTTCCACCTCATATCCCTCCAGGTCTGCATTCGCTCCTGCTTTCAGCTCAACATGGTAGACCGCTGCGGCTGTGCATATTACTTCTATCCCTTACCCTCTAGAGCAGAGTACTGTGACTACACAAAGCATGTGGCCTGGGGTAAGTGAACAGGAGGAATAGTAAAGCTCATGCCCACCTGAACCTTTTTTGGTCCACCTCATGTCCCAGTACATCTCCTCGTTGTCTTCAATGAGCTTCCTGGTATGTGACATCCAAAAGACACTCTTGTCTTGGATGATTAGTCCCTCTGAGCTTGTGGAAGGAAACCTCTGGATTCCCCTCGCTATTGCACATCACCTTTTGTGTACAGATACTGTGAGCTTACCTGGGTTTACTTTCTTTGCTGCTCAGGCTACTGCTATTACAAACTCCTGGCTGAATTCAAAGCTGACGTGCTGGGCTGTTTCCACAAATGTCGGAAACCTTGCAAGTAAGTTCGATCATTGGTCAGGGAACTCTTTGTTCCTAGAGATGTTGGAAAACATTCACTGACCAGGGCAAAAGCTCGAGTCAATAGCTGTGCTGCAACCCAAAGTGAGACTTCTCCATCAGGAACCCAAAATGGCTGAGAAGCATCAGTCTCGGCTCGGGGGGTGAGCTCCTGAGGACTGTGCAGAAGCTCAGTGGGAAGCTGGCAGAACTTCAACATGGGAGGGAGTTTCCAGGCGTATCTGGGGATTGGGAGACCTGGCCTTGGGGCTCCTACAGCTTCAACAGCTAACACGGCCTCTTGTCTTCCAGAATGACAGAATACCAGCTGTCAGCTGGATACTCCCGCTGGCCTTCTGCTGTCTCAGAGGTAAGGAGAGGGTTTCCTTGCTCCCCAGCACTGCTCCAAACTCCCATTTAGTCCTTCCTCAAATGGTACTAAACCTACAGGAGGTGACTGTGGTCACGTAACGCAATTTATTGCACTTTCATTTCAGGACTGGGTTTTTTACATGCTTTCACAACAGAACAAATACAATATCACATCCAAGAGGTGAGAGCCCCTTAATAGAGGTTGCATCCGAACCAGAAACCATCCCAGTGGAGTGTGTGTGTCGGGGGGTCATAGTTCAGATTAAATCACTTATGGGGAGAGATAAGGCATGGGACCCGTGGACAAGGCCAATGGATTTGAGTCGGAGTAGAGAGAAACTGAGACTTTGACAAGGACTGGGAATCCAAGCGAAGAGTCTGAAAAGGGTCAGCCACTAGTATGAAAATAGTAAGCCCCAGGCTGCCGCCGTGTGGTCTGGAGTCACGGTAAGGGCTAGTGGAAGAGTGGGAAGCAGAGCCACACAGGAACTTGTGCTTAGCCAACGTTGGATGCCACAAACATTGGGTTTCACAGCACAGTCTCACAAGTGCACTGTCAGTACCAAAGGTTGTATTTAGTGCAGAATGAAGGAACTGTGGAGATGGGGAAAAGCCTCTGGGTGGTACACTTGGGAGGAGGACGAGGGGCAGAAAGGGACAGAGAAGACAATTAAGCTGGTGGAGAAATGCAGGGATTGCGGATTTTGGGTTACTAAGCCCATCTTTCATTTGCAGGAACGGTGTTGCCAAAGTGAATATCTTCTTTGAGGAGTGGAACTACAAGACCAATGGGGAGTCACCAGCCTTCACGGTACACGCTTTACTGCCACGTCCTCTCTAGCCACTCATTCCCCTACAGTGTCGCTCTGTATTGGCAGGCCTTCATTTCAGCAGCATTGCTGGCTATCCAGTCTCTTTTCCTGTGGAGGGGTGGGAGGAACCCCCCAGTGCCATGGGGGTACTGCGAGTGGGAGCAGGCAGAGGCAAACGGCTGGAACGAGGGCTGCCCTCATGGCCCTTTCTCCATTTCTTGCAGGTAGTGACTCTGCTGTCCCAGCTTGGGAACCAGTGGAGTCTCTGGTTCGGATCCTCTGTCCTGTCTGTGATAGAGCTTGCAGAGCTGATTCTGGATTTCATCACCATCACCTTTATCTTGGCCTTACGCTGGTTCCGCTCCCGGCAGCAGCTCTCCCCACCAGGATCCCCTCCAAACAGTCACGATAACTCTGCTTTCCAAGACGAGGCGGCAGGTCTCAGTCCTCCACACCGCTTCACTGTTGAGGCTGTAGTGACCATGCTGCCATCCTACAACAGCCTGGAACCGCGCGGGCTGAGCAGGGATGGTGAGGTGGGACACGAGTGAGGCAAGGCTTATTCCACAGTTCGACAGGTGGCAATTGGAGCACAGCTGGCACGCTTTCTCTGTGGGACCTGCATTTCCTTATTTCCTCTACCCGGACTATAGCAGAAGACTGCACTGTGGTTGATCTAGGTTCATTGCTTTCACTACTGTAGGTGAATTCTTCAGTCTCATAAAATACTATTGCTCTGGGGATCACCAGGGATGAGAGTTGATCTACTGTACGTATGGGGGAGATGTCAACTTGGTTTCCTTCCACTCCTTACACGTGCACACCTACACGTGCACGCGCACTTTCTTTTCCCTGCAGCAAGGATGCTGCCACAGTTCTGGTCTGTCGCTAATTAAAGAGGTTTGGCAGGTGTGACTAGCCTCCTCTGTGGTATGACAAAGGGCAAGAATGGCATCTCAGCCGGGGTACGAGTCTCTCCACGGGCTGAGTTTGTTAAGCTTTCCCTAAGGTTGGGAAGTGGTTGTTCTTTCCTAGTTCTTAATGTACCAGCTTTGATCCGAAGACCAAGCCACCCACCCTCCCCTCCTGGAGAGGAATGGCTACTTGTATAGCCCCGAGAGACGACAGCCACTGACATAATCTCAATTTATGTCATGGATAATACTCTGGGGAGGTGGTTGATGCTTGCTGCCACTCTCGGGTCAGGACAAAACACCCCTGGCAGAATAAGATCTCCCTTTTTAAGCTGCCTGTGTGGCACTGGTAGATCTTAGCTGCGTAGAAGTCTCCTTCCTTGTGATATACCATACACATGTATGTCCAGCTATTTGACCAGAGCATTCGGGATAAATTGATCTCTACATCAGAGCTATGGAAACAAAGTGCCTATGCACACCCTCAAAAACATCCTGAACATTATCTCTGCTGCCAGGAGATCCTGCAAAAGAGGCTCAGAATAGCGCAGGTCATGCAGTGCCTGCTCTGCTCCACTCATCCCTTCTCTGGTTCACCCAGAGAGGCTCTGCTGAGGATTGTGAAGCAGAGGAGAAGTGCTGCAGGCTTTAATCTAAGATCCTTTCAGAGAAAGCTTTAGCCTATTGGAATGCACTGCGTAGGCAAATCAAGGCCAGGACAAAGATGGTCCTCTTCTCAGGAACTGATTTGGGATCTTCACGTAAAAGCACACATCTTATTTCTTGCAGTAAGTTTGCCGTTCTATTTTTTTACAAATACTCAGACTTCTGCTGCAATGGTGTTTACACAGCACTTCGTGTGGTATCAAGAGAGCAAGGGTGACGTCCTTAACAAACAGGATTATCCACTTGACCAGAAACACACACAGATACCAGAATTTACGCATGTAGTTTAGGCAAGGACTTGTGGTACCATGTACCCAATCATACCACAAACAGTCTCTTTTGAATGTAAAAACTAGTTAATCATAACAAAAGAAAAACTTCAGATATTTTAAAAATTAAGGTAGATGCACTGCCCTTGGGAAGATGGACAATTTTACTGCGGTATATAAACTGTTGCCTAATTCTTCCCTTTGAGATGTTAAACACATGCTTGTTGTACCGCTCTTGCCTTGATTACCTATATGCGCTTTTCACTTCCCAGCAGAGAGTGATTTCCTTCCTCCTCACGGACACGCACACTGTATTTTTTATTACACAAATATTCATGGTTTTTTTCAAACTTTATCCCAGTGCTCAGCTGATGACCCTTGTCTGAAAATGAAGATGGTGTCTCTCCACTGGGAATAGAAGTGATTCAGGGGGTGGCCTTCGGCAAGGGGGGCAGCCCGTCAGGAGGGAGAGGCCTGCAACCACAGACGCTTAGAGGTGTGGGAACATGTATTCCCCCTGGGAGGCCCCCACTGGAAAAAATCAGGACTTCTACAGACATGGAAAAAAAAAAAATCCACTTGCTGTGTTTTATGGGTGATTTTAAATGAAGTAAAAGAGGGTGAGTAATGAGAGAATGAAATCTCAAAGTTGCTTTAATGAAGGGACTTTCATGTTCTGTAAAACACTGCCCAAGAGGCAGAGTTAAAAGCTAGGTTTAGTGGCTAAAACAAAAAAAAAAAAAAAAAGTAACTTTGGTCACAATTAAAACAAGAAAGGCAGGCAAATAAAGGAGTTAGAATGCTACACCCATAGCCCAGTACTTGATCATGAATTCAGTACTACAGACTGCCGCCTTAGGTAGTTTCTAGTACACGAATGAACAAAAACCTGACACTGGACACATAAAGCTGTTTGCTTCACAAAACCACCTCCAAATCAAGAAAGGAGAAAGAGCAGGTGCAACACCTAAAGCAGTCTGTGTATATCATAAATGTACAATGATTCATACATTGAGCATGATCTTTCTGAAATATCCAAAGAGTAAGACACGATTCTTCCCATCACACGGTACCTTGTGATAACCATAAAATTGATGTGACCCACTGCATCATGCATAATTAAGTGGGTAATTAAAGGAAGATTAATCAGAGGCGTAACTACTTGAAACATTAAATTCTCTTCAACGTCATAAAAAAATATAGCTGTAGAAGGTGGTGATGTATTCCCCTAGGGGAAGGTCGCACCATATTATTTCTTTCTTCTGTAAAAGTGTTAAAATGCAAAAAAAACGGGCTTTGACTGATGAACTCAGAGTAATGGCCCCATTCTGGGTAGCTGTAAATTCAGAGTTAAAAGCCTGTGCAAATATGTTGTTGTTATACAAGATTAGCCCTTCCTGCCCTAAGGATCAGTGCAAAAATTGCCACCTTGGGAGAAATCAGATGATCCTCCCAGGAACATCCCTATACTTCTTGTAGGATGACAAGACCACAAAGTACCAGCTCAACAGATGTTTCAGGTCTGTCTGAAAACAAGAGGCAAGTCCACCAGTCCTGGCATGAGAGCGAGGAAAATTGAGTGTTTCACAGAGAATGTGAAATACGAGATAAAAGGGGAGAAAGTGTGCATTTAGAGAGATTCATCAGTCAGCAAAAGGCAAATTAAAGGTCTGAGCTGGGGTGAATTTGTACATGACGAGAAAGTTCAGGCGATATAAATGCTCAGTAGTCATAGGTATGTTAGCAGCATAGACCAGTTATTTGGAGGACATAGAAAACATGGAAGGAGCAACTGTAAGTCATACAACACTGAAGAAAAGCAAGTTTTGTCTTTATGAACTAGGAACATCTCCCATGCAGGGGGAAGGCAGAGAAGTAGGAACAAAAGTGCTTGAAGGGGAAAGGGAAGTGCAAGAGAAGAGAAATAATTTTGTGGGTAAGTTGGAGTATTAGGGTGGTTTGGTTTGCAGGAGTAAGCAGCACAGAAGTGTGTAGTTCCATGTGCTTAAGAACGAGGATGAGAAAAAGGAAGGTTTATACGATGGGGTAATTACAGAGGGAGAAAAACGATGAGTGTTTAGGAGCTTAAAAACAATAGCAGAGGAACTGTGGAAGTGTTTGTTGCTGCTGAAATACAAGGAAAGAGACATGAGCTCTTTTGGGATGTGGAACAACCCACATATTCAGGTGTCTGTGGGACCACAGTGGTGGCAGACATTTGCAAGTTGATGGAGGGCTAAGAGCATTTGCAAGTCGTGTGGTAGCAGAGAAAAGGGATACAGACAGTCTGGGAAATGCAGGGACGCTGAAGTCTGAGGGCTCCAACTGTGAGATCAGATGAATTTGGAGGATGTGAGAACTAAAAAAAACTTGGGAGTGTAATGGGACTGGGGGAACGGAAAAAAGTACTGGAAGAAAGGGAAGAATGGGCTAGCCCCTCCAGGAAGGAGGAAAATTAATCAGAGGACAGTTGAGAAGGCAGAGAACACAAGGACAGAGTGACACAGGCCGGCATGCCCTGCTGTCTGCTGAAAACTTGTTCCTTAACAGTGTGGCAGTGACAATTGGGCAGATACCAAAATTAATTTTGTCATAAGAATTAAGTTAATACAGGCAACACACGGAAGTAAAACATGAAGTCGAAGTGTCTAGAGAAGCCAGAAAGTGAGAAAACAACCACTTCAGAAAACAAGCAATACATTTAGAAGAACTGAACTCTGCTTCCTGGAGTGCTCAGAGGAGCTGGACAGATAAATGCAAACTTTGTCTGCACAGATTGAGGTCAAACCTAGAAGGAATTTGAGGAAAGGGTTACCAGGTTCTTGGGACAGATTCAATAAAACCTAAGGGGTGGAGATGTGCTACATCAAGAAATGAAAAGGGCAGCAGTGCTGTTGGTGAAAGGACAGAAGCAACCACAGAGATCAGGAACACACCAGAGGGACGGCTGTGTTCAGTCCTGCAGCTCTTCATACTTACCAACGTGCAATATTTAAAAGGGTCTTGTGAGCATGAGAGGAAAGTGCCTTCAGCTTCTAAGTACATACTTAAAGGCAGTGAACTAAAAAAAGCTTAGTATCTGGAGATTATGGCAAATTTATAAAAAAAAAAAATAGTACAAGTGCTTTTGGAAAAGAAGCCTGGCAGGAGAGAATTTGGCAAGAGAGTGTCATTTTGGCCTCTGCAAGAATCATTTAGCTGGCCTATGCACTGAAAGGAAGGATCTTATGGGACTGTTCATATCGGAAAACTGGGGAGCAAATAAGGGTGTTCTGAGTAACTATCTCCGGCAGAAAAAATAGGTCAAAGATTCTCAGAAGTATGGCAGCTGAAGTGCAACTTTATTTTGGCCTGTAAACAGGGGAAGTATTGTGAAGGCACCCACTTTCATCTTCCTAGAGGAAGCATTGTTGGAAACCTGGAAGAAACACTGGGCTAAACTCACATGTCCAACAGACACAGCTCACTTGCCTATTTTGTAAAACCTATAGCCTTATCTGTTACATCTCTTGGAGAGTAATTATTTGCTTAGAGGTCAGAACAAACATAAAACCTCTGTACTTCCCCATTATTGCCTCTCTTTGCCAAGTTAAGGCTTCCAACCCCAGTGGATACTTCAGAACAAGCGTTGATGCTGCATTCCTACTCTGAAGAAAAGTGTTTTCTGACTTCCCCATGATCATTTGGTTAATCTCTAGCTGAGACAAGAAACCGACGCCCCCTCAGCTGATGAGAACATGCAGCCTTCTTCGATCAGTACACAGAAACCTCAGGAGACCAGAACAAGGCTTAGGGCATCTGGAAACACAAAGGTTTAAGACACATCCATTTCAGAGCAGAAGAGTTGAGGCCTCACCAAATCAGAAGGTGTCGGGACGAAGCAGTTGATACCGGAGTTCCATGTTCAAAGGCAGAGCCTGAATTTCTAATTATACTTTTAAAGTACAACACACACTTGGCAGGAATGGCAGCATGACTAGTTCATTCAGGTTGTGCAGGCCTGATCTGTGATGAAGTTTGGACTGCATTAATCCACCAGCCAGTCCAGGCACCCTCCTTCCCCAGGAAGGCTTTCATCTTTGAAAGAATTAGCCTAGCTGTACTGCTCCAAATTCACATTCTTCTGGTATGATTTTGGTGATGTTTAAGACTAGACAAAGATTGGTTGTAAGGGAACCACAAGCCACAGGGAGTACTGTTTTACAACCTGAAGTTTGTAACAGCAGGAGCAGATATAAGGGCACAAGTACCTCATTTTAAAGTAAGTCCGCACTGGACAAAGCTCTGTCATTACTTTTTAATGAGTTTCAAGTGTACAGTGAAGCAAAACAAGGCAGCACTTACCTTTATTCCAGCCATGCCCAAGATATGCTGTGAACAGCATCCTACTCTTGGATCATGAGCACATGTCCTAACACCAATGGAGAATTGTTTTCTGGATTTAAGGACCTGAGGATACGTTCTTGAAATGCAAAAGCAGCACAGCTCGAGGAACTAGAGCTACCAGCAACACATGCTCCCATTCAGGGGACTACCTCCCCATGCATTACACAGTGGCTGGACATTTGGTGGACAGAAGTAGAGTTGGATTGGGCAGCCTCTTCCCCAGAGCTGCTGGTCCACACATCTTGTTACAGACTTACCACAGAGTCAGCCCAGCACATGGTTCCAGTACAACTGGAACTACCATCATTGTAATGGAAAACTATGCGCTGCTTTGAGGGCCAGAATCTTCAGGTGTGTGTAGAGTATGGAAGTGTGTGACCCACCCCCACCCACACCCCCCAAAAAAGAAAAATGTTCCAACAAGAGTTTGGTATCCCCACCCCTCCCCACCCACTGACAGACCAGACAGACTCAGTAAGGTGGTGAATTGTGTTTCTTAGAGACCATTTAAAGTACATGAGCTGATTACTATAACATGCCAGAGGAGATTACAGTTGTGTTTATAGAGGAAGGAAATAAACTGCACGTGCGTGAGTGGCTATAATGCCATGGACAGCAGAGTCCCTTGCGTTTACTCAGAGGGCCTTGGTGATTTTTCTTGCCCATGCATAGAGACACAAAGGAGGGGAAAGGGAACAGAAGAAGAGGCAACATACAACATCTAAGAGAAAGAAATGGAAGAGACAGCCTAGGGGGACCTCAGCCCCCAGAGGAACAGGAGGAATGGGGCACCAAAGGCTTGTTTAGAAGAGTTTAAGAGAAGTGCTGGTCTGGGGGCCTCAAGCTTGTATGCCCACCCCCTAAAATGATAGCAGTAAGTAGTACAAGCAGGCCCTGGCTCCTCTTCAGTAGATGCACTTCTGACCGTCCATCACATCTCAGTTCCACAGGGAATTAGGGAAGTGCTCAGGGGACGAGGGCTGCTTCACTCCAGATCTTCATCTCTGCCCTCACCCAAGGTGGAGAGGGATGGAATTGCAGGGAGATGAACTCAGCGCAAATGAAATGCTGGGGCATGGAAGTGAGCATGCAAAGCCTAGCCCCTTCCCAGATGCCCTGTGAGGAGGAAAGGGGCTTCCCTGGCACACCCAATGAAACAAAAAGCTTCTGCTCCTCCCAGCTTTTGTACTTCACTCCCATCTGGGAACTCCAGTGATGTTCTCCCCTGCCTCCTCACATCCTCTTAAGCCTAACCAGATCCTAGTGTATTCCAGAACCGAGATAGAGCTTCCTAAATAAAGGAATGCCCTCTTTCCAGTCTAGATTACAGGCTCAGCTTGTAAGAAAAGACAAGATGCACTTTCCTCAGAAGACTCTGCAAAAACTGAGGAACAGGGCAGCTCATTTAACCCCAGGTTTGGCAACACACTCAGGCAACTCACAGCTCCTGCTATTTTTGAAGGAGGAGAACAAGGGGATCGCTTACAGGAAGCCACAGTGTTCCATGCTGCAAGTTTACTTTCAGCAGATGCCATCTTGGATCTAAATTAGAGAACCCATAGCAAGTAGGAGGATTTCAGTTTGATAGGCAAGATCTCTAGAGATCTAAGCTGCCAAACTGGGACATCTGATGTCACTTTGCAATACCCATGCCCAGAGCAGCTTTTCCCTTTGAATCCCTAGCTAACCATTCCGAGTATTTTCTAACTCCTGCTGCAAGTTAGGACTTTGTAGTAGCAGAAACAGAACCGGTATTCGTACAGAAAGCTGTGTGGCTCAATCAGTCTCATCTGGAATATCCCCAGTCCTTTGACATTCAACCCAGTAACACAAAAGCAAAACATTTCCACTCTGCCACTACCCCAAAGTCTTCCAGAAAGCTACAAGATAGTAGAAAGCCACAGGGTCCTGGCTTGTGTCTGCATAGATGAAAGGAATATTTGACACTCCCCACCAGACTCCTTACTGTTGTTCTTTTGTTCCTTCCGGCAGGAGATTTTACTCCCACACATGCCTTCTAGATAGTTACAAAAATCCTTAGTCTGTTGCACTTGACTGAGGTAATCATGTAGGCTCTCCTTTATAATAACTGAAATGGCCATGTTCAGACAGCAAGTCATCTGAAAATAAGGACAGGCAGAATAAACAGTTTCTTTAAGCGCTCATTTCTCCATGGCTAGAGAAATCTAGATGAATATATCTAGCTCAGTCAGATGGCTCACAGTCACTGACCAACACAAACTAGCCTTTATTTCAGAAGC
The DNA here is from genome assembly GCA_013398915.1 of Dromas ardeola. Lineage (NCBI taxonomy): Eukaryota > Metazoa > Chordata > Aves > Charadriiformes > Dromadidae > Dromas > Dromas ardeola. The sequence continues at coordinate 159,566 of VYZM01000086.1, read as the reverse complement.
TCAATGAAAAGCTTAAGTCATGCTGCCGCTCTTTTTAGGCAGAATACTAAAGAATCTCACGTGCTGAAGTCCTTCATCCCCAAAGGCACTACATTAAGGCATTCTTATTTTGCTAGAGTCCACACGGGCACTATTTAACAAGCTCACACCCAAAAACAAGCCACAAAAATTCCCTGCAGAAGAGGAGGAGCATTAGCTACCTGCCCCTCCTCTACTTCCCTTTCCTTTAAACTCAGATGACCCTCTCTAAAGCTGCAGCAGCTGTTGAAGAGTCTAACCATGTTCAGTAGAGCGCTTCAGAGTCCTATACAGAAGACAAATTAAAACCAATAAAGAAATCAATGAAGAAGCTAGGTGGAAGGGAAGGAAAGACTCAGGGGCAAGAAGAGACAGGCAAGGTGACAGGGGACAGTAGGCTGCAGACTGAAGGAGCTACATTCAAGTAAAAAAGTAGACTGGAGACAAAGCAATAGGAAAAAAAAGGAAAGAACAGAAGGGCAAGTTACACCAAAGGTCCCCCAGAGACTTCCAAATCCCCCACCAGGGAAAGGACTTGCCAACCCACCCGCTCCAGGGTAAATGCCCCTCATACTTACAGGTTTACCTGACCCGGCAGACAGAATTTCCCATTTCTACAATGATGGCCACCCCCAATTCCTTCCGTTACTATGTAAAGCATACCATTTCCACAATAAGTGTGGGATTTCCAGCACCACCACCTCCCTTCCCCAAGGACTGAAGTTAACACTTATGCAACCAAGACCCTCCAGATCTCAAACCAAAAAGAAAGAGTTTAGAGTACTCTAGAGTTGGTGCTTCTTCACCTTTGATCCTGGGCTTTTTGGTACTTACTTACAATCACCACCACCACAATGGCACAAATCACTCCCATCATGATCATCATCTGCAGAGAGAGAGATTGTCAAAGAGTAATACTCAGAACAGATTAACAGGTTCACATCTTCCCTGACAGCCAGGGAACATAAGCCACACCCTAAAGGTAGGACAGCCAAGGTCTCAAAGTCTTTCCACAGTGAAAGAATCCTAAGCATTTTAAATAGTTATTAAGCCCCAACTATCCTCTCAAAGCCCTGCAGGAGAGGACTACCTAAATTTCCTTCTGATGAAGGAGATCATGGCACAAGGAAAACTCACCTTGCAATTCTTCCACCAGTACTTCCTTTTGAGTTTTGCCGCACTGCTTTCAAATTGTGAGGCACCAGCCTGAAGTGCATCTGCCCGGTCATCTAGCTCTGACAGTTTCTGGTCTCGTTCCAGCACTTTGTCTACATTTACACGCATTATGTCAACCACCTGCAGAAGGAAGAATAGTAGGAGCAGTTATATTGGTAAAGAGAGTTGAGAAAAGTACGAGAAATAACTTGGCCAATAACTAACACTGAGATACTAACAAATGAAAGCCCTAAACAAGACAAAAAGGTCGGGATATGAAACAGCTTTCAAGTCATTGCTTACTTTGAAGTGGGGAAAAAAATCCTAGACACTCTGTTAAAGTATCGGTTCAAGCACACTTAAACCAGGTCCTTAGCCCCACATTATCATCTGTTTTTAAAAGCTCTCAAAGCCAGCAAGCTTAAGCCACCCGCCTCACGAGCATGATCATATGCTTGCTCCCCAGTAACTGCAAAGATAACTTATAGCTACATGTTGCTGCCCCAGTGAGGCATAAAGTCGTTACTGCATGACAGCAGCCACACTACAAACACTGACCCCGGAAAGTCAGGCAAGGTTCCCCGCACATCACACATTGAGTCTGCACACAGACAGTTCCCTTCAAGCAGCAGGCAGGGATTAAGAGCTGTTCTGGATGCTGTATAGCTTTATTTCCATAACAGATGCACGATGCAAGGTACCAAAAAAAAAAAATCTAACAGCCTTGCTCCTTAGAAGTCACATCTGGAATTAAGCGGCTTTTAAACATAAAGCAATTTCATCTTTGCTCCAGCCTCTTTATAGGTCTGCCATCGTACTCTTGAGTATTGAGTATTTTCTGGCATTAGCATGACAAGAGCATCCACCCCCTCAGCAACAGACGCCTGTCAAGAACACAGCTGCTGCAGAACAGGAGGAGAAGGGTCCAGGCAGCCTTCAGGAAGCCGGCAGGGCTGGCAGAGCCACTCACCTCCTCCACTTGGGCCTGCGTCTGCTGCAGCCGGCGGTTACTGCTCAGATTGGGGGGTGGCCCGGGGGGGCCCCCACCAGGGGCTCCCCCTTCGGGGGCCCCGGGAGCAGGTTGCTGAGCTGGGTCAGACCTAGGGAAACGCACATATGGCCGCTCAGGAGAGAGCGGCCCACACATTCCTCCTCCCCTCTCCCCAAATCCACCCAAGCCCCAGTGTCCCCAGGCTGAGACAGTGCTGGCAACAGCCCTGAGGACCTGAACCCTCCCCGGGTCCCAGGGAGGGGCGAGCCTGGAGTCATGGCAGGCCCAGGAAGGCAGCGGGGAGGGCCAGCCCCGGGGCTGGGGGCTTGCGGGTGCGCTCGCCCGCAGCGCTGCGGCCTACCGGGGCCCGGGGAGGTGGGTGACAGCCGCCTGGCCGCGGGGAGGTGACCGGGAGGCGGCCCGCAGCGTGCCGCAAGCGCCGGGAGGAGGGAAGGCGCCATGCCGACGGGGAAGCAGCGCGGGGGCTCCCCGGGGCGGGGAGCGGGGGGACGGCAACCCTCGGGCGGCTGGGCGCAGAGGTGGCCGCCGTCCAGGTTGGCGGCGGCTGGGAGGGGGGCGCGGCGGCCCAGAGCCCCGGGCACCGCCGGTGG
>VYZM01000086.1:119346-156202 GCA_013398915.1 Dromas ardeola | reverse complement strand
CGGGGCCGGGGGGGTGGCGGCGAGGGGTCGGGAGGCACCGGGCGCCCCACACCGCGGTCCTAAAGGGACCAGGCGGCCACCAAGGCCCCTCCCGCTGCCTGGTGCTGGGCCTGCGGGTCACGCAGGGCCTGGACGCGGTCACCTGCCCCGTGCAGTTTGGAGCCCGGCCCGGCGCTGGTGCCGTTACAGGCCGAGCGCCTCGGCAGCCCCCGCCTCCGGTGAAGCCGCCGTCCCTGCCATTAAAATATGGCGTTGCTGGCCCGCTCCCGGCGCACGGCACGGCGTAACGGAGTCCCCGAAGCGTCCGCAAGGGGAGGGAGGCTCCAGCGGCAGCCCCGGGAACAGCCGCCTCTGCGGGGGCGGGGTGGGATTCATCTCCATGGATGCTGAGCGGCCTGATGGATCGATCGGAAGGGGAGGATTCTCCAACTCGGGACAAACAGGGATGCAGGAAGGTACTGGAAGAAGAAGTCCCCCCTCTGGCCAGCGTTTGGTGTGGTGAGTAGGGTGGCAAGCCACTGGTTCACACCTACGCTGAACTTCAGTTCCCTTCCATAAGGCGATGTAGGCCGTTAATAAAAGTTTTTAGCGTAAAATGTGATAGACTAGTAGATAACGCAAGACAGACACCTTCTAAACTGTAGCCTGGGAGCCAAAAGACCATGGCTATGAGGACGGTGAAGACTTAACACAGGGTTGTGACTAGAGTCAGATGATTTGCCAATAGGACTGTTGAGGGTTGAGGAGCAACCCAGCACTGGCCTCAGCGGAACCGAGGGTTTTTAAGCTGTGCCTTCAGACAAGCTGCAAAGGGACAAGTTGTGGATGAAGCTCCTGTAGCTTGGCGACCTTCCTGCCGCAGTTTGAGGGCTGTTCCAATAACCACTGCAAATAGCAGAAGATGGAGCTCATGGTACTGCTGGCCCACAGAGCCCTTGCCAAGTTGGTGCTTAGTGACTAAGAGCTGACAAAGGGTACAAGATACTTTTCCCTGACGCTTTTCTGGTTTCTGACATACTTTCAGCCAAAGATTTGCTGCATCTGTGATCTGTGTATGTAATAACCCCCAGCTGCTCTCTTCCAGGTGCATCCTCATTCTCCACTTCAATCTGTGCACATTTCCTGAATCCACAACACCTTTTGGTGGGAGTCCTACAGGTTTGCCACCTTGCTCCTGAGAAACGTGGACTTCAGCTGCTAGAACAGAGACTTTGGCTTCACATTCCTGAGGCTTAGACCTAAAGGAAGTTCTTTTCATTCCCTGTCACTTCCAACCAAGTGCTTTTATTAAAGACAGAGTAGTATTGCTCTGTAACAGGATACATCAAGTCAGCAGATAACTCCCCAGTTACCTAGCAGATGAATTAACAACTAAGGGAGGAGAGAGAGGCAAATACCCGCTCACCTTACAGATTTTTCTGAAGTATATAGTGGTCTTTGTGATGCTGGACTAGAGGGATGCCAACTTTGATGGACCATAACTTGTTCTGTAAAGGAACAGGTAACAGTTATGGAAGACTAGAAGCTAGAATTTTTAAAAACAAGTGCCTGAAGTACTTTTGCAAATCCTAAATTATAAATGAAAGGCCACTTGTTGAGGTTATCATCTGTGTGAAACAGAGACAAATTCTGTTCTTAAGACAGGTTTTGATGCATTTCAATTAACATTTGGATTATTCACACTTAATCACAGATAAATAGAGGGCAAGGGGGCAAGCAGTGAGCAGGAAGATGTATTGGCAGGCGCTCTTCACACTGACGTGAGAACTTGGCTACAAGGAAAAACCTAAGCTGGAGCATAATGAAATTGTCAAGTAGCAAGCGAGAACCTGGGGCTCACAGAGACCGAAAGGATGCTTGAAGCCTGGCCAAGAAACAGAGGACTCGCTGGTCAAGTTCAGGGATGCAGGCTGGAACACATGCCTGCAAGAAGTATTTCAGAAATGACTGAGGGGGCAGAACCTGGACAAAGGAGCTCAGGCAGGATGTCATGACTGGACCAGAAACACAGAGTGAAAGTTGCAGAAAGTACTGGGAACCCAACTGTGTTTTATTCTGGTTTTATTCTGATCGTGATGCCACAAAACCACATCTCCATGTGCCAAACCCACAGTTGCTCCTAGCGGTGCTTCCCAGTACGATTGAAGCGCCTGTACAAGTACCGGATCCTCTTGTTGAGTTTGTGATAGTCCTCTACAAACATCCGATCTCCCACCACCTGCTTCTTGCGGATGCATCTCTGCAGCTCATTCCCCCGCCAGCCTTGCAGCCACTTGGGCCCTTTGATGAGGTTCTTCGGGTGGATCTGAAAGTCACCTGAGAACAGGAAGACAGAGCAGAGAGGGTTAAGCCAGGCCTTGGAGGAGGCTGTTCCCAGGGCTGCCGGCCCCAATTCCTCCCCTCCTTCCCTCCTCGCAGGTGGGTCCAGCCTCCCTCCCCTCCTGCCCTGGGGCCGCCGCGGGGAGTGGGGTAGATGAATTCTTACCTAGGATCCCCACGTTGTCGTAGACCCCGAACAAGGCCCGTTTTTCCGTCCACCGATCCACCTGCTTGGGCTTCGGGGGCTCCTTAATGCGGAAGGCCCGGGTGAGCCCGGCAAGGGGGGAGGAGAGGGGCACGGGGAGGCCAGGCCGCACGGGCCCCCAGCGCTGCCCTCCACCGCTAATGCTCCGCTCGGCCCGGAGCAGGGGCGCAGCCCGGCCCAGCAGGGCTCGCCCCGCCGCCCGCACCAGCTCCAACGCCATTGGGGTGACCCCCGCGGGCGGTGCCGGTGCCGCCGGGGGAGGAGGAGTCGTTCCGCCGGGCCGCCCGCCCCGTGGCTTCGGCCGCGCCCCTTCCGGTCGCTGTGGCCGTCGGGAAGCGGAAGGACGAGAACGTGACGTCGCGCTAACGGTCGGAGTGGGAAAGGGAGCTGGCGATTGGCCGAGGCGCCGCCTCGTGGCCGCGCTGCTGGGCGCTGATAGGCCGGGGCAGGGGGGCGGGGCCAGCGCGGCCCGCGCGCGCTGTTTGGAGTGTCCGGGCCTGAGGCGGCGGCGGCGGCGGCTTGTGGGGCTGTGCCGGGGCTATGGCGGCGGCCTGGGAGTTCCACCTGCCCTTCGCCCCCGCCGACCTGCTACGGGACGGCGGCCCTGGGCGCTATGTGGTGCAGGAGGTGCTGACCGTCCGCGAGCTGCCGCCCGCCCTCGCAGGTAAGGCCTCACCCCCCGCACCACCCCTCCCGGCCTGGCCCGCTCCCACCGCCGGCGCACGGCTGTGACCGCGTCCTTCTCCTGTCCCTTCTCCGTGTTTCCCCGCAGCTTTCCGGACCGATTTCCGGGCGCGGGGCCCGCTGGCAGTGCTGCAGCACTTCGACCCCCTCTACAGCTTGCTCCAGTGAGTACAGAGCGGCGAGCGCGGAGCTGGGGACGCGGGGAATGGAGCGGATGGAGAGGAGGGTTGAGGAGAGGCTGGGGCGCCCGGGCGCTCACCCCTCTCCCTGGTGGCCTTTATTCGCTGCCCTCACAGCTGTGTTTGCTCTGCAGCCACTTCCGAGCTGTGCAGACTGCTGCCAAGGAGGATGCCCTGGAGCTGATGATGCAGGGTGGGTATCCGTTGTTTTCCAGCTGAAGCAGGAGTAATAGAGAGGTTGCTCTTCTCCAGCAGCTCGATGATGATATAAAGGCTAATGTGACTTGACCAGCTGGGTTGCACCCTCAGCCCATTCCAGTAATATGGGTCTGTAATCTTGGTGGACAATGCAGAGCTGTGCGTGTTCGCTGTAAGGGCAGGCCGACAGAAAATCCCCTTCCCCGCATCCCTGGAAAGTACATCTTTGGGATGCATCAGCTCTGAGCGAGTGTTTCTCTGAGCTGTCAGGGGGCTGTGGGAATAGGATAAGACAGTGTTTCCAAGGTCTGGGTTGCAGGGGGTAGCCCATGATACAGCTGGTGAGATGTGAGCACATGTCTTTGGTAATCTGATGACTGCTCCAAAAGAAGTCTCCAAAAGAGAGAATGGCTGAGGGGCCTAGCAAGGAGTGCTCATGGCTTTCTGCCTCTCTTCAGTGGTGTCCAAACATTCCAATGAACTTCCTGCCATCTTGGGTGATTCTGGGCTGAGCCATGCAGACCGCACTGCACACCTCAATGCTCTCAAGATGAACTGCTATTTGCTGACTGGCCTGATGGATGCCTTTGAAATGGAAACCTGCAATAATAGTTTGTTGGAGGTGGATCCTGGTGGGAAGGTAGGTGAGGGGACCGGGGGGGAAAATAAGATGATAAAAGTAGAAAACATGTAAGCTTGCTGAACTCTGTAGTATCTATCAGATGTTATAGCTGGGTTTATTTAAACATGATGCCATCAAGAGCAGTGCATAATGTGGGGTACTGAGATTTCTGTGAAACTGTACACGGAAAAGAGCCAAAGGGATAATATGTGTTTAAACGTCAGATGCCCAGGCCTCTCTGTTTTAGTCTTCAGTGTCTGGCAGGTATTTAGTGTGCCAGTAATTTCTCAAGTTCTCTTCTGTTGTCAAAGATGACAGCGATGGTCGTTTGATGTGGGCATATCAGCTTCTCATACATCTGTCTGTATGTGTCTTAATGCTGTAGAATTTAACAGTCATTTTCTTTTTTTGAGGGAACCAGGGTGGCGATGGTGTTCTTTTTGTTGTTAAGCTGCTGGTGTATTGTATCATGTAATCTCCTTTCTAGAACAAGAAAAACCGTACCAAGACCTCTCAATCCTCATGGGAAGAGGAGAGGGAGCCACTTTTACGACTACTCACGCAGCTGCTGCAGCTGGATCTCCGTCAGCTTTGGGGTGGTTTGGTGGTGGAAGAAGAGTTTGTCAGGTATGGGATGTAGTGGATGTAGAATCATAGAATAGTTGGGTTGGAAGGGACCTTTAAAGGTCATCTAGTCCAACCCCCCTGCAGTGAGCAGGGACATCTTCAACTAGATCAGGTTGCTCAGAGCCCCATCCAGCCTGACCTTGAATGTTTGCAGGGATGGGGCATCTACCACCTCTCTGGGCAACCTGTTCCAGTATCTCGCCACCCTCATCGTAAAAAAATTTCTTCCTTATATCTAGTCTAAATCTACCCTCTTTTAGTTTAAAACCACTACCCTTGGACTGTCACAACAAGCCCTGCTAAAGTTTGTCCCCATGTTTCTTACAAGCCCCCTTTAAGTAGTGAGAGGCTGCAGTAAGGTCTCCCTGGAGTCTTCTGTTCTCCAGGCTGAACAACCCCAGCTGTCTCAACTTATCCTGATAGGAGAGGTGCTCCATCCCTCTGGTCATTTTTGTGGCCCTCTTGACCTGCTCCAACAGGTCCATGTCCTTCCTGTGCTGAGGGCTCCTGAGCTGGACGCAGTACTCAAGGTGGGGTCTCACCAGGGGCAGAGTGGCAGAATCACCTCCCTTGATGTGCTGGCCATGCTGCTTTTGACGCAGCCCAGGATACGATTTACTTTCTGGGCTGCGAGTGCACATTGCTGAGTCATGTCCAGCTTTTCATCCACCAGTACCCCCAAGTCTTTCTCCACAGGTCTGCTCTCAATCCCTTCATCCCCCCAGCCTGTATTGATACCAGGAGTTGCCGTGACCCAGGTGCAGCACCCTGCGCTTGGTTTTGTTGAACTTCTTGAGGTTCACATGGGCCCACTTCTTGAGCTTGTCCAGGTCCCTCTGGGTAGCATCCGGTCCCTCAGGCGTGTCAACTGCACCACTCAGCTTGGTGTCGTCCACAAACTTGCTGAGGGTGCACTCGATCCCACTCTCTATGTCATTGATGAAGATATTAAACAGTACTGGTCCCAATACGGACTCCTGAGGGATACCACTTGTCACGGATCTCCATCTGGATATTGAGCTGTTGACCACTAGCCTCTGAATGTCACCATCCAACCAATCTAGAGGTGGGATGGGTGATAGTCGTTTTCTGGAAGGGAGGGTTAAATGTTATATCTGCCAGTGATGTGGTATTACAGCGCTCTGCAGGGTGCAGATCGCTGGGAAGCTGAGGAAACAATGGCAATGGTTAGGAACTGCCTCCTTTCCTTATGTAGGCCTCTCAAATTCAGATGTTGTTTGATCAGTTTTTTTAAGGATACTGGAGGAGAATCTCTGGTTTGAGAGAAGTGTTGGTCTAGTGCAGTGTGCTCGAATGATGTTGGTGCAAGTTGTGATACTGAGGTTGACTGTCTCTGTTCTGTGGCTTTAGCTTAATGACAGGAAGCTGCTACCGTATCCTGGAGAATCCAAGTATCGGTCTTCAGAAGCACCGGGCCACACGGGAGGCTGCGACACATCTACTTGCTGCAGCTCTGGTTCATTATGATCACATGTTCAGTGAGTTCCTGTTCTTCTATCTTCTTCCTGAAGCCATTCCAAGTTACTTTCCCTGACCTTTTTCTTCCTTCTCACATGAAAAAGGTGCCACTCTGAAGATCACGCAGATGCTGCAGCACTTTGAACATGCAGCCCCAGTGTTTGCGCAAGCTGTGAGCCTCTGGGCTACAGAGTATGGTCTGAAAAGCCTAGTGGGTGAATTGCTAAGGTGAGAAAAACACCCCAAGGGTTGTCTTTCTATCCTTAGCAATTTGGGGCACCCTATTCCTTGTTTCATCTTTCTGTGCAGGGAAATTGGACAGAAATGTCCACAGGATCTGGCTCGTGATGCTTCTGGAGTCAAAGGTTATGCTACCTTTATAACTGAACTGTCTGAACGGATTCCAGCTCTGGTGTTATCCAACATGAGCATTCTCCTGCGTCACTTGGATGGGGAGGTACATTTCCACACTATTACCTGTCTGGAGAAGTCGAACGATGGAGGTGCTGCTATCCAGTTTTTCTGTCTGAAAACAGAACCTCTTTCACAGAGATCAATCCCCAAAACCTGTCCTTTGGAATAGGTTCTGCCTTTGCCTAAAAGATGCAAAGGAAACAGAAACCATGACATCTACTGTCTGGCTGTCACTCCCAGATATCAGAGATTGGGAGACTGCTTACTGGTCTGCTTACTGAGATCCCAGTTGTTATCCCTCGTTCTTCAGTACTTAATGAGTTTGTCATTGTGTTACTTTTTCTTAAACTGCCCTTAAAAGCTGTAAGTGTTTCTCATATCAGTTCTTGGCTTCTGTGGACCCAGATGGATAGGAGGGTTGGATTACTCTGTTTTGCAGGCACAGCCATGCTCACCCCAGGTTAATACAAACTCCATAATGGAGAAATTCACTTAAGGCTGGAGCCTGGACTTAGAAGGCCCAAACCGTAGAAGGCCCACCCTTCCCCTTGGCATATCAAGTCATGTCTTTTTGTCTGTTCCTGGCTCAACGACTCTTCCTTTTGCAGAGTTATATGATGCGAAATGCCATTCTGGCGGCTATGGCAGAAGTGCTGGTGCAGTTGCTGAATGGTGACAAGCTGGAAGAAGTTGCCCGGGGTACTCGGGACCAGTTCCTGAATATACTGCAGGCCCACATCTGTGACATCAATGGCTTTGTGCGCAGCCGTGTGCTGCAGCTTTTCACTCGAATCGTTCAGTGCAAGGCAAGTCTGTGCTGGGGAAATGTCGTTGCCTCAGTCGTCCCTTCCCCTGTTGTCTTTTCTAAGGGAGTTTTTGTCACCCTGCTCTTTGTTTGCAGAGACTGAAATTTAACAGAGAAAGGTATTGTCCCTGTGTACTGTGGTGTCTGCAATTCCTTTTTCCCAAGAGACCAAAGATCCTAGGGGTGAGGGAACTGGGGAACACAACTTAAATGCTGCTCTTTATTACCGGGACAGACTAGAAGGAAGAGTGCAGTACGCAAGCTCTTTTTGGACATTGGCATGGGAAAACATCACCCTCACTAGATAGACTAAGGCTCAACTCAGCAGGACCCTGAGTAACCTAATCTAAGTCCTTGCTTTCAACAGAGATTGGACCAGAAGATATCCTGAGGTCCCTTCAGACCTAGACTTTTCTATAAATCTATAATCTGTGCCTTTTAGTACATTCATATGTTTGCAGTAAAATAACTTTTCACGAGTCTCTAGGCCTTCCCGATAACTTTGTCTATGCTCTCATTGTGTGCTAGGCCCTGCCTTTGACTCAGTTTCAGTCTGTGGTATCGCTGGCTGTTGGGCGTCTCAAAGACAAATCTGTGGTAGTAGTTAAAAATGCGATCCAGCTCCTGGCTGCATTTTTGTCCAACAATCCCTTCTCCTGCAAGGTAATTTCGACTGGTATAATGGATATGCTAGATGACTGTTTGCAGGCTGAATATCTGCAGTGTGCTATAGCCAGGGCAGCAGCCTTTCTGTGTCTTGTGGGAGGGATGACGTAGCCTTTGACTCTGCAGGTGGTTTTCCCAAGTTTAGATCTTGCTTTCTCTGGCTCTTCCCCAGCTTGGTGTAACTGGTAGGTATTCTGAAGGCCAGAGGTGATGTGTTTGATTGTGGAAAAACCTGCAGCGGTTTGATTTGAATCCACTGTGGGGTTTCATTCCTTAGGATCAGAATTAGTCTTTTAGAATATTCTGCAGAGCTGCAGCTCTTTGTGTTGAGCTGCACCTTCTCCTGAGCTTCTGAGCCTTAGACTGGCAATTGACAGCTGTTCCTGTTCTGGGATGATGGCCGGAGTCTACTATTCCGGTTTCCAAAACCAGGGTTATCTGAGGGGATTGACAACTTAAAGCGGGGAGTAGAAGAGAAAGGACAATTCGAGCATTTCAGAAAAAGGAGGATAAGTAACATATTTCTTCTTCTCTTCCTGGCATCTTCAGTTAAGCTGCACTGACTTGGCCGAGCCGCTGAAAAAAGAGGTGCAGAAACTGCAAGAAATGAGAGACCGTGGCAGATCCACAGCAGGTAATTTCCTTTCTTTCCCCTTCCTAGGGTGTACCAGGTCTTATTTTTCCCCGTCTTAAATTTGATCCCAGGTTGTGGTGGCTTTTGTCTCAGATCTTATGGTGAGACGGTGAGGCTAGATAACTGGGATTAAACTCAAAACGGTTTTTCATACAGTGGTGTTGTAAACGGACTGTATGAATGTCCATATCTAGACCAACAGTTCATTTAGCTAAATATCCTATTTTCAGGATAAGAACTGAAAATACCTATGAACACCCTCCTAGGTTTCCATTTTCAACCATTCAAGGACTGCTTGAGCCATAATTTTGGTCAGATATTAATTTAAACTTGATTAGCCTTGGAACTGGTGCTGTCTACAAAACAATAAATAGCAAATGATGGTTTTCTCTTAACCTGACATTTTTTTTACCATCAATGGTTTCTTTTTTTATGCCAAAGAGTTCTTGACTATTCTTAGTGCAGTCTGGGTGGGATCAGCAATGGGAATAGTGCCTGCGTGGGGCGGAGTCAGCAGGGGGAGTGGGGAGGGAGTAGAATTCCTAAGTTACAGGTGAGTTACTCTCCCCATTTAAGGTGTCACTTGAGTCTCTGTATTCTTCGTTCCCTCTATTTTTTTTTTTAATAGCTCCAGCGATCACCCCAGAGGAAGAGTGGGAAGCAATGCTCCCAGAAGTTAGGGCTGCCACACAGCAACTCTTTCAACCATTGCAGGAAGGGGAAGAAGAAGAGCTGGAAGTTGATGAAACGGTGGAGAGTACATCGGAGCAAATCACTGGGCTGCTGAGGAAGCTGAATTACAAGTAAGAAGGCTCTGTAGTTTGAGAGAGTGTTTATCTCAAGGGATGTGTCAGTCCCTAGTTCTCTGCTCAAGAAAGGTTTGGGCTCCAGGGTGGAGGGATGATTTCCAGAAACATTACTCTGTAGGAAGAGATTGACATGGGCAACCAGCATAAGATGCTGTCAGGAGCTGCTTTCCCAGATGTTCAGGGCAAAGTTGGATCGTTTCCCTTGTGTCCTGCCCTAATGGGTTGCTGATGTTCTTCTCTTGGGCAATGTCATTGTCCAGGAGTGCAGCCCGCCTTACGCAGAAGGCCCTGTGTCGCTTCCAGGGGGAGGAGCCCTTCAGTGGCCCTACAGAGGAAAACGAGGAGGCAACAATCTTGGGTGTTCTGAAGAGACTTTACACAGGTAACTATTTTAGATCACTCTGTCTCTTCCCTAAATCCAAGCTGATGCCAGAGCTAGACCAAAACCCTCTGGACTGTCCCATCCCTCTGTCTGACCTGTGGAGCGCTCTCTGTGCGTACTTGACAGCTCACAGAGCTGCACCATCTCTGGATCATTTGCTCATCGAGTGGCCTGACATCTTAGCTGAATCACAGTAGTCCTGTTATTTAATTTCTGGTCAGAATAGCTCCGTGTTCCCACTAGAAGTGCATTTCTGATGCTTTAACTCATATGATATCTGCTGAGGGGAGTGAAACCACTGTTATACACTCACACTTTTCTGTCCTGTCTGAATTTTTTGGGAGTTATGCTTCCTGAACAGGTAGTGGCACATAATGCTTACCCTTAGCGGCCTTGACCAAGTATCTGATTCAGGCAAAGTCTTGCTTATATGGGGCTCAAGCCTCAGGGCATAAGACTTTACATGCTTTGTCTTTTGTTTCAAAATAAGGTTTCTTAGCCAATCCCCTTAAGCTCATTTCTATCAAAAGGCTACCGTTTAAATAATTTAATCTTCTTAACTTTGTCAACTCTCCACGCTTGCACAAATTTTGCTAGAGAGTAGTAGTGTTTGCCTTCTTCCTGTTCTGCCTGGATTCCCTTTTAGGGCCTCATTCATTTTTGGGGAGTAGTCAAGTTCAGATTAACCCCTTCAGCATTTTAATGGTGTTTACCCCAACTGGACCATGCCTTTCTCCACCCCTGTATTAAGTTGGTATTTCTGCGGTGCATCACGTTGTAGTATTGGAACTTGTTCTCCAGCATGTTGAGAATTTTGTCTTTATAGCTAAGTCTGATGGATTTTTGTGGAAGTCTGGCTCTTTGAAGCTGTCACTATGAAGTGGAGAGAAGGGTTAAAATGCCCTGAACCATGCCTGTTTCTCTCGTACTTCCAATACTGCTCACGAACAAGTGTTCATGCTGTGCAGGTTCATGCCCAGGTGAGAACAGTGAGGATCCTCCACGTGGCAACAGTAGTCTTAATGCTGAAGAAGTTGTACCAGAAGAGCAGCCTCAGACAGAGCTGGTCAAACAGGAGATGTTGGTGCAATACCTGCAAGATGCTTACGACTTCTCAGTGAAAATCACAGAAGCCCTGAGCCTGATCAGCAGGATGATGTATGAAAACTCTGTCTCAGGTGTGTGAAATAGCCATGGGGCCCTTTCTCTCCCATTCAGTTTTTCCAGATTTTTCCCATTGCTGAAGCAGAGACGTGGGAGTGGTGGAGCACCAGGGGAAGGAGAAAAGATTGGAAGAGCTGCTCTTAACTGAGTGGATATCACAGGGACTTCCAGGATATTGGAACAGCAGGTGCCATCTAAAGGGGTGTCATGAAGAGGTTGTGTTAGGGCATGAATGGGCTGTTCCACCATCCACTTTTTAAATATGAAGATGGAAAGTGTTTTTAGAAGCCAGGTGACCAAAGTGACTTAATTTATAGAGATGCCCACCTCCTGTGGGAGGGGATGTATGTTCATCATCTCAGCTGAGGTTCTCTCAAAGTAAGCATGGCCAGTGAAGCTGGGTTCTGTTACCTGCTCAGTGCCCTGACGCAGCTTCAGGTGTTACGCTGGCCACAAGAGGGGAACTCAGCAGCTTGTCTCATCCACCTCACCTTTCCTTAAACTTTATTCTGTAGCTAAAAGTGATGCCGATCAACTGGTTCTATAGCCTGGTCCTCTTCAGTGCTGTAGTGAAAGGTGGTTGGAGAGCAGGCCTCTGAGTTAATTCAGCTATTCATATTTAACATGAGAACTACTGTAACCAGTTAGACCTTTTTTTAAGTGCTTGTCCTGAATTAGCACCCCTAAGGGAGCTGAGGCACAGTTCCCTCCTCTTCCATCCTGCCTGGCAGATCCACTTGCCAACTGCTCGCATGGTTCTGCAGTACAGATGGGTCTGGGAAGTACAGCTCCCGAGCTTCACGCAGACTCTTCTGAGGCTTCATCTGTATTGAGAACTCATACGTTACTTGTGATAAGCGTGTGGGCTTCCCCGGTGGGGTTTGGATGTCATTGGCTGTTTGCACACGCAAAAACGAACTCCTGAGTTCAGTGTCTTTGCAGGTCATGTGAAGCTCCAGGCTGAGAGGGTGTCCCTCACCTGATATTTAAACAGCTGGGGTTTGGTTTATTGTTTTTTGTGGCTGCGCAGATTTTACTAACTTTCCACCTCCTTGTTGTCCTATGCTGTAGGCAAGTTGGGAAGGCAAGTTGGGAGTTTGGACCTCAGAGGCATTTTGAGACATTGCCTCCATTTGGAGACAGTATGCTGCTGGGTGAGGGGGATGGTGGTAAGGGATGTCTGTGCTCAGATTTAGGTTTTTTTAATTAAAGATTTAGGATTTCAAGATTTAGTTTTATTTTTTCTGTTGCAAATATGTATCTTCTGGTGTGACTGGAGGCAGGGGAAACATACCAGCTTGTCTAGATGCAAACGCAAGTCTGATAGGGGATCTTTATCAGATCTTTATTCAGGCTTACAAGTTGGGGCTTATACTGGTGTAAGCTCCCACTTAACCAGAGGTCAGACTCTGTGAACTGTTCATTGTACAGTCCCTCTAATCGTTGCTGCAGCTCCCTTGAACGCTCTCCAACTTAGTGTTTTTTTCTTGTCTCACGAGCAGAAGGCTGGACAGTGTATTTCAGGAGTAGTTAAGCTGGAATCAAACACATTATTCCTTACCCCATTTATACATCAAATAGCTTAGTTATTCTGGCTACAGCATCGCACTGGGACTTAATGTTCAGCTGCTTTTATCTGCTTTGACCATGAGATCATTTTTTTTCCAAAGCTACTGTTTCCCTGAAGGGAATTTTGTTCTTTCTCAGGCATGGCCTCTGTGCTTTTCTCCTAAACGTATCGCATTTACATTTAGCTGTAATATTTTTAATCTGTGCCTTTTTCCTCCAAGACATCTATGACTTTGTACTAGTGACGCCATTCTTGAGCCTGACTTGAGCCCTCTGCAGACAGTAGGAGTAATCTTAGATGATTGTAGGCCTTGCTGTGAGAGCAGTAGGCCTATGAATTTGTTTAATGGCCGCTCTAATGGGGTTAGGAAAGAACTGCACTAACACAACTGTTCTTCTCTCTGCAGTGGTGCAGGAAGCCATTGAGTTCTTTGTGACAGTCTCGAAGTTTGGTGTGCCTCAGGCACTGCTTGGAGTCCGCAGGATGCTCCCCCTCATATGGTCAAAAGAGCCTGGCGTTAAGGAGGCTGTGCTGAACGCCTACAGGCGGCTCTATCTGAACCCCACTGGGGATTCAGAGAGGTATGGGTCTTCCTAATCAGAAGGTTTTTACATTTTTTTTCTTTTTTTTTTTTTTTTTAAATTCCATTTCTTCTTTTGGGGATCTGTTGGGAATGGGGTATGGACAGGAAGAGAAATCAAAGTTGCTACGTTTCATGCTGAACTGAAGCGTAAGGTTTGCGTCCAGTAGTAAAGATGCTTTCTATTTGAGCTGTTACGGACACTTGTGCGATTCTAAGATGTTTTTATATATCTGAGTATCCCAGTCTTCCTGTGGGACCTACTGCTGAGCTTCTGCTTTTGGTTTGTCATGGTGTTCACGTGTAGGAAATTAAGACAGCAAAACTCCATATGAGACCTTATGGAAGGAGAAGCTGAGAATTACTTTAAAGGAAACTGTTATCAGGCACTCATGCTTAACTTGCTCATAACTTTCACTCTCGTACAAAGCACTGCACCAGGATACGTGTGCCCAAATGATCTGGGTGGGGCCTCTATGTGATAGGGAAAAAGGCGTGTCAGTTATGAACGCTCATCATGTAGACTGGGTTCTTAATCGGCAACAATGAACCAATTTTTTGGATGGCTATTTCAACCCCTTTGGGAGCCGACTGTTGTTATGGGGTCATCCCATGACTAAATGTCTTGCGTACTTCACCCTCGCTGGGCAAAGGCATTGCCCAATGCCTATTCTCTCACTTTGGATTTTTTATAGCTGTAGTATCTCATCCTGCTGGGATAGGAGGAGGAATGGTACACAGTGTGGTCTAAAGTTAGAGCTATCTTTCTGTTACCAGAGCTCAGGTTTTTTGCTGATAAGTCATGCATGCTGTGGCCTTATCTGAGTGTAGGCATTCTGCTTCTGATGTACACAACACATTCCTCGGTGTTTACTCGTTTTCTTACTGTCAGTTTGTGTCCTTGATTTTTCAATATACACCGTTTCTTTATCACTCACGCTATACAAGGTTAGTTACTATTATTGTTTGGGTGCTTTCCCACACGTTTCTGTTTGTATTTCATTCAGACCAATCTTAAATCTTTCTGTAACAGATCTCTAGGCATGGCAGGTGAGAGAACGTTAATGGAGTCTTTGTTGCTGATCTTTATTGAGGATTTGGGGGTGGGTACCGCTTGCATGCTTGTTTCTTCCACACTAGGGATGAGCTGTGTCTCCTCTTTGCTGTGGCACTTGCTCACATGTAAATCCTGCTGGATGCACATTCACTATGATAAGTGTGATCCCTGGTGAGATGCACCGTACCTCACTCTCATTTGTGCCATCAGCGCAATAAGAAGCACCCACTACTGCTTATTTCTTCTTAATAGTGTTGCCTGGAGATGACTCTCCTGCAGATTGAGTTCTGGCCTTATTTGTTCATAGAGAGATTTTCGATTTCTTATGCTCTAGTGGTTTGACTTGTGGTTGAAAGCAAACTGGGAGGTGGCTGGTGAGTGCCTCTGGTTGGATTTTTGAGCACCGGGAGGAGCAGCAGTGCACAAGGACAGTGGACTTTTGAGCCCACGTCATGCTTATTGGCGCTTGAGATGGGTGACTTGGAGAACTCCAGCAAGCGGAGGGGAAAGTTTTGCTGTCCCCAGGGATCAGCTCTGTTATCTAATAGATGTCCTTAACTCTCTGAATAGGAGAGTAATTGTCACAGTTGCTTCTTCATTACTTTTTAATTTTTTTTTAATTATTTTATTTTATTTTCTCTCCTTCAAAGGGCCAGGGCCCAGAGCCTGGTGCATTCTCTCTCTCTCATCATGGTGGATGCACCGCTAGGAACGATACAGTGCTTAGAAGAAATAGTGAGTACTTACCTTGGCTGGGTTTGGAGTGTATTTGTAATTTTAGGTGTCTGTTATATTAAAAAGGTAGTCATTTCAGTTAATGTCTTTGTTGGTTTGAAGCCGATCCTCCTCTGCCTCTCCCTACTTGTTTTATTGCATTTCTTTTACAGATCTCAGAGTTTGTGCAGAAAGATGAAGTAAAGCCTGCTGTGATCCAGCTGCTGTGGGAGCGGTTCACAGAAAAATCTCAGTGTTCATCACTAGAACGACGTGCTGCTGTGATGCTGCTGGGCATGATGGCACGGTGAGCCCAGGGCCTGGTCTAATCCTGTGGGTGGGAGGATGTATAGGGAGTTGATTTTTTTCGAAGAACTGTGGGCGCTGCATCAGCTGACCCTTTGTTCTACAGCTTCAAAATTAGCAACTAGGTCACGGGGTAACAAAGCCTGGAATTAAACATAGTTGTGCTGGGTCCCACCAGCACAGCCTCTGAACAAGAATGACATTACTTTCTTTGTGTTCTGAATGTCCATCCCTTCTCAGGGGTTTACCATGTCACAGCTCTGTAACCTTGTCTGCATTTGGATAAGAACAGTGAGAAGCTGCTGAGTAGAGATGTCTGGAGTCTTTAGCATGGAGGGAGATGAATCTGCTTCCCTTTCTGGGGGCAAAAAGAGTCTAATTGCACTATAAGGCTTTCATTTCCTCAGTTTCCCAGCCCAGTAACCCTTTGGCATTTAGCTTATCTGTTGATTTCTTCTTGCTCTTCCTACTTCAGTCCTTCATCTGTCAAAAATAGGCTTGCATAATGATGATCTTGAAGTTCTTGGCTCTAGAGTTGCAGCCAATTCTGCAATTTGAGTATTATATATTCCTTCCAAGGTATTGCTGCCACCCCATCCCACGTGCTTGTGGCAGAATTGTAGGCATCGTCTCAAAATTAATATCCTTTCCTGAAATCGTGGGATTTAAAGAAAACTGTAGGTTTCCGGGGTATCCCATGAGATCCTGTGTTGAGTCTGGGTATGTGTGTGTGAAGTAAGAACAACATTGCCTGTTACTGCTTTTGTCCTATAGATGCCTGTTATAAACTTTGTAGATTCTCTTTTTAAATACATTAGATTCTGTTCTTGCTGCCTTCACCCAGTTAATTGTATATTCCTCTGATCAGGCCTGGTCTGAGGAATGTACAATTCTACCTTTCAGAGCTAGAAAGGACGGGGGCGGGGATGTGGGAGTGGGTTTTGGGATTTTTTTGTTGTTGTGTTGTTTTGTTTCCTACAGTAGGAGAGGAAGTGTCACATCTCGCCAGTCCTGAGCTGCTGGACTCCTTTCTGTTTCTCAACATTTTTCTATGTCTTAGCCTTTTTTTTTGCTCCTTTCTGATAAGAAGAGTCAAGTCTTTCTTTACAAAGAGGCAGTATGCTCAGTGTTGTTCGCTTTGAAGAGCCTCATCTCTTAATGGAGTATGGATTATAGCGGCTTCTGTGGAGTATTGCTTGCTGCTCCTGTAACTATATAGTCATTGGATGGATTTATTTATTTATTTTTCACCCTCTTACCCAAACCACTGCCTTCCACAAGGCACAAGGAGTATTTCTCTTGGTTTTCCATACTTCTGTAAACTTTCAGCAGGAACTCATGTAATACCCCCATCCCTTCCGTTCCACAGAGGGAAGCCAGAGATCATAGGTAGCAACCTGGATGTCTTGGTGACAGTAGGGCTGTCCGAGAAGGCATGTGAAGACTATCGCCTGGCTCAAGAAGTATGCAATGCCATCTCCAAACTTGCCAGTAACCCTAAGGTAAGACTCTTAGCTTGTTCTTGAGGTCATTTGGAAACACACTTATCCAGAAAAAAAGAAGGAGGGGGAAATGGTTTGTATTGAGAAGAGAGAAAAGTGATTACATTTTTATGGATTTTAAAATAAAGTAGGTTGAGACCATTCAGCAGCACTGTCTGGAAAGCTTAGCACACATCAGTGAACATGTAATAAAAGTATTTTCATTAGGCAACAGGCTGAATTCAATTAGTAAAGAGTTCAGTGCACAAGAAAATCTGTTTTCCTTTCAATTCCCTTCCTCAGACTCCCGGTTCTAAGCTGATTTGTGTTTCCTCAACCATGAAGACCTTTCCCCTACTGATGTTTTCTGGTGGTGTGATTCTTTTGTCCTCCCTATTAATTGATATTTGGGAGTTGTCAGCGGTACAGCTGAATATAAAACATGAAAGGTTTTCAAACCTGCCCATGTTGTACTTAGAATAACATGATGGTCACCTATCAGATGGCTTCTTTGCCTGTGGAGCAGTTTATGCTTTTTTTTGGCCTTTTTTTTTAACGCACTTGGGGGAAAAAAAAAACCTCCGTTTTTTCACTCAAGCATTTAGGGCATTTTGGTTCAGGAGTTCCAGCATAAAGCAGCCCTCCTTCAAACAGCACCATCATTCTGTGTTTGCTCCTTCTACTGGGGATGTTATTGCAGGACCCTCATGAATTACTGTGTATCACAACATTATTAGATTTTCTGAAGGCGGTTGTATTTCAGTTTTAGGGTGACTCTGCAGTTAAGTTTGTATGTGACAAGGGACTGAACTGTAGGTACTTGGAACAACTGTGGTAGCTCTTCCTTCCCCTCCTCCCCCACAACCAGAAATTCAATACAGAGAGTAAGGTTGTAGTGAATTGAGAAATTTTGTTTCCAGCTACTGAAAGCTGGTAAATCCTCAAGCAGTAGCTTTTTTTGGTCATGTATATTTTGATCAGGCAGCCACAGATGTGCTGGGATTTCTCGGACATTGTCATACTTGATTTAGTAGTTCTCTGGGTTATCTTATTCCCAACCTAAAATGTGGTGGGACTGCAACAGCTTAAGTGTGAGGTGTGTGTTGGATCCAGAGCTATCCTCTTTTATTTCTTCTGATGATATTTTGCTTTTAAAGAAAATCTCATGGTTCTGGAGTACCCTCAGGCAAGGGCATCTAGCTGACTTACTGTTGATAACTGAAAATGCTCTAAAAGTTTCCCCCTTCAGTCATTGTGGATAATGAGTAAATAATATCGGATTTCAAAAGAGTTATTTTGATTTAAGGTAAAGTAGTGGAACTGTCTGGCTTGGCCTGGGATCATCACTTGGCCAAGCTTTAAATGCACCCGGTGTTGCCACCATGTCTTCAAAAGTGACAGTGATGTCCCTGGCTGTGTGTTTAGTTGCACAGCAGTATCGGATGTCCCTGCAGTGGCCCTAGCATGGGTTTGATTAGCATTGTGCACACAGCAAGGTTTAGTACCGGGAAGGCGGGGAACTCTTACGTGGTAAGAGTAACTCATCTGTTCTCTCTGCAGCCAGCACAGGGGAAGAACAATGCACCTTTTCGACTGCCACAGAACCACATGCTCTTTGGTTGCCTGAGTGAGACTGTGAGTAAAGGTGAGCTCAAGTCAGCAACAGGTTTGGAGGAGATGGAGTTGGGCTGTGAGACAGCTCGTGTTGTGTCTGGTATGTGTGGTACATCGCTCCCACTTCTCCTCAGGCTTTGCCCAGCCAAGTGGTCACTGGATCCCCTTCATGGAGGCAGCGGTAATGCTCATCTACCAGCTGGCAGAAGGGGCAGAGGAGATATGTGCTCAAATCCTGCACGAGTGCAGTCAGCAAGCTCTGGAGAAACTGCAGGAGGCTGATGGGCAGAAAGCTGGTAAGGAAAAAAGCTGGTGAAGGAAATCTGTACCCATGATTTCTAGTGCTGTGATTGGGTGGCCTTGAATAACTGGAAGAGGCAAACAGAGCTGAGGGGCTAGTGGGGGTGTTGCTGTGGAAGGATGCGAGCGCTGTGAAGGAGTTTGGGGAGTATGGAGATGGGTTATACAGTGAGAATTGGCAGTAACAGATGGGGGAAGAGGTCTAGATCAACACTGAACTGTAGTAATTTTTCTCCACTAGATCCAGGGGTTTCTCCCAGCAGAGTCTCTGATGGTGATAGCAGTCTCCCCACGTTCCTGCTGATGCACCTGGTGTCCCTTGTGGGACAGGTGGCACTGCAGCAGGTAGCATATTTGGAAGTATCAGTAAGCGCAGAGCTACGCAGACGCCGCATCCTCAGAGAGGAGGAGAGGACCAAGAAGCATTCTGACAGCAGCACGAAGAAGCAGAGACCCCGGGTGAGAACTGAGGGGTTTTTTTCCTATGGACAGCTCATCTAGTGTCCCAGCTACTGCCACAGCAAACTTCTGGAGAACGTGCTCCTGAGGATGCAGGAGGTCTGGGGTAATGCATGCTTTGGGAATAGAAACGGACATGTCTTGGTCAGGATTGACAGGGAGAGCTGAGGTCCTTGCATGACCCTGTTCAATAAAACTCTCACACTAGTCTTGGGTTTTGAACAGACAGAGGAGAGGGAATGGAGGGTGATGCCCTGTCCGCGCTTATCTTCCTGCTTCAGGCAAACATTTCCTTTCCACTCATCATCTGCTTTCTTACCAGTGCAATATTTGGCAATTGTTGCTAGGGGTGACAAACACCCATTTGTGCCCTGAGTTTTGGTAAAGGGCTTCTGGAACCTTGGTCCACGGGGCTTGAGGGTCCTATCTTCTCTCAGGTAGTAATGATGAAAGTTTAATAGTAGCCTCCTTAATAGGATCTGCGTGATATAAAGTCCCTGCTTGGTTACATCTACCTCAGAACATTTTCCAGAGTGTAGTGAGGCTGACTTCCTTGGGTAAGAACAGAGAAAAATGTTGTGTGCCCCGAGGTATCCAGTCTCTATTAGATGCCTACGCTTCTATGTCCAGATAAATTTGTAGTTTGTTTCCTCATCTGTCCTGCTTATCAGTGTCACTACCATTTCCCGCACAAGAAGAGGTTCCTATGAGATTTTCCAAGAAGCAGAAGCTGGATGCAGATTTGGTCCCCATGCAACACTCATGTCTCTTCTTCCCTTGTGTTGCTTTTGCCTTGCTATGAGGTTACCCGTGATCTTGCTCACAAGACGAGGAACTCAAAAGTCCACTTTGAACTTCTTGCTTTTAGGATTTGCGTGTTCTTTAAGTTGTGCTGTACTTGGGCATTGATGCCAGATGTGTCCTATGTCTGTCTCAGCTTAGTAGCTTAGGCTTTCGTTTCACTGATGTTCCATGGCACGTGTACTGGCAAATCCTGGACTACCCTTCACGTTTCCATTCAGTTCTCGGGGAAAAGTGGGTTTTAAAACTCTCCATCAGTCTGTTGTTCTCAACTCTAGTCATGCTGCTGGTAACATGTATGCACCTCTCCCCCGAGAGAAGTGTACTTTGTGAAGGAAGGGGTTATTGTTGCCTGTCATCCTTTTTATAGTCTTCCTTTCTGCACAGAGCACAGGAAATGAGACCACTATGGAGGAGGAGCTGGGCCTCGTGGGAGCCTCAGCTGATGACACAGAGGCTGAGCTCATCCGCAGTATTTGTGAGACAGAACTTCTAGATGGTAAGTGTGGCTGCCACTGAGGAGCCACTGGCTCCATCTGCTTGTGTGAAAGAAGCGGTGTGGTGGGTAACGGGTTCAGGAGGAAGGCTGTTTGCTTCAGAAGGAAATACTGTCATTTTTTGTCCGGTGCCAGTTTCTATGTAGGCTGTCTGTTTCTTTGCTCTGCCTCGCTGGGAGTGGTTTTTCAATGGTGAAAGCGAGTCCGACAGTTTTTATGGTCTGCAGAAGTTCTGGGATAAATTGAGTAATTGTTCTTAAAGGGAGATGCACAAACAGTGTTCACATAATTGCTGTCTTCGTCCCTGTTCTCTAGAGAAGCACCTGTTCTCTGCCTTTGTTCCACTGGTGCTCAAGATCTGCAACAACCCTGGGCTCTACAGTGATCCGGCGCTCTCAGCTGCTGCAGCCCTCGCTCTTGGCAAAGTCTGCATGATCAGGTAATGCCTAGCCCTGCCGGCGTTCTCTTCCCAGCCTTCCCAGTACCAAGGCACAAGCCAACATTGCAACTCCTTTCCTACGTAGAGAACAAACACACAAGAGCATTCATACATTTGATAATTTTTAATTTTTTTTGTCTCACTGCTCCCTGAGAGATGGGATTTTGGTATCTATGCCTTCTTTTCTGTACCCTGTCCCGTCAGCTCTGAGTTCTGCGACTCCCACTTGCGCCTGCTGTTCACCATGATGGAGAAGTCCGCTCTGCCTGGTGTGAGATCCAACCTCATTATTGCAGCAGGAGATCTGGCCATCCGTTTCCCCAACCTGGTGGAGCCTTGGACGTCACATCTCTATGCCAGGTAATGCTACACTCATTGCTGGCAGAGGCCAGGTGGTGAGGGCTCTGTGACACTGGGCCTCCTGAAGGTGGGAATGATCCAGGAAACCAGAAACCAAATTTTAAGGTGTCACTGCAGGGAGACAACAGACCTGGGCTGTGGAATAGGCTGTCATGCGTATCACTAACTTAGAGATACTCGTCTGCTTTCTGTGGTAACTATATGCTTCTGTCAGGTTGCGGGACCCCTGCCCAAGCGTGAGGCAGACGGCTGGACTAGTGATGACTCACCTCATCCTCAAAGACATGGTAAAGGTGAAGGGCCAAGTGAGCGAAATGGCAACTCTGCTTATAGACCCAGAGGAGGCAATCATGGGAGTGGCTCAGAACTTCTTCAGTGAACTCTCCAACAAGGCAAGTGGATGCTCAGGGACCTTAGTTCACAGGAGTGGGGAAGGGCTGGTGGAGGCTGGGTAAATGACACAAGAATTGAGTCCTGGAGGAGGTGCGTCAGTGGTGTAGAGCAGCTGTCTGTTCCTCTTTGTTGCCTAAATTAGGGTAGATAAAGGAAATTTTGCAACATGAGTTTTGTTTCAACCCTGATGTTGCTGAATTTGGCCTCACCCATTCACATCGAGAGGCAGGCTCCAAACCAGTGCCTTGTCCCTTTGCTTTCTTGTGTACGCCTGGCGCAGGGTTGCAAACAGTTTTCTGCAGTTTACCTTCAGGTCTCATAACAGAGTCCCCTGACCTTATGGCTCGGGCAGTGCATCATCTCTGAAACCTCTCAAAGTTGTTCTTGGCTGTGTGACATTGACATACTGAAACAGTTGGAGCCCAAGCAAGTAAGAACGGCGGTAGCATTACCCCCTGTACGCTGTTCATTCAACATGATGGCTGCTGCAGGCCCTTCAGAGTTTGAGATTTACTGCGTGAGAAGCTGCAGTGATACTGGGGCTTTACCAGCTGGGCTTGCTCTGTTGAAAGCAGAGCCGGCCACCCAGCTGCACAGACTTCCAACCTCTGCAGTGTCTATGATAAAACCGTGAAAAAGCAGTGGGAAAGGGAATCTGGATTGGGCCTTTTCGGGCAAGATGGGAGACAGCTGCTTGAGCTGAACCGCTGTGTAAGTTTCCTTTATCAGGAAGCTTTTGTGTTGGGTTGTGACAAGGTTGGAAATCAAAGAAACTGCATCCAAGTCTCCCAAAGAACAGAGCTGTTGCAAACTGAGGGTTGCAGTCGCTGTCAGCTTGTTTAGTTGGTTGGGTTTTCCCCCCCTTAGCTTCAGCCAAGTAGTTTAGGTTTGGCTGGCTGTGTACAGCTCATTTCAAAAAGCTGATGTCTTCAATCTGTAGATTTGGGGTGGGGAGAAAGGAGATAATTTTAAGTGGGCAGCTTATTTGGCTTGGCTCGAGCTGTCCTTCATAATTCTGTATCTCATGTAGAACCTTGTATTCTGCACAGGATAATGCCATCTATAACCTGCTTCCAGACATAATCAGTCGTCTCTCAGATCCCAACTGCGGCGTAGAGGAGGAATCCTTCCACATTATTATGAGGTATGCTGGGGTTAAAGAAATCTTTTTTGACCAGGACTATGTTTATGCAAAGGGGGTGCCAGATCCAGGGAGGAGAAACTACGGTGACGTATACAAAATGCTTTTTCAGTTGTTCTTTTTGATCTGACTTTTTCAGTCTGCATCTGAAATGGAGTCATGCTGAGGGGAATTGATTCTAAAGCCACATAGTTGGGGGTGAGGAGAGACTTCACAAAGAGTTTCCACTGGCTCATTCAAAATTACTTTGCCTCTAGAAAAGAAATACAGTTGGGTTTATGCATGAATGTGAACGTGCAACATCAGGAGAACGCAACAGATTTTAAAGGCTGCCTTCATCATTTTGGTAGCCTACTGGATTTCTGTAAGCAATTTTAGTAAAGCTGTAGTTAAGGTAACAGATTTAGTTTTCGGGGGTTTTAATTTGTTTGTTGTTTTGTGGGGGTTTTTTTGGTTGTGGTTTGTTTTTTGGTTTTGTTTTCTTTTTTTTCAAGAAAGCCTTACTCCATAGTATAAAGACATATTGGAATATTTCAATCTGAGGGTATTGGTTGCTCATAGTCAGCTCAAACAATGTCTTTAGTGGTAAATTACAGAAATTTTCTTCTCGTATCTGAAACCTAACCACATGAGAGGGTTTTTTATGAGTTGCCTGAATCCCTGTGGATTACAGAGGGGAGTGTTGGACAAAACAAAAGTATTGCTGTTGCTGAAGAGAAGAATAGTAAAATCTCCAGTGAGTTTTTTCAACTAGTCTTTCTGTCCATGAGACTCCAGTGGATTTAGGAAGAGGGATGGAATTTTGGACAGGTTGGAGTTGCAAGGCACAAAAAAGGTCCATGAGTGAAGCTGAAATTGAGACTGATAATAATTCATATCTGTAAAAGTATATTGATGTTTTGCTTCAGCTTTCAGTAAGGAGGGTAATGTGAAATAATGGGGAATTCAGCATATGGCTACTGACAGCACATGTAGAAGGGTAAGTCAGTGTCTGAAGTGGAAGCAAACCGTCAACGAGAAACAAGAAGGCAGCATGTATTAAAAAAATGGGACATAATTTTGGAATTTTCAGTACAGTTTTTAATAAATGTCAAACTGGAGCTGTTACCACAGACCTAGAGAGTAAGTGTAGTACTTGCATTAAAGTTTGGTTAAGACAGCTGTAGATGGACTTTTCTGACTTCCAGAAACATACAGGGAGAGAACTGGAGGTGCCTATCAAATAAGAGAAAAAGCAGTATTAATTTAACAAAGTAGACAGGTATCAAATTAGTCTAAACTTAATTAATTTTAAAGAAGACTTGATCATCAGTTAGCATACCACATCATATCCTTTAAACAGGGAAAAAAGGGAATAGTAGTTGAAACCGAAGTATTTCCCCATGTAGCATTATAGGAAATGCTTACATTGTGGAGAGGATCTGGTTTAACTCAGAAACCACGGTGGACAGAATCACAGGCTAGGAGGAGCTTATGCTCCAGGGATATTTGCCAAACTGAAAAATAGGGAGGTGTAAAAAAGATAGGGATAGTAGGGGGGAGTATTGCTGTTAAAGGACTAACTCATGGAGACTGAGAGGGCTACAGTAATAACTGAGATGAAAAATTAGCAGAACAAAGTGTAAGGTTGAATGTTTAGAAATTGTTTAACCCCTGCTCTAAAGCTATGGCTAAAGTTAGAGATGTATTCCACTTGCTATTTTAGCAGTCAAGTTATTTCTGGTTTACATATAGGGAAGCACTGGTATTGCTGGTGAGACCTTGCCTGGAATGCTGCCACGGTTCTCGTCACTTAAGTTAAAGAAAGAAGAATTCATGCTGGAACAAATGCAGAGAGGGGACTGTTGACGATACTGTCTCTCTTCTGTATCTGAGAAAAGAAGCTTGGCGTGGTGGTTGTAGACATAACAAAGACTGAACCAGGATGTGCTTAGAGCAGTTATATCAAGGCCAGTGGCAACCTAACTGAGCTTAATTAACAGAAATGCTGGTGCGAGAAAAAGGGAGGCCAGCAGGACCTTCTTACTTAATAAATGGAAGTTACTCAGTGATTTCGATGAGGACATCATGCAAAATGCAGAAGTACTTAACTGTGTGAAAGCCCATGTCTCTCTTTTCCTCAAGAAGCTAGGAAAAATGTGGGATCAGGTTAGCATTTAAGTTCTGTTAGGCTTTGTTCCCACTTTAGTGCAAAGTAACACTCGCTTTCACATTGAACCGAAATATAGTAAGACGCCTTCAGGAAACTAATAATGAAAAAAAGGTCACAGGAATGGTTTTGAGTGGGGGGACAAAAAATACTGCAGGCCACCCTGCTTCCCTCAAAGTCTGCTTGTCAAACGTTCTAGTGCCAGCACAATTTGTGAAGTGAGGAAATTGTCTGGAGGTGTTGTATTCTCTTAAAACTGGATGGAAGGAGCAGATCAGAAGTCGACGCTGCAGCCTTCTCAACGTCCCTTCTACCTCAGGCCCTGCACAGACATTAGTACTTCTTACTCCAGACCTACAAGGGTCTTTGCTTTAGCTGGATTTCTTAGTTTTATCCTAGGCGGGTGCTATTACACAAACATACAGTTTTAATTATCTGTTATGTCATAGCAGTTGTTCCCCAACAGGGTCTGCAATTAGTATTTGAAATATATATACACACACTTATAGCTTCTGAACCAAGTCTGAGGCACGCAGAGCAATCTTGTCGTCTTTTGGAGGACCACCCAGAGGGATAGGATAGCTGCAGGCGTCCCATGGTGCAGGCAGAAATCAGGTTTCTTCTCTGAGCTCTCAACTTTCCCATTTTGTTTCTCTTTGCAGACATCTCTTCTCCTATATTACAAAAGACAAACAGACAGAGAGCCTGGTGGAGAAACTTTGTCATCGATTCCGGACTGCCAGGTGCGTTGTAATCCTAATTTTCCCGACAAGCAAATCTGCTTCTTGGGAATTGTTACAAGAAACTAGCTTGTATACAGTGGTTGTAACAGGTTCCCATCATATTTTTCGTGTGGCAAAGTGACAAATGTTGAGATAACCTAGATTTGGTCCCCCTTTTTTTTTCCTCCCTATCTTCCTCCTAAAAATACATGAATAAATATGTATAAATTAAGTCTTCTGGTTTTATTGCACTGTGATTGGCCCCTCTCCCTTCCCTCCTTTCTTAGGGAATAGGTTTTGTGACAATTTAGATCTGCATTACAGCTGAGCAAGGAGACATCCCATGTGTGGGCTTTATGCACCTTCGTGGTCCTTCTCCACAGGCTGTTCCCTGCATCTCGGCTAAGAAATGGGTGTGTTCAACTGAGAAGTTGGGATCTCCCTGTCTGGGGTGATCTCAACTATCTAGTCGATAAAGGCCCGTCCTTGTTCCAGCTGCATGGGCTGCTCAGTACTAACTCTATGCCTGGGACTCCGTTTTCTTGTTTGAGCGCCTGTGCCACTATACATTTATGCCTCTGCTCTGATCTGTCTGCAAGATGTGTGTACCTTGCTCATGGTGCTGATTACAGAGTACATAGCGCAGGATCCATCCCATGAATCTGGGATATCGTTTTGCTTCCCGGGTTTTGGGGTGGGTGTTTTTGTTGCTCCTTTCCCCAAGCTGTAACTTCACTGCCACAGACGTATCCTTCCTCCCACCCCCTCCCAATGAGATAGTAGAAATTTATCTGCCTCTTTCATGTACCTTCAGTGGTATCTTCATTTTGGTGCACCTCCTCCGTTCCTGTGGTTTTCCTTCTCCATCGTTGTGGCTTTGCCCTTGAGGTTTAAGCTGTGTCTGTTTATCTTGGCCATTTGTACACAGTGCCTGGGCATGTGACCTGCTCAGCTGCCTCAGGGATTTGCATGTTCCCCAGAATTATTTGGATTTTGTTTCCTAAACTGGAGTGGACAGTGGCCCCTCTCTCCAAAATTGCCTCCCAAGAGCACTGGTGAGCTCTTCACACCACATTTGTAAAGAACCGTCTGTGTGTAAGCCATGTCTAGCCTTTACTAAAATGTCCTAATATTTCTGTACCAGAAAGTTGATCAGTTTAATGCACGCTACCAGTAATGCTAGAGCAAGACTCTCACTCCAGGCTAGAACGGGAGCTTATCAGAAAAGATTCTGAAGTCACCATCACCCTCCGCAGCGTTTCTGGAGTTCTAAACATAGCAACATGCCAAGTATCATTCAGACTTAAAATGTGGAAGCACCTGGTTGCTGCAGCTTTGTTCTCCATCTGTCTGTATTTGGACAGTGCATTCTGAGAGGGTATACGCAAGACAGACTTCTGGCCCTCTGCTTTGTGTATATTAATAATAGAGGCTTTGGCCTAGCTCTTTTTCCTCCTATTCCATCCCAGTGAGCTACCTTAAGGATGTTAGTTTGCTGAATTTTTTGGGGGTTTTTTGCCTCTTTTTCCCAGTAACTTTTGCTGGAATTTGAACATAGTCTTCCTTTGAAACAGAAGCTGTTACTTATTCACTTTATATCTTAATGAAAATGGCCTTCTTTTATGTAACTGGCCTGTAACTGCCCAGGAAAGAGAGAGAACATCAAATAAAACTTCTGCTTGAGACCATCTCAAACATGCAAAAATGAGCAGCCAGGGTTTTTTTTATTCCTCAGTTGAAATAAGGCCCTTCAAGAAGAGTCCTCACCTCACTGAGCGCATTTTTTCATCCTAGTTGGCAATAACTTTGGACACTTTTGAACACTTTGTTCTTTAACGAAGCCTTCGTGTTTTTTCTGACAGGCACTAAGGCAGTGTCTGTGGAACACAGTGATGGTTGTGAAGTGGTTGGTATGGCGTGGCACTCTGTAACAGAACAACCTGAATCTCATGTTCCTCAGGGCAGAAGCACTTGCAGGATACGCTTTATCCTCATGTGCCGTAGTTTTTGGCTCATCCTTACGCATCCCTTTTCATAGGAGCTAATGGCAATCTTTGTCTCTCCCAGAACTGAGCGTCAATATCGGGATCTGGCCCACTGCCTTACTCTGCTTCCCCTCTCGGAACGGGGCCTTCACAAGCTGCAGGACAACTTTGACTGCTTTGCAGACAAGCTCCAAGACCCAGCTGTCTACAGTTGTTTCCAAACTGTGATGGCTCGATTCCGCAGAGCAGGCGGCAAACCTGAGACTAAAGTAAGGATGCGGGGCAAGTGGCTGGGCCAGGAAAACGACTGCTTTTAACACACAATGATTGTGAAGCCCTGCAGTTCTCCGTATTAAGCAGGCTACTCCTTGACCCCAACAATTTATCAGAGAACCTGATGGCAATTCTGCTATGGATGTAATACTTCTCTCCCCCTGTCTTCCCCCCTGCCCCTCACTGTGTTACATCTCCATCAGGCTCTGGCTGAAGAACTGGAGCAGAAGCTGGCTGCCTCCCATAACCGAGGGCTGGATTCAGCAGAGACATGCCAAGAAGGCAGTGGAACTCCAAAACCAGAGCCAGCCAAGCGGAAAACAACAGGAAGTACGTTCCTTTTGTGAGACTGCAGCCTTCCCCCTGATCCTGCAGTCCAGCAGAGACACCTAGGGACTTTTCCTCACCCTGACAGACAAAATGGCTGCTACCTTTCCCTTTTTTTTTTTTTTTTGTGTTTTTCTTTTTTCTTGGCAGGTTCATGCCGGCATCCCCTGAACACAGTCAACAGGGATGAAGATTTTGTCACCCCCAAGCCTCGCAACCTCCGAAACCCTAAGCATGCCCAAAAGCGTCCCCCACGCAAAAAAGCCGTTATCACCTTCTCCAGTGATGAGGAGAACAGCTCTGAGGACGGTAAGGCATTGTACTTGTATGCTCAAAAGGTGAACGTGGAGAAAGGCTGTAGATTTGGCCCCACAGGGATGTTCCTTTGGTAAAGGGCAGAAGGTGTGTAGGGCTTCAGAGCACGGCCTAGGTTGCCTGTATATGTCTCTGTTCGAGGCAGTAAGTGCTGGTTATTGACACATTTTACTCTCTCTAGAGCTATCGGCAGAATTAAGAGAGGAAGAAACCCCCACCAAAACAACCCCCATCACCAGATCTTCAGCCCGCCGGCTGCGCTGAGGGAACCATCTGCCACTGTCTTTAACTAAAAATAAAACTCGTTTTATACAGCAGTCGTCTTCTCTTGTCTGAACTACCCCATAATATGGCAGTGCTTTAACTGAGGACAAAATGGAAGTTACACACCAGGCTAAAGCAATTCCAATCCTGTCTTTTGATATCTCCACAAAGAAAGGCAGCGATGAACATAGCTGCTGCTTTGACTGGCTTTGCCTGGCTTTGCAGATGAAAGTAAGCTGCTCTGATTAAAAAAAAAGTAAATATATATGCATGTATATATTTGGAAGAAAGTCTTTCTAAGAAAAGCCAAACTAACCACCAAGTACAAAATGCTCATTCCCTTTCCATTTTGTGTGTGGTTATAAGTACATCATTCAGCTTCTCTTAACACAGGACTAATACAATTTTGCTGGGTTTAGGCCCTTTTATGTTTGATCCTTTTTGAAGCTTTCGCCCTGCAAAGCCCAGCAAGGCTTTGAGGTGAAGTTACCTGCGTCTTTTTCTCATACAGATCTCATCAAATAAGAGTTGTTGAGGGATCGGGGGGTGAGGAGAGAGAGAAAGGCTGGTTTAGGCTATAGCTAGAGTGCTTCAACAAGAGACTATGCAAAGTGATAGGAAAAAAATACAACTTTTAAAACTTTTTTAAAAAAAAAAAGAAACAAGCAAACATAAAAACTTTAGATTTGCTCAAGTTACCAAGTATACTGGTAACATTGGTTGTCTCACTGCGTTTTTTGGAATGTATTTGCTGCCAATCCAATTACGTTTCAAATAAGACTGGTGCTTAAGCTCTTTCCTTCCAGGAATGCCACATCAGTGTTCAACTCCTTGGACTGCCCTGTGAACACGAAGTGCTCTAAATTTGAATTTGTGTTAATCACATAAACAACCTTTAACCTCCTGTCTCACAGGCAAGTTGGCATTTGTCCCAGAGCTATTAGTACAGAATTATTTCCTCCTACCTGTCAGTTGCCTAGAAAGCAGACTAGTCACTAGCTGGGCAGGAATCAGAAGGGTCCTCCTATCAGCAGGTTCGTGTCGATCTTCTGCGTTCTCTGTCTCTCAGGTTCCACCACATTCCTACAGTTGTCATGGTCACCCTTGGTTCACCAGTAAGTAGAGCCTGCTGCTCAGTTCTCTGGCCTGCATAAGTAACGATAAAAGACTGTTGTAGCTTATTTTGATCCCAGTTTAAAAAAGCATTAGAAATTGCATAGCTTTGCATTGACCTGGGAATATGTTTTTTTAATGCCAATAGCTGAATGGACATAAACGTGTTAGATGCTTGTAGAAACAAGTAGACGAGGGAATGATGGGGTGACAAGTGTATTTAGTGGGCTGGGACATGTGGACCAAACACCACACGATGCCTCAAGGGCAAGATCTGTCCCCTCGCCCCCACTAACGTAATAGCCAGGTGCCAATATAGATACCCTCACCAACTCCAGAGCACGCCAGTAAGAACAGAGCAAACACGTGAAATACAAAGATCAGAAAGCTACAGCGACGTTGTCCCTTTCTCCTCTCCTCCCTGATAAAA
This sequence comes from Dromas ardeola, assembly GCA_013398915.1. NCBI lineage: Eukaryota > Metazoa > Chordata > Aves > Charadriiformes > Dromadidae > Dromas > Dromas ardeola. Next base: position 125,725 of record VYZM01000086.1, on the reverse strand, counting down.
TGCTCAGTGAAGGCCACTTCACTGACAGAAGCAGCAGTTACAGCATTAACAGTAAATATGACGCACAGCCGTGCATACTGTATGTAATTCCCCCACAACCACCCACGGGTACGTCACTCATAAATGGGAATGAAAGAGAAAGGACAGCACATATGGAGTTCTACCCAGGCTTAAGGCTTTATGAGTCCATGCAATAAATCTTGTGTGTACATGAGATAATACGTTGACAATCCTGCAGTGAGGGAGATACGAATGGGTGGATGGAGGAAGCAAGGTGGCCATAAAACTGCCTAAGCATCGGCTTACCTTCAAGCCATGCTTTTCCACTACAAGTGGTTAAACCTTTTTTCCTTCAGGAGAGCGGCACAGCTGCCTTTCTGAGAGGGAAGGAGGGTTTGGCAGTCAATGACTGGACTGATGTAGTGGCTCTTTCACTGCTTTGCGGTTCATCTTTTGCGCTTTCCTGGGCACAGCGCTGCCTGGTCAAGTGAGGGTGGAAGGTCAGTGAGCAGGAGCTCCTGTTGGTCCCTTTCTGCGGGCTGTTCAGGCAGAGCATCCCCCTCTCATCGCTGGCCTCTCCCGGCATTGGAGGAATTGGCAATCCTATGTCACGGACAGAGGAAGTCCTGCAGAAAGATGAAGCAAAAACCAAGAGGGGTTTGATCAGCTGCACAGTGGCTGCTGCCTTAAGCAGACAGTTGCTGCCCTTCTGTTCCTCACAAGCAGCTATTTTGGTGGCTGCCACGATGACCAGGAATTGCTACTGAGGGAGTAATCCCACTCCCTTGCTTCTGAGGCAGTGGGATTACTTGGTGCCAAGATCAGTGGTGTTTCTGTTCGCTGAGGGACTCCTGACCATGGTGGGCTCCAAAATCCTACACGTGGTACCAGTGGAATGACGTGACTGTTGTCCTTGCTTCTAGAGCCTGCAGCCACCATCAGCCCTTTCCATCACCGTGGGCCAAGGGGCGTTCCCCCAGGGAACTTCATCCAGTTCCTAGTCCTCCCACTCTCCAGTTGCTCTGCTCCTTTCCTTTTTAAGCATCTGTTTGCAAAAGACTGATTGTGATTCAGCAGGAGACCACTTTTCTGGTGCTCTTGTGAGCTCTAGAATCAGTGCCCCAGCATCAGAGGGGGAAGGGCTTTTATAGAGGAAATTTGTTAGTGCCAGAGAGGAAAGAAGGACAATAACCTATTTGAGTCTGAGAAAACTGGGGCAATTGGGGACCCGTTGTCTGCCAAAGCCTTTTCACTTCACAGTCATTGCCAGGACATGTCAGAGCAACTATTCAGTTCTACTGCAGTCCCAGCAAGGATCTGGGACACAGAGCAGCTGCAGCTTCACAGCACCTGAGTCATCGAGCACCTGCAATTTATCCAGGCTTTGCTGGATTTGCAAGAAAATTTGCTAATTTTCTACAGTCTCCAAAGTTTGTTGCTTGGTATGGGACAGTGATGACTCCTTCCCTCTTGCTAGCCCCAGCTTTTGCTGGACCTAAGGAGAGGACTCGTCACTTGAGGGCTCAGAGCCTGTCCATCCCTGCAGGGCTCAGTCTGCGTGCGAGTGGCCTGGAATTTGGAGCAGTTGCAAACGCATTTCTGGCATTCTTCTATGCAGTCTGGGGGACACCACATTCAAGGGATGTCAGATCAAACTACCGCTACGTTTTGCATCAAAACCAAAGCATTGTTGCTTTTGTACTTACCTTTTGCTCAGGAAAGAGCTGACTCCTGGAACCTGTGCGTTCAACCTGAGATGCATCTGCCTGCGGCTGTCTTGCCGGGAGCATGAATGCTCTAGCAGACTGACTCAGCTGCTTCTGGATGGTCAAATGTGACTAGGAAGTACGGAACAACATCCTCTGAGACATCTTGCATGTGGGATGAACACGTGCTCGCTTCCCATCCTCCTTCCTCTCTTTCCCAGCCCTCCAAAACTTGCACGCCGCAAAGCTCCATCCCTACTCTACCCCATCCAGCACACAGAGGGGAGGCTGTGTGCACCCGTCCCACGCTCCGTGTGTGCGCTCCGTCTGGATGCCCACGTGAACAGCACGTCCCATGGCTCTCCGGCAGTCACCTGTGCTTTGTAGTTTAAAAGGCTGGTATGAAAGTAATCCTGTTCCCCACGAAATGTCTCAGTGGAGGCTGTTAGCCAGGATCTAGGGAGTCCCTCCATTTGCTGGCATGCCCCAGATAGCTGGCCCAGGCGAGAGGGTGACAGGGGACTGCCAGACAGGGTCATCAGAGCCTTGCTCTGGAACTAGTACCACCACATATCAGGTGGCACTAACATACCTGGATGCCCCTAGCTGTGCAAAGTCTCTCCTGCTTCCAGCATCAGCGCTCCAGACTGAAACCCCATGCTCACTTGTCATGGACTGGATGTAAAACTTTCTGGCTCCTTGGGCAGGGAAGAAAGGGACTCACAAATCTGCATCTGCAAGTGCAAAATGCTGGGAAGGAAGAGAAGGAAGAAGGGAAAGAAAGACAGGGCAAACATCTGAACTGTGACTTTTGTTATCTCTGCAAAAGACTTTTTTTTTCTAATGTTCTTCTTTCCTTAAAATAAAATAAACAAAAGCAGGCAGCAGAACACGGCCTGTCAAGTTTTGACCCAATTGCTTTGTGCAACAGTACTGAAGAAAGGGAAGTTTAAGGTGTTATTATAACTCACCCAGCACACCCACTACTAAACCTGTACTGGGGTACAGTCCCCCCCATTCCTCTCCCCTGACAAACTTTCCTGATTAGTTTCTGTCTTCACACCCAGGCTGACTTCTGCACCCTGATCTCCAAACAGTGACCTCATTGCCTTGTTCAACTGGTGAGAAACTACAGTAAAATGGGAGAGGTAAACAAAGGAGGGGGAACTAATGGCCAGAAGATTTAGGGGGCAGGAATCTGCTCCTTGCTGTCCCTCTTCCATTGTGCGCCTGAGCTTGAGAAAGTGCAAGCTGAGCCTCCACGAGCTCTTTTCTGTGCTGGTTCCTCTGGAAACTCAGCCCAGCCCTCCAGATGGTGACTCAGGACAACCAGCCTGCAAGTTATATGCCCGCTAGTACTAGACCCGTGCTCCCCGTCACCGCTACAAATCCCGTAGAGTTAGTGCTGGAATTCACACACCTTCTGCAGCAAGAGCACTTCATTCCCAGGCCAACCAGATCACTAAGATATAAATATTAAAAATGAAAGCCTTTATTGTCACAGAGCTGAATTTGCGTCAGCTCTGTGCAGCCAGCAGTGTGCCTACCACTAGCTGAGCTGTAGTTCATGCTCACACTCATTAGAGAAATAGCATTAACAGCACTCTGCCTACGAGGAGTATGTTCAATATCACTATACAACGCAACCTTCAATATCTTCCTTTGGGACGTGTTTCAAAGTGTCACCCTGTCCCTGACCCTGACGGATACCTCCAGGTCCTGGCCAGCAGCAGCTCGACTCACATTTGTCTTCCCAGACACTCAGTAAACACCTTTGTGTCTTTTTTCTTTAGAGGAAGGGGTCTTGCTGAGCTCACCCTGAAATATATCACCCTGGACAAAAGGGCTGAAAGGTTAAGGAGCTCCAGGGGGTAGTTGAGCAGAGAGCTGGGGGCCAGGCGCCCGCCAGAACCAAAGCTATAAAGGCAAAGAGGGACTAGGGACTACATCTGACACGGATGCTGCAGGTCCTGCCTCGCCTCCCACAAGCCCTGGGATAAGAAGAAAATGCTGGGGCTCCAGTCGTGGCCTTGCTCGCTTCTCCTCCTCTTAGTTCTGCTCTCTGCCAGCGTCCAGACTGTGTCCTTGCCAGGACAGAGGCTACAGGTAGGAGGGACTGGGAGGGAGCTGAGGGTGGTTTCAGGAGCGGAGGGGCAATTTGGGGAGGTCATATTTGAACCTGGAATGAGCGGGGGTCCAAAATTCCAGCTAGCGGAGGCTGCTGTCTATTCTCACTGCTCCCTCCCATTCAGTCCAACAGCCTCAGCTCTAGAGTGGCTGCATCTTTGTAACCCAGCTCCTAAGGAGCATCAGCATTACCAGATGGCAAACAGACAAACGCTTTTTAGTGCTGTCTGGCCTGGGGCAGGCCGCCTGTGGGGCTCCCCATGTTACCTGCTTTTAACGATAAAGAGACTGGTCCTGTCTAACTCTGCCCTGTGTCAGCAGCCACCAGAAATTACAGTCATGTCCCTCATCATGCATGGTTCTGACATTTCAGAGGGAAGAAGCATCCTGTTAGGCCAGGATTTTCACTCCTAAGCTCAGTAGCCCTTCTTTAAGGCCAAGAACCCCTGCCTGTCAGGATGCCGGTTAAGGGTTTCTTCACTTAAGTGAATCTTTTATCCTCAGCCATTACAGCAATAACACTTTTGGCTTTCAAATCTACCCAGCTTCCTCTTACCCAAACCCTAACCTGAGGCCCAACACCTTGCCTTCACGTCACCCTGGGAAAGTTACAGGGAAGTAGTTAGGACGTGAACTACAATCACAAGACTCATCCTGCTATGACTCACCGCTTTCACTCCTCACTGGAGATGCCTGTGTCCGCTTCAATTAACTCGCTACCAAAAAGAGCTGCACAAAGCCATCCTCAGCCTTAGCTCAGCATCCACGTGAGGGACAGATGTGGAACGGCTACCACAGGCTGCTTCCCTGGGCAGCCATGCCATGCCTCCACTGCGCCCAATGCACCTCCCAACCCTTGTCTCCCTACAGCTAGAGGCTGCCGGCAGTGCCGGGGGGTACAATCAGCATGTCCCTGCCTGCACAGATAGCCTAGAGGATTCCCAGCAGATGAGGAGTCCCCATTCCTCATACCTGCTCTGCTCCTGCATCCCCTTCATAGCAGCAGGTATTTGGGGCAGGTCCATCCTCCCCACCGGCCCTCTGGAAAAAAAAGAAATGCCGCACAGCAGCTTGAGCACATGGAGGTGCTCCGCATCCGCAAAAGAAGTAAGGACTGAAGCCTGTTACCTTCCAAGCACAGTGGGGGGGACGGTTTGACAAGAGCAGGGCAATCTGCACGCAGGCAGAGGTTCACAGCAGCTGCCTGACTGCTCTTTTGGGCAGCAAAATCATTTCAGCCTGCAGGAGCTGCTGGCGTAGCCCTTCCCAGTGCCTGGATGCAATGTCACAGGCACAATGCCTGTGTGCGGGCACCATTTTATGTCCTGCCCGAGCCCTAAGGAAGGTGTGGGTGGTGGGGTACAAGGGGGTGCAAGGCTTATTGCCAGGAGCACAGGCAGCTCTGCTCTCACCCCCCTCTCCTCTCTGTTTATCCCAGATGCTCCTTTCCCAGTTACTGCCCCTGGAGCCTGAGTCCACACCGGCCGAAGAGGACACAAAGGAGGGGTCCAGCTTTGGCCCTCAGTTTCTCTCCTCCGCCCTCCCCTTCCTCCCGTCTGGGGCTAGAGCTGCCCGTCCTTCTCTCTGGCGCAAGACCCTCACCAGTCGCAAGTGGGCACTGCCTGGAGATTGGGCCTGGAAGGCTGTGCCCAGGGGCTGCTTCGGGCTGAAACTGGATAGGATCGGGACCTTCAGTGGTTTGGGGTGTTAGCCTCGGAGGGGCTCCGAGGTGAGAGGGCCAGCAGTGAGGGCTCAAACAAGGGGCAGGGAAGAAGTAAGGGGAGACCTGAGAGCACGGATGGCGGGGAGGACCAGGAGCGTGGGGATGGTGGTAGCAGGGCAGGCTGTGGGGCCACCCCTGCCTGCAGCTGGGGCGAAGGCTGGGATGCGGGACCACCCGTGCTACCGGGGATGTGCTGGGGGCCCGGCTGGGGCGCAGGAGCAGGCGGGACGCACGCCGCTGGGCGGCTCACCGCCCCGCTTCTCCCCAGCCAGAGGAGACCCAGGCACCGCAGCACCGGCTTGGGAAGCAGCGCGGCACGCCAGCGGCCAAAGTCCTGAGGCTCCTGCCCCGAAGGAGAGCGGCAGCGGGGAAGCGCGGAGCGGCGGTAACAAGGAGGAGCTACCCGGCTCCACGGCTGCCCCTCGGCTGCAGGACCCCTGCTCCGCCGGCAGCCCCCTCCCTCCTCTCTGTGCTTGAGGACTCGCTTGCTAATTAAACTGAGCTGTATTAATTACCGCGTCTGAGCTGGGCGGCAGCGCCTCCGCGAGCGGCCGTGGCTGCCCCCAGGCCGTGGGGCTGGCGCCGGGGGCAGGCCGGGAGATGGCGGCAGAGCCCACCGCCCCCGGCCCCCCGGGCGCGGGGCCATGTTGGGTGCGCGCCGCCATTCCTGGTGGGCCGGGCAGCACGCACGGTTGCAGCGCGGCGCTGACGGGTCGGCGGCGGCGGCGGCGGGAGGGGGGGCAGCGGGCAAGGTATCGACCGGGCGCCGGGGCAGAAGGGCTGCGTTGGCTCATCCCAGCCGCACTCTGTCCCCCCCGGCACT
>VYZM01000086.1:91256-107287 GCA_013398915.1 Dromas ardeola | reverse complement strand
CCCCCCCTTCCCCCCCCCCCCCCCCCCCAGTTGCTATAGTTGTTACAAGGTTTATTTTTATTAATTAAGGTCAGGCTTTATTTTCATTTCTATTAGTTATTCTTATTTTTAAGTGCTATTGTCACATGGCTGCTTATTCAAGGAAGTAGTTTACTGAAAGCTATTTTCTGATGTGTACTAAATCACAGCTTTTTGGATAACTGGAAAACTCTCTTCTTTCCAAAGACCTCCCACTTAATCATACTTTTTTAATACTTCCCTTAATAAATTCACCGTAAGAAAAGTCTACGTAAGCCCTGCAGTTCTCTGTTATGGCATTTTTGTCCTGGGTGATGTCTTGATTTGTTTCTCAGTTGATCCCTTGGCAACCATCAATCCTAACACAGTCTTCATCTGTCCTAAGGACATCTAAAATCATTGCCTTACTTGGGCACGCCATCACTTCTAAGTTGATGAGAAACTCTCCATGGCACAGCATATTCTTCGGTATCCCCAGACAAAGTCTCCCATGACGACATAATTTTCCTTTTCGCACAAAGCAGAGAGGTACTTAGGAAATAAATCACCATGTTTCTTGGGGGCGTTCAGGAGTATGTAAAAGACCCTCCAATGCCTTGATGAAATTGTGTGTCAGAGCATTTTGTTTGGCTCTAGAGTCAATGTGATTTTTTTTGGCACAGCTTGCAACCCCAACCCACAGTTGCTCTCGCCTATTCCACCTTTACCCAACAGGCTAGACTGGTGAGCTAGCAGTTCTACAATGTGGCCGTGAACATTAAAAATATTAATTAACCACATTTCTTCCTACCCTGAGAATTTCTGTTTCCTCTTGCACCTTACTCAGATGCAGTCTGCGGTCGAAGCTGAAAATGCTGCCTCTTCCCATCTGCTGTGATATTGGTTCAGTTTCATCACAATGCCTTTTGGTGGCCACTTGAGCTCCCGTTCCATAGCGTTACCTTAGTACCTTCCCAGCCCTTACAGCTGCTCTCCAAGCTATGAAATCTATGCTCTCCTGAGCCAGAGGACCTACAGCATCCTCTCCTTGATCCCGTCCCAAGAGAAAGTGGCCCAAGCATTTAGAAAATTCGCATCTAAAACACCTCTCACAATCTCATACGTCCACTGGAAGATATTGAATGGTGACTGGGCTTTCCTAAAGCTGTTTGTAGCCCATCCAGTTCTCCATGGCTGTCTTACTATCACTCCCAGCATTGATCACCATGCATAGGCGCTTGCAAGATGTTTTCAGGAACCTGTCTAAGTATCATCCAGGTTCATCTCCAAGGAGACAGCACTCCACTGTGTCCTGTGTTAATTCTGACCTCTCCTCTTGAAAGGAGGTTTCTTACCCATAAGTATTTGACATACTTGCAAGTTCTGGGACACTCTGTGCCGCAGGTATCTGAGATAGCAACAACCATAAACATATAAAGAGTATGGCCTTCTCGAGAATAAATGAAGCTTTTGTAGCAGAGGTATGAGGCTTAGGAAAGTCAATCTCCTAGCTCAAATCTGGAAACAAGAACAACTTTCTATGCAGCTCTGATCTCTCCTACCTCTTGGCTAAGAAACAAGATAAACAGAATAATAAAGAGGATACCAGGGAATCAAAAGTTGCTCCAGCGAAGGCTGTCAGCATCACGTTTAGTTCCATCTAAGGAATCCTGAAATGGGGAAAATCTAACTCACACAAAGCAGAGTCACGCGCGACAGGTGACAAAACATCTTCAGTGTAAGGGTGATGGGTGGAAAATATGGGACCTTAACTGAACAGACAGACAAGTCAGACTCTTTCAGTTCTGAGATACGATCTAAAATAGATGGCATCCAGGAATGAGTGAAAGGAGGGAGTGGGTTTGCGTAACACAGGGAAGAAGATCTGGGCTACTTAGTGGTTAAGCTGACTGAACCCTCTCTAGAACCAGTAAGAACATCCCACATCCATGTGGTGAGGCGCAAGGAGGGTGATGCTCTCTGCCCTCTCTGTGGGAAAATCTGGTAGTCTTCATCAAGAAACTCAGTGGGCCTGCTCTCAGCTACCTTGCTAGACAGGGTCTCTGAGGATCAGAGATCACTTTTCAGATGAGTCCTAGGGAACTTCACCAGGGAAGGGGCAAGGGAGGCCACTCTGCATGTCGCAGTATCAGAAACACATTCAGCAGGGAGCCAGGGCTCACTTTGCAAAATACCTGTCACCCTCTGTTGAAGTCCCTTCCCAAGAGGTTGATCACAACCACAAGGAGCACAGAGAACTTCGTCGCTCATCCCAGCTCAAAGGCTGATCGTGTCCCTCAGCGCCTCACGGAGGCAGGATGCTGGCAAGTGGATCTGTCCCAGCCAGGGGACAGCTCTTGCCTCAGGGGAGGATTTTTGTGCCACTCCCACTGCTGATATAAAAGTTGTGCCTGTCTTTACCTAGACACAACAGCCCAAATGTTGGGGAGTGAGAAACCAGAGCAATCACTAGCATGTTCTCAGACTGCCCAAGTAAGTCTCCACCAACAGGGCCTTCTGTAGGGTAGGGAAGCTGAACCAGCCTGCCTAAATATCCAATGGGAAGACCTCACTTGCCAATCCAGAGAAGCATGATACTAGAACAGATCTTGGACAGATGTTCACAGAGGTGACCAGAGAGCAGCCACAACTGAAGAGTTCCAAGATGGATACTGACAGAGGGACTGCCCAGATGCATCCTGCCATGGGACCCCATTCAGTAAGACACATCTGTGCTTGGACTGTACTTGGGCAATAAACATTCCCATTAATGCATGGACACCGAGTGAGACAGGATGTGCCGAGGTAAACTCTAGTGCACTAAGGACCACACCAAGCTCAGCTGCAACATGCTCACAGGTAAGCACGGTCAGATGGAAAGAGTAACTGACCTGCTCCTCCAAAGTTCGTTTCATCAACTCATCAGCCGGGTCGAGAATAGGAAAAGGCCCCCTCCATCCATGGCTAAGCTGCCCCTGCAACCAAGACTTTGAGAAAGTTTAGGCCAAAGATTTTTGAATAGGCTGGAGTCTGAAGGTAAATGAGATACGCGAGTATTCCCTGTGAGATGAATACAGACCAGTGCGTGATCAAAAGATCAAGCATCCAAGACCTGGGTCTTCGCTAGATGATTTCTCCTGATACTGCTTCCTGAGCAGGTGCTGCCTGTTGTCCTGGAAAAGGAATGAGATTAGGGAAGCGAGAAGCAACACAGCACGGAACAGTTCCTAGACACCACAGTTCCCAGCAGGGTTCACGGTGGAGAAAAGCAGGCTAGATACCGTCCAAAGAATGGAGAGGAGCCCACAGAGAAGGGTTAAATAAATGTAAGGTCCACATCTCCACAGATCCAGCATCAAAGATATAGGGTCACCACTGATGGACAAGGAGATGCAGGGGAGATGGCCCAGCTAACACTGGAGGGCTTGGGCTGTGGTTCCCACACTGAGAAACTGCTGAGGCAAAGGATTAGAGTGGTGTGTGTCCTGCCAGTGAGATCTCATGGGCTTTTACACTGGTCGGTGAATGGAGCCTACTGCTGGCGATACAATTCACCAGAGGACAGCATCTTGCACACGTGGGAAGGAGGGATCTCAGTTTCACTGCAGATGAAGTTCTGACAAGCAGTGTGGGACTGGGGTCCCCACGTGTCCCCTGGCACACTGCTGTCTGGCAGCACCAGCTGCTCCTCTGGGCAACGACTGCTCGAGGCAGAGATGTCGGTCCTTCTGTGCTTCGTGCTTGAAATTTCTCAGTGTACGTGCTCTACGGTCCTGTGGGTTTCTTAAGCAGCACCAAAAGGCCAAGATACGAATGTCCTGAATTACGTGCGGGGGAAACCAGACTAAGCCAGCCACTCAGCTCTCTCCAACAGAGAAAGGCCAGAAAACACCGCGAAGAAATGTATGGGAAAAGGGATTTACATCAACCAAAAGTGCCTCTGGGCAGGATAGGAAGCGATCCCTGAGCTACAGCGTGTGAGGCAACATCACTAGAAAGAAAAAGCCCAGATTAAAACATTCCCCCTGGCTTTAGCTCTTCTAGGAAGAAAAATAAATAGGGAAGAGAGAAAGAAACAGAAAGAGTGGTGCAAGGCAGTGCGGAGGCAAGGCCCATGGCGAAGGCCTGGTCTCGGGGCAGGCGCCGAGGCCCACACCTCCCGCCCGCCTGTGCGGCCCCTGGCTGCCAGGGGCGGGGAGGGGGGGGGGGGACACCTCCACTGCTCCCCAGCACCCTGCTCCTCCCGTGAAATGCTCTCCCGGCTTCCCCCTGAGAGGCGAAGATGGCACTCGCCCCGTCAGAGCCCAGGCACAGCAGACCGCCGGCTGACGAACCGCCATTTCCCCGCGCCGTCAGCAATGCCCCAGCGGCACCCTGGCCGGGAGGTTTCCCCGGCTGTGAATTTCTCCTGCCATTCGCAAGGCCTCGCCTCCCCGCCCCCGGCTTAGCCGCCGCTGAAACCCCAAGACGTGCCTTAACGCGTCTCGCAGGCAGAGGCAGAGGACCTCACCCTGCCCCAAGACGCCGACCCTCGGATGCGCCCGTGCCCGCAGCCCGAGCGCGCGGCATCATTAGCCACCCACACCAAGCCTACGGAGAGAAGCTGTGGCATCCCCCAGCCCCCGTTGCATCTACCTTACCTAATCTTAAGAGGTGATGCAAAAAACTCTACCGCCATCTACTTTCTCCTCCCTTCAGGAACTTCCGTGAGAAGCGTTTTTCTCTGGAGCTTCACCTGCCTTGGCTGTGCAGCCTGGGTCCACTGCCCTGCAAAACACTGTCTCTCAGCTGGCTGCTCAACCCCTCCTGCCACCCTGCCGGGGCCCCGTCACCAGAGGAGCACGTGCAGTGGCCACCCAGGCAAATGCCACAAGAGATAGATGGTGGGACAGGAGAACCCCCACTGCGGTTATGCCAAGGTTGGACATGGGACTTGGGGCAGGCGAGAAGATGCTCTGGGATGCTCTGGTAAAAAGCTGTTGTGGCAGAGGAGGCCAGGCTCTGGGAGAGGAAGGTCGCAAGATGCAAGCCACATTTGGCTTCGTTTTCCCCACAGGAGCCGAGACTTTTCCAGTCCCTCAGCCTCAGCATTGATGATGCTCCAAGGTTAAGAACAAGGCAGCCCACACAGCACTGGTGCTACACGCGGGCCGTTGAGGGCCAGTGGCAACTAGAACAGGGATCTCGTCACCATCCCATCTGGCACATCCAAGGGATGGGACTGTCCCACGGGAGGCCCCCATTGACGTGGGCTTGGAGGTCCGGCAGAGGACACCCCCCACATTGAGCCGTGCGGCGCCTGTGGCAGCAGAGGGAGAGCCCACACCCGTCAAAGCTGTAGAAAAGGAAATGTCCCATTTAATGTCGCCTTGCCCCTGTAACACAGATGTGAGCGCGCCGCCGACGTGCGGCAAAGCAAAGTGCACGGTGAGTGGGACTCGGCCCCTGCCTTGGAGGAGGCCGGGGAGGGGCTCGGGGTGCCCAGCACGGCATGAGGACCAGCCGGGCACCTGGCCAGCAGCAAGGACAGAGAGAGAGCCCCGGGTTCGGTCCAGTTGGCACCAGTGTCAGGTCCAGTTTGCAGGGAGGTACGTCTCTCATTTGGCTCCATGCGGCACAGGGAGGGCAAGGGGCAGGTCAAACGTACCAGGACGGAGGCTGGAAGAGGTGGGTCTGGGGGGGCACGGGGACAGGTCCTGGAGAATGCCACCATGACAGGTTTGGAGCCTCTCTTCCCCAACCACGGTTTAACCAAAGCAGGGGAAGGGAATAGAGAAGGGGCTGGAGGCTGAGCAGCCCATGTGAGGGCCCTCGGGTCTATCTAGCTATTCCCATTTGCAAGATATCCGGTGGGGGGGGGTGCAGGATCTGCCAAGCACCCCAAAACAAGAGTGAGCCTGGGCGACCAGCGGCTCCACGTCCCTGACAGTCTCTCCCAGGAGCGGCTCACGCACCCCCATGCCAGGAAGGGGGTCCAAGGGAGCCGGGCCTCCCCTCATTATCTGATGGAAGCATCGCTGGGGGGGTCGCGGTCGGACTCCTCGCTCTCCTCATTCGGGGCTGACTCACTGTTGGAGGCTGGGGTGAAGGCAGGAGACTTTCTGTGGAGAAGAGTAAAGGGCAGTGGTCACAGCACCATTGAGGAGGAGGGAAAGGACCCAGTTCATTGTGGGCAGGGGATAGCAGAGCAAGGAGGAGAGAAGCTGATGTGCCCCTTTCGCTCTCCTGAAGCATGTGCGGGTCCACAGGAATCCCTGGGTGCTGGGAAGGATGTCCCAGAGGATACCAGCTAGGGGAGATGCCACATATGCCTGCCCAGAGTGGGACTCTGCCAAGGCATGTGAGGCTAGGGGTCAGTGAAAGCCCACCACAAAGGCCCCCAGCTGCAGCCACCCTGGCTACTCATGCCTGTGGGGACATATACAATGTCCCTGCACAACAGCAGCAGCTCTCTCCATCGGGGGTGTCTGGCTTCACCTGTCAAAAATGACTCCTGTGTGCAGCCCACCTTCTGCAGAGGTGGCACCACAACCTGTGTGGAGGCTGGTCACCAGGAGTCCTGCAGCCTCTGGGAACTGCCCTCTCTCCACACCAGGGCAGGGGAGGAGCGTTACCCCGTGCTTCAGCTCCCACTCACCACCACCCTGGCTCCAGTCCAGACCAAAGGTATCCCACCGCTCCCGCTCAAGCTTACCTGTCCCCAGACTGGGTGATGAGCCGCCGGCAAGTCTCCATCTGCACATCCAAGCCTCGCTTCATGCTGCACATTTCCATGTACTCATGCAGGTGCCGGTTCATGTCATTCTTGGCTGTGGCCAGCTCCAGCTGCACAAGGGAAACCGTGCAGAGATGAGCCCAAGGCACGGTGAGGTACAAGGCAGGGGGCACAGCCAGACCCAAGGCTGCTGCCCCCCTTTACCAACTATCTGCTCCAGCATGGTGTCTCCCTCCCCCGGGGACCCACTCCCCATTTCACCCCGTTCCATGCCATGTCCTCCCCACTTCCTCCCCCTCCTCGCACCTCTATTTGGTCGATGGTTTCCTGGTACTCCTTCTCACGGCTCTTGAACAGAGACTCTGTGTCCTTGATCACCTTCTCCAGGCTGTCGTCCTGCTGTTGGGGAGAGGAGATGGCACATTTAGAGGCAGGGAGATGTCTGACATGGTGAACCAAAGGCAAGAGAGAGAAATCAGAAAAAGAACCGTCAGCACGGGGAAAAGAGGAAGAAACATAAGCAGCGTAGCCTGACCGATAAATAAGGCACGAGTCAGTCCTTCCAACACAGGGTAGAGAAGACCCAGGACTCGCCCCACTGGGCAGTGAGCACATCAGCCCAGAACAAGCCCAGCAAGTGCACAGCAGCTTTGGAGAGTGCAGACTGTCCCCAGGGGACTGCTGAGGGCTGAAGACATGGGATGGCCGGGGCTTTGGCCAGACATTGAGGCCTCTGCTCGGGCAGCGTTGCTGCACATCACGCAGGTGGGCTGGAGAGCCCGAGCAAGGGACCACCAGAGTCCAGCCCAGCCAGAGTAGGTCTTCTCTTCCAGGAGGGCTGCAGCTGGAAAAGGCACCTCTCCGCATGTGTGCAGGCTGTGCCCTCATCCTGCCTTTCAGGCTAGAGGACCTTGCTCTGTCTAACAAGGAGATCTCTGCAAGGATGTAGTAACATATTTACATAGGGGTGGCTGGAGGGAAGCATCTGTACAGGCCTGCAAGGGATGGAGGGGCTGAAGTCTGGTCTTTGAGGAAGCACCTTCCCAGACTTAGGCAGGACTGAGTATCCCAACCCAGGGCTGGATCCCCAAGGGGCCCTGACACCACCTTTACCTCCCCCTGCACCTCTGCAGCTGCAATGGCGTATCCAGAAAAGTCCTCCCAGAGGAGCAGCGTTTCTTCTGTCTCCTCCCACGTGAGGCTGTCACAGTCATCCTCAAAGTCATATTCCCTCCTGGGGGCAAGGGAACAGCACGTCAGCACCCAGCAGGAAAACCCGGCAGGCAGGGGGCTGTGCCAGTGCCGAAAGCCTTGCCCTGCTCCACAGCAGGGCTGCCGCTTTTGGAGGTCTGGCCAGGGTGAGTTCAAGTTGCCCAAACCCCACAGTTGGCGGGGAAGGGGCTGGCTTTACAGTCAGGAGCCCTGGCAAACTCAGACAGTGGCTCCCAAAAAGCGGGAAGTGGGGCGAGAGGAGGGGAGCTGGACCAGCTCCCACCCAGGGCACAGTGGGCTCAGGTCTCCCAGTGGGGCAGTCCCCACCGTGCCGCAGAGCACCGGGTGTAAGCACCCTGCAGCAGTAGCTCCCATATCGCCCTCCCCCAGGAAGGGGGGCCGCAGCCCGCCCCTGCCCTCCCCATCCCGGGCACTGTCAGGAAGCCTGGTGCCGGAGCCTCGCTCGACGCCGGCGGCAGAGGTGCGGAGCAGCCGCACTCACAGCTGGTTCAGCATCCTCTGCATTTCCTCATTGATACTCATGGCCGTGGTCTCGTCCTCCTCTTCCTCTTCAGGTTTTCGGGAGGCATCGCTCTCCGACAGCGAGGTGTCTTCGTCGCTGACCTGCTTCCGCTCCCGCTTCCGCCCCACCGAGGCTGGGACCTTAACGGGAGACAAGTGCAGAGACTACAGAAACGAGGCCGGGTCCAAGGTCGGGAGCAGGTAGTTGGGAGGACATGGAGGGGGAAAAGGAATGGTGGAGGGACAGAAAGGCGGGGGAAGAGAGAAAGAAAGGAAGAAAAGAAGAAAGGAAGGAAGAAAAGCGAGAGAGAAAGAGAGAGATGGGCTCGTTATGATCAGGTTAAAGATGGTGCAATGGATAAAACATGGTTTTGGCATTTTCTAAAATTAAAACTAAGCAACTAAAGATGGAATCTGTGAATCTGATGAGAAAAAACAATGTGGCTTTACTGCAGAAAAACTCAAATCGCCCACCACCCCAGTCCAGAGACAGGGAAACACAGCGACAGAAACAGGAAAAAAGAGACAGAGTCTGAAAAAAGTGAAATATGTCAATATTTACACTCCGACCTTATTTATAGAAATTTTAAAATTTGTACTCTTTCTCAACTGAATGGAACTAACCAGTTGCTTCTGTGGGGACAAAGAGAGCGAGACAGAAAGGCAGCGACATCCAGAAAGAGAAGAGAGACAGACAGAGAGAGAGAGGAGAGACAGAGAGAAGATGACGGAGAGGGGAAGGGGAAGGAGAGAGATGGAGTTAGAGACAGACACTCAAGCAACTTGTCTCCCTCCTGCAGCTGCTCCCCTACCACTGCGGGGTCCCCGGGCCCAACACAACAGATCAGCGAGAGGTTGAGAGGACTCTCGACACCCAAAGCAACATCTGGAGCTTTCCACCTCCTCTCCGTGCCCTTTTTCCTGGTCCTCTCTAGAGAGACAGAGAGCAAGGGACCGCAAGGAGCGAGGGTGAGGGTGACCATGCGTCTCCCCTAGCAGGGGGCTGGTGGTGTCTCTTCTACCTCCTTCAGGAACTCTCCTCCCCAGAGCCAGCAGCTGAGCCTGGGGCAGCAGCAGGCGCTTCTCACCTGAAACATCTTGATCATGTCCTCGCAGTTCCGCTGCTGCGCGACATCGCACAGCTTGGCAGTGATGTCGATGCGTCGGCAGATGTCCATGTCCACCTTCATGGCCTTCTCCTGGATCTTGGTGTCCAGCTCCGTGATGTTCTGAACCCACGGCGCCACAGGAGGGGGACAAAGGAGGAGGATTAGGCAAGGCAAACCACAATCAGAGCCCTCACTTTCCCCCCTGTGCTGCAGGACTGCATCTGCATCCCCACTTTGCTCACTGCACCCCGGACCAACCCTGCCAGACCACCTCTGTGCTGGACATGCCCCGCAAAGGACCTGCTTTCCTACACAGCCCCACCGCTCAGCAGGAAACTGCCGATGGGTTGGGGAGGGGTTAGGGACTCACATTGCTCATCAGTCCCTTGAAGACAACAAGCTCTGCCTTGAGCTGCTCCACCTTCATGGCCAGCTCCTCCTGGCAGGCTTCAGCCTCCTGGGCTTCCTGCCCGAGGGAAGAGGAAGATGGGCAAATCAGCGTCAGCGCGGGGCAGCTGGGGTGCAGGGGAAGGGGAGGGACATCGATGCTCACCTCCTGCAGCTCAGTCACTCGGTCCTGAAGCTGGACACGCACCGTGTACTCCTCTTCCCATCTAGGGAGACAAACGCGCTGGTCAGATCCCACCGGCCTCGCCTCGCTGGCTGCCGGAGAGGAGGGAGCGGCAGCTGCTCACCCCAAAGCTATCCAAGAGGGGGTGATGACGGCACTGGGGAGGGAAGGAGAACTTGCCCAGGAATGCATCGCCGCTTGTTTCCAGCCAACGACAGCTGCCAAACGCTCATCAGCTCCCCCCCAGTCACGAACCCTGCCCCACCACGCTCCCCACTGCCCTCGCCATGGGCTGGCTGATGGCTGCCTGCTCCGTGACGGGGGGAGCTGGGGACACCAACCACAGGCTCCGCGCAGCAGCTGCGCTGCATGCCCTGCCACACCAAGGCTGGTCCGCAGCCTGACGCAGCCCACCAGCCACCCCAGCCACCCCCGGCTCCCTTGGCCTTGGGTCACGTTAGGTTCAGCTCTGTCCTGATTTGAAGCTCCAACACGCAATAATGGGCTTGCAGATATCACAGAGTTGCCCCTATCTGCACCATAACCATGTTACGGGCTGACCACGTCAGGGCATGAGTGGCCATGATGTGCATCAACATGGGGCCAGACTTTTCTCAGTGGTCCCCAGCGACAGGACAAGGGGCAACGGGCACAAACTGGAACACAGGAAATTCCACCTCAACGTGAGGAAAAACTTCTTTACTTTGAGGGTGCCAGAGCCCTGGAGCAGGCTGCCCAGGGAGGTTGTAGAGTCTCCTTTGCTGGAGATATTCAAAACCTGCCTGGATGCGTTCCTGTCCAACCTGCTCCAGGTGAACCTGCTGTGTCAGGGGGGTCTCCAAGATGATCTCCGAAGGTCCTTTCCAACCCCTACTATTCTGTGATCCTTCTGCCTGTACCAATGAGAGGGCTGCCCTGAGCCAGGCCACGTTACCTGGGCAGGGACAAAAATTTCCTTGGCCGTAATGCTGTGTAACAGATTGGATTAAAAACCATTGTTTTGTCCTGCAAAGAAGCAGGATGGATTGTCACGATTTATGCCAGGTTGGACGGTGGGCACTGTATTTGGCTCTGCAGCTTTGCAAAAGGCTGAGCTGCAAGGTGCCCGGCCTTGCTATACAAAGACACATCACCTAGCAATTATTATATTATATTTCACCGCCATGAGATCATCATCTTGGGCCACGCTGCGGTGTTGGCCCGGCTCACGGTCTGCCGGGAGGCCACCGGGCTGTACTGCTCTTTGCTAAATGACTATCCCATACTGCAGATGGGTTGGCACCCACTGCGGTGCGGCATGGGGCAGGGCTGCTGCATTCTTATCCGGCTCCTGGCTCTTCTGGGAGAGCCAGATTTCTCTGAGAAAGCGGTATTTCTCTGGGAAAGCAACCAGAGCCGGGTCCTGCCTGTTGCTTTGATCTTCGGTTTCTATTTAATGCTTGCAAGCACCAACACAGGCACTTGTGACCCCGCACGAGGGTGGGGAAAAAAACCTTTCCTCTTGCTTACTCACACCAAGTTTGAAAAATAAATCCCAAAGTCTCGGAGACCAGAAAGCACATGAAAAGCCCTCACACTTGTTATCGCAGGGTATCAAGACAATCTGACGACGTGGGAGGGTCCTGGCTTATGAATTTCTAGGCTCTTAAGGCTGGCAACGCTTCTCCTTACTCAAAACAAGGAGAAAATGTGCAGTCCTCATGTTGGTGTTGGCTCCATCCCGCAGCTACAGAAGGGGAGTCAAAGGGGGTTCCCATCCCTTTCGGGGGAAGAGGGAAACGAAGAGAGAGAGAGGAGAAAGTTAAAAGGTAGAATTGCCCTTATATGGGAACTGTTCATACAAGGCCTCCCTCCCCGGGGAGAAAAAACGCCTTGCACCGTAAGAAAAGATTTCCAGCATCTTTCTCGGCGTGGCGTGTCCTCTCTTTTTCGGTCCCCGCCTCCCTCCGGGTCTCTGTATAGCCCGGACTTACTGGGGAAATAAAGCACAGCTGCAAATCCTTGGAAGAATTCATTTCACGCCGATGCTATGGAAGACGAGGACAGATCAGACAAACGCCGATTTAAAGGCAGGAGGCCCCAGCAATTCGCCCCGCAAGCGATGCATCTGCACGCCCATCCGTTACGAACCTCTCTCCCGCTCGCCTCCTGCCTGGCTCCCTCGTCCCTGCTCCCTCCTGCAATGCACCACTCCTAATAATAACCTGCCTGCAGCGCTGCAACCCGCTGCCGGGTCGCTGCCAGCTGGAAGCAGGGCTGCCCCACGCAACCCCACGCACGCCGAGGGGAGAAGCGCTTCTTTCCTGCACCTCCCCCCCCGCCCCCAAAGGCTGAAATACAGGAGAAGGCAAAGCGAGGCCAAGGGGGGTCCCAGCAGCAGAGAGACCCGGCCACCTCCTTGCAGCCCTCCCAAAGCTGGGGAGGTGACAAGATGCGGGGTCCCTGTGGCACCCCCCTTCCCCCCGGTGTGTCCCCTCAAGAAGTTCACTTGGCGAAATAAGCAGTCCCCCCAACATCTTTAAAAATCCTGTTTACTGCAAAAGGCACTGGGGTGCCTTACCCTGCCAGGCACCCCTTGGGCTGCTCGGGGCTTGAAGCTGCTCGTTTCCCCTCTCTTGCCAAGTTTGAGCTTCACCTTAATGGTGAATGCACTGCAGCCTGCTGCATGGCCTTGGAGGGCAATTACAGTAACAAAAGAACTTCTTTCGGCCTTTCAATATATAAAGGAGGCTTATAAGAAAGATGGAGAGAGACTTTTTACCAGGGCCTGTAGTGCCAGGACAAGCAGCAACGTTTTTTAACTGAAAAAGGGTAGATTTAGATTGCACATAAAAAATAATTTTTTTATGATGAGGGTGGTGAGATACTGGAGCAGGTTGCCTAAAGAAGTTGTGGATGCCCCATTGTCGGAAGTGTTCAAGGTCAGAGCCTTGAGCAACCTGATCTAGTGGAACCCCATGGCAGGGGGTTGGACTACATGATCCTCAAAGGTCCCTTCCAGCCCAAACCATCCTGTGACTCTAATGCGCTGTGCCATAACACTACTCACCCCACGCTTCCAGCGTGTCTTTGCAGCAGCCAAGATAAGAACTACTTGGGAACACGGATGCGGCAGACAGCACGAACCTGATGAGGCTCTCGGATCCCCAGCGCTTGGTGGGTCTGTATGATACTCGCAGGCACCCTTTGCCCCTCTCCAGGCCACCTCAGTCTGCTCCTCCCAAGTACGGCTCCTGTGAGCCTCTCTCCTGCTGCTGCATCTCTTCTCATCCCTCCCTGTTGCCCCCGCAGCCCTCCTAGATCCCAGACTTGAATTTCAGGCCCTGCATATGCAGAGAGAAGCTCCTCCTGCTGCACTGCTCCGAGTACCGTTGGGTGCATGGTTGGCAACGATGCCCTGAAGAAAGCGCGAGCTCAAGCACTCAAGCCATGGGTCAGAAAACCGAGAAGTCCTGTGTTAAGGCAGTCTCTTCCCTCTGCCCCCAGGCAGGTGGCAAAGGAATGACACTGGCCACACTGTCCTCATGGTGGATCAGAGCCCACCATGGCAGAGAGGTCTCCGCTCCCGGGGGGTGTCATTCTCAGCCCTCAGCACTGGGGAAGGGTGTGGAAATGGGATCCTCCTGTCCCATTCCCCTGTTTGGGACCTGGCTGCACCCGTCAGAAAGTTCCCGGTGCTGGAAAGGGTCTGGGGGTGGGGTCTGCTTTCCCCCAGCTCCTGGTAACACAGTCCAAAAATAGATCCCACCAACAACATTGGCCCGCAGCAGCCCGTGGTGCCCCCCTGCCTGCCCCCGGCGTCCCCGCTCCCTCCGTCACCCCCCTGCAGCCTTCCCCAAAGCCTGCTCACAAGAGCGGGACAACCCTGAAAAGCTCTCCTTTCTCCCAAAGTTTCAGCAACACCGACAAACCCAACTTGATCCCCTCTGGCTGACCCGCTTTGAGCAGGGGAGGCTCATGCCTCCGGGCCAAAAAGGTGGCTCCAGCTCGCCGCTATCTGATCTGAAAACACAAGGCAAGGAGAGCTTTCCGTCCCTGGAGAAGGAGCCTGACACCCCTGGCTTAATAATAAAAGGCTTTAGGTACATGCAGCAACCGGTGGGAAAAAAGAGATGACAACTCTCTCTTCCCGCATGTCCGGCTCGGTGTCTTCAGAGCATCCGACAGGCAAATCTGCTCAGCCAAAGCCTTATAAAGCCAAAACCATAAGGTGTCATCTTGGATCCCCAGCCTTGATCTTGACACCAGAGCCCACAGCTGCGAAGCACAGGTCAGCGGCGCGGCTCCCGTGGGCAGCACGCCCCATTTCGCTCCTTTGGGTACGTAACTGTTTACTTTCTCAAGTGCTTCTAAAGCATCATAAAGTGACTTTTCTTCCGCAGAAAAAAAAAAAAAAATAAAAAAAATTTAAATCAGTCACTCGGGTGGTGTCAGTCGCCAGTGATGGTCTCGCTCTGCCCCGCACCCTGATCCAGTGACGCCAGCCCCCGCTGCCTGATCTCATCCTACGTGCGGATCCGGCAGCGGCCTCGGAAAGTGGCTTGAAACAAAAGTGCCGCCGGCGCGAGGCGAGAGCGGCAGCCGCCCCACACGGGAAAGAAGAACCGGCCAAGAGATTAGCTTTGCATTCTGCTTCGCCCTTCTCCCAGGCACATGCCCAGCCGCAGCTATTTTGGGTGGGGAGGAAAGCCCCTGAGGAGTGGGGTGCTCCCGCACAGCTCCCTGCTGCTGAGGCGCCGGCTGGGAGAGCGCTGGGGAGGGAAAGGGCCTAGGGGGTGCCAGATGCCCTGCCGAGGGGCTTCTCGGCACCTCCTTACATATCCAGAGAGCCCTCCTCCTTCCAGCAGCTTTTCCCAAACCAAACCCGCTCACTGCTATACGTTCACCTTCTTCACCTACTTTCTGGCTGCTCCTCCTTCCCGAGTGTTTCCAGACCCCCTCCCTCTTTAAAACGCCAGCTCCTGGAGTCACGTTATTTTTTTCCCTGCTTGGAAAAGCATTTCTAGCCTACCGCGCCGGGTTGATAGGACAGAAAAAGGCGCAGGGAGCATCCCGAGAGAGTTCAGGCACCAGGAGGCAAGCGAGGAGACCCAGGCAGTAGACCAATGCTTTCAGGGCTCCACGTTTTTGCCTTAGAACCTCACCTCACGCTGCCTGGACCCGGCGCTCCCAGAAAGCCAGGCCAGGGCTGCCTCTTCCCCGCCCCCGGCAGAGCCCCGCAGCCTCCCCGGCGATGGCTGTGGTCCCTCGGGGGACCCTCGCTCCCGCCGCCCCTTCTCACCTGCGCTTGTACTCGTCCCGCTCCCTCTTCACCTTGGCCAGCACGTTGTAGAGGGCCCGGATCTCCGGGGTGATGGTGTCGATCTGGACCCCTACCCCGTCCGGGTGGACCCAGGAGACCCCCGGTCCTTGCACCAGGGTGGTCTCCGGCCCCGGGCCCAACCGCCGGGCTTGCGAGAAGGACCAGATGGTGCCGGGCATGAAGCGGGAAGCGGCCGGGAAGGGAGGCGGCGGCTGCGGGGGGGCGCCGGGCCGGCAGCCGGGGGAACCCAGCGCCCGGGCCGGCCCCAGCCCCAAGCCCAACCCCAGCCCCAAGCCCAGGGTGCGGATGGGGCCGACGAAGCCGGTCTGCACCGCCTGGTCGCGGCGCGGGGGTCCGCGGCCCCGGCCCCCCCCGCCTTCCTCCAGCCCCTGCTGCAGCTGCTTCTCCAGCTGCCGGTTGCGCCGCTCCAGCTCATGGACCTTGGCCAGGAAGCAGCGGAACCGCAGGTTCAGCGTCTTCAGGACGCTGATGTTGGAGCCCAGGTCGTTGCGGAGGGCCATGGCGGCGGGGGGCGCCGGGAAGGGAGCGGCGGGCGGCGGGGCGGCCAGATCCCCCCCCAGGGGCTCGGCGGGACGCGGAGCG
>VYZM01000086.1:54659-65553 GCA_013398915.1 Dromas ardeola | reverse complement strand
GAGAAATCAAGAGGCAATTTTGTCTTACACAGCCTCCAAGAACGTATAAAACCAGATTTCCAATAACAATTGTTTTTAGCGTACTGAGAACTATAACCCAGTTGAAGACAGACAAATCAATACCAGAACTAAGGCACAAGGGTTTAGGGAGGGGCTAGATTAAAGAAAGTACATTCAAGTCTACTGAATTAGCTTAGTTAAGGAGCAGCCTCATATAAAAGCAGCTATATGACCTTCAGCATCTACACAGGCATTTTTGAGCATCGCTGCCCACCTCTCCCATTTCTGTAACATCTAACTAGTTCTGCTACAAAGCGAGATGAATGCAGAGAGCAAGCCTGCTCTGGAAGCCGGATAATTGTGCTCATGCAGCTTGTTGCATGCTCAGTATGATAAACCTTTCCAGAACAGAAGTGGTGCACATATATGATCTGCTCTCAGAGAGGCCAGTTCGCATTTGAGATCAACAATGACACCCAGGTTTTTGTTTTCCAGTGTACACCAATTGCCTATTCGTCCAGAGAGAAAGCTGTTTTAACCAGTGATAGGTACAAAAGTGAAGTTGTTGCCAATGATAAAATGAAAGCTGTTGTGGTTTTTTTTTTAAATAACACACCAAATTAAACAACACATCAAATTTACTATTGAACAAAAGAGTTCTTATGTTCTTAGGAGCAGCTATCTAATCTTCTGAACATTCTGCCCATATCCCCCTGCAACATATGCCATGCCTATAAACCACCTCTGCTTCTCTGTACCTTAGACTGATTGTTCTTCAGTCTGTGGGCTTCATCCACAATGAGACAGGCCCAGTCAATAGAGCCTAGTATGGCCATATCAATTGTAATCAGTTCATAGGAGGTCAGAAGCACGTGGAACTTCACAGCAGCCTCCTTCTGCAAAGGAAAAGGATGAACATGGTAACGGGATAGGGGAATGCCCCAGGACAAAGTACTTGCAGTGTTTCTCTATTAAGTTATTCTGATGAGGCCTGGTCAATCAGCACATCAAAAACTTTTCACACCCACAGTTCCTGTCACAAGATTCAAAATGCTACCCAAACCATTCTAGCCTTTCAATCCCCCATTACTCTCAACACATGTAAGTCTCCTCCACCACCTCAGTACCTGCTGCTTCTGGACAGTTGCCAAATACTGTAACAGAGCAGTTTAACAAACAAGCAGCAAAAAGAGGCATGTTAGGAAAATGAGATTTGTAGAAGAGTGGCTCATCAAAAAGCTAAGACTTAAAAGAGAAGTAGTTTATCGTGGAGCTTTAAATTACTGATAGTACTTAATGCAGTTAAATTGCAAGGGAAGTAAAGGAGTCCTGTCTATCTCTGCCACTGGAAAAGCTTTAGCTCCCATGTTGCTTTTACGAGGAAGACTAAAGTTCTACAAAAAACTAGCCACCTAGACCAGGCTCTTCCTTCCTGTCTGGGCACAGAATGCAATTTCTCAGATGTCTAGGCATGGCCTCACTGTCAGCCAGTTCCTCAGATTAAAAAGTTCATACTTTTTTTGGTATGTCTGCCTTTTTCATACAATGGCAATTCTGACATTGATTTAGATCTGTAGACACGATGCACAACTTCACAGATTAAGTAGAAGAGACAGAGGGACTTGCCCACGGTCAGTATTACCTTAGTCAACTCTTTTTCCAGTACTGAAGTAGTTCAGACTAGTAGGAGTGTTTAAACAGTCTAGAGCAGGAGTCTAAACGCCCACTAGTCATCAATTTGCAGTTATTTCCCCTTAGAAACTACCAGTATAATCAGTTCCCAGGGACATCAGAGTATCCAAATCTCAGCTGCTGAAGGCCAGTCTAGTGCATCTCCTGTTTCCGTTCAGGCTTGCATTACAGCAGAGTTCCGTACCTTCATTCTGGATGCTTTTTTGCCTCCACGTATGGCATTATCCTCAAAAGTGAACTCATTCTCACGGATGATGGCCCGGCTGTCTTTGTCCCCGACATAAGTCACTACATACATATCTGGGGCCCACATCTCAAATTCTCGTTCCCAGTTGATGATTGTGGACAGTGGGGCACTCACCAAGAAGGGACCCTTTGAGTGGCCCTATGAATAGAGTCAGTAAGAGCATTAGATGAACGCAGCCACTAACACAGGCAGAATCTCCCTGGGCAGTGATCTCCCAGCTCTCACCTCTTTGTATAAGGAATATAGGAAGACAGCTGTCTGCACAGTCTTTCCCAGACCCATTTCATCAGCCAAGATTGTATCTGTGCCCTGGGCCCAAGAGAATCGCAGCCAGTTCAGTCCTTCCAGTTGGTAGGGATGCAAGGTACCCCCTGTTACATCAAGGTACTCCGGTTGCCGGTCATATTTCACTGTGGGCTACGGTGGAAAGAAGGAAGAACTGAGATCCTTTACCTTATCTAGACAGTTACCAAGGCTCCTTTCCCAGTTACTCATATATTCTTTAGTGCAGATGAGACTTCACAGACGATGACTAGACTAGCACCAGATGAAATTCCCACATTGCCAAAGGTATCAACCAAAAAGCTAAAGCTTTTTTTTTTTAAAAAACCCTTTCATCAAGAGCCAGACAGTGTCTCACCCAATGAAGGTGCACCTTTGTCTGAATGCTCTATAACCCATTCATTCTTTGGTCCAGGAAGGAACTCTAAACCATATGCTCTTCATTCTTCTGTTTCCTATTTACCTGCCTCCCTCCCCAAAATAAGCAGCTACATCAGATGGCCCTTAAGCAATAAATAGTAACTTACATCCACTGTGGGAGTCTCAGGGGGCCTTTCCAGTTTCCGCATCTTCACTTTCTTTAACTTCTTACCAGGCCTGCCCTCTTCACCTCTCATTAGCTCCCTGTGCAGAGACAGTCCCAAGAACATGCAAGTTTAATGGCTTTTGTAACAGATCGAGGGAAAACTATTGCAAAGAATAGGAGGGTGATCACCCAAGTCAAATAGGCTCAAGAGAACAGGGCTGGAACCTTCATGAACTGGTGGAGAGGCACAAGGTCCCTACCCAAAGAAATGAGGAGTCAGCAACAAGATGCTGCTCCTTGGTAATCTCCATATATTAATGGAGCCACTGCTAGGGACTGACATACTCCAGTATTTTTCTCAAAGGAAAGGAAAAATAATACAACCTCTAGATACTTCTCTTACCTGTGATTCCAGTAGGCTTGCTTGTAGAGGTCATAATCTTGGATATCCACATCTTCGCTTTCCCAGGATGCCTGGTCATAGGGTAGGTCTCTCCATTTAATCAAATAGTGGACATTGCCCTTCTTATCCACACTGTGGAAGAAACCAGTAAGTCTTAAGCACAATGAAATTACAGTATTCACCCAAACTACTCAAATAGAAGAGAAGGAAAGGACCTCTTAGTGAAACAACAGAAAAAGAAAAACGTTTGACACACCAACAAAAGAACTCCCACTGTTTCCCCCAGTCACACTGCAGTTTAGCTCATCCACTCTCCCTTAGGTCTTAAGGTCTTTAAGGTTGAAAATCCTCTTTGCTACCTCCCCTACCTATGATTAAGGATCCTGTGGATCATCATCCACTCAGGCTTGATCCCATATCGATAGAAGCGCTCCTCCATCTCAGCATATTTGGGGTCCTTATTTTTCCTCTTTCGGCTTTTCTCCTCTTCCCCTCCAAAGTCCCCTGAGGGTGGCTCATCCATATCATTTTTGCGTTGGTAGTTACGAAACATGACCTGGCAGTGCAGCTCCAGCTGGAGTCAAGACAGAAGCAGTTAGTAGGCATTTTCCCCCACAGCGATCAAAACTGTCTCCCCCCCAACTATCCACCATTATCACATGGCTAGAATCCCCCACTCACCTGCAACTCTGACACCCAAGAGCAGTGCCAGTAGGACATGCCCTGCCATTTGACAAAGAACTGCCTTTCAGGCCGACCCTCCAGAGGCTTAGGGGGAGGAGCATTAGGGTCTGCATCAGGTGGACGTGGTGGTGGGGGGCCAACTGGGGGCTGACCCCATTTCCAGATCAAGATCTTCTGCACCTTTCCTTTCAAAGCTGGGCACTGAAAAGTTAAACAGAACTTGTTACATCTGAGGGTATGTATTCTTAACACACAAGCACTGAGGAGTAGAAACATACAGAGTGACAGTTCTCTTCCTTAGTTACAGCTTTACTACAGAGACCGAATTTGCTTTTTGGACTTGGAAGCTTTCATCCTCTTATCTCCAGCATTTCTTTGAGCCTTCTCCAGTTTGTCGTCTTTTTCTAGGACCGACAAACCACAAACTGAATTCAGTATCTCAATTTAGCTGTCTCCCCAGGGCCACACCAATTCAGAAATTCTACACGAAATACAGGAATTGTTGGGCTTGACAAGTCCAGTAGTCTATCCAACCGCAACTCCAACAGAAGTGTGTACGTAAAATATTTTGCTGTACAACTATCAGCCCAGCATAGAATATGTCCTGAAGCAGCTTTTTTGTTTGTCATCTTAGAACTCCTTACCACCTAATGAAAGCACCTAACACCATTTATAATACTTAATTTCAAGAACTTCCTGCACAAGTGTGACATTTCTCCCAACCATCTACTAAGAAAGGGCTTAGCATTATCAAGCTTGCAGCGCAAAAAACCTGTTTGGCTCAGCATCAGTTTAAAATATTTTTTTTTTTAAGCACTGGGTTTGCTTGTACTCATTATCCTGCTTCTACATACATACAGGATCCAAAAGAATTGAGCCTTGGCATCCTGAACCCAAAACTGCCCAACTACTCGGCACGTGGGCAAACCTCACAAGTCTCAATGGCTGTAACCCTGTCCCTTCCCGCTGTCTGGAGAAAGCAGCCAATCGACAAGGCGCAATCCAGCCACAGAAAGCCAGGCCTTGATGTTTTATGACAAAAGTGTGAGAGGACATAAGAGTCTTTGGAGGATTAAGCATTTCTGGGAAAATATGATGATCCAAACGGATTAGATTGATCATCTATTGTAGCAATAGGAGAATGGTACTAGTAGAAACTCACAGTGCAGCGAGGACACAGCCACTCTCCATTGGGAATCTCTGGCAATGGGGGATTCAGACAGTGGATGTGATAGGATGAAGGACAGGCATCACAGCACAGCAGCTCTCCTCCATCCTTGCAGACTCTACAGAACTCCATGTGGTGGTCATCCTCTTCCTCAGCGTCCCCTACAACATCCTCCAGGATTTCCTCACCTTCAGAGTTATCCTCCTTTGCTTCCCACTGAATGCCCTCCTTTTCCTATAGAAGAGGGAAATCAGAAAACCAAAGTCACACATTTGTGATTAATTTTATTACCGCAGAAGAGCAGCCCCAAGTCACTCGACGTCCCCCCTCCATGATCTCTTGCACAGTTTGGGGGAATCCAGTACTCACACAGTGTGGGCAGCTCCATTTGCCCTCTGGGGCTTTCTCCATGTCTGGGTCCAGGCAAACCATGTGGTAGGCACGAGGGCAGGTATCACACAGTATAATTTCTCCTCCCTGCTGGCACACCTCACAGTAGTCCTGGTGATCAGTCTCATAGCCATCCACAGCCACTGTGGAGTCCTCCTCACCTGCAGAGGGTGGTGAGGAGTTACAGCAGTACAAGCCACAGGTACAGGCTTCCTACAGCAAGGGAGGGTACTCTCTCCCAACAGCCTACATAGTAATATAGAGATCCAGAATCCAAAACTCTTACTGTATCTATGTGAGTAAACATGGCAGGGAGCAAGAGCTGGAACAGGAGTAAAGCAAGCCCCCTTTGCGCCTCTTTCCACCCATGAAATTAAAGGTGTAGTTGAGGCCAGGAAAGCTCAATTATTCCTTTACCAAGGCAAGAAAGAACTCCTGAAAATCTTTTCCTTATTAAAAATAATAACAGTTTCTTCCTTCACAAAAAAATTCTCCTCCCTTGAGTATACTGTTAAATATCTAAGTTCTGCACAAACATTTCTCTAGTCTTTCTACACACTTAGCTGCGCTTCTGTCTCCAACTGACAGCAAGCATCAATACCTTTCTTTTTCTTTTTCCCAGCTTTGAGTTTTTTGCGACTGCGGCTACTACGGCTTGTAGATCCATCTGAAACAGAGTAGCTGTTGATGCTGGCATCATCAAAGTCTGACTCGACATCCAGATCATCATCTTCACTCTGAGGTAGGTAAGAAAAAAAGCTATGCTAGTCAGGCACGCATGCTGGGGGCAGCAATCAGACATGCATCCCAGCATTTCTAGCACATCACCTCCTCCTCCTCAGAAGGTCAAGGAATGAGCGTCACTTACTGATGATCTTTTACGCTTGGAACCAAATCCTCCCAGTTTGATTTTCAAAGGTGCCACCTTCTTTGTTTTAGGTTTCTTGATATCAGGAATACGAGGACTGGCCTTTGGCTTCCGCCGGGCATTGGGTCCTGGGAACAGAGGAGTCTACAGGTCAGAACGACTACCGCTTTGACACCACTAACCCTCTGCCATCCTGCCAGATTCTTCATCTCACCTTTGCCCTCCTTTGTCTTGGCTTTCCTGAGTGGCACATCTACAGGGGGCTGTGGCAGGACAGCATCCACATTTGTCACCATACTCTCTACTACTGCAACAGCTGCAGCTGCAGCAGCTGCCACAGATGCACCTGAACTTCCCTTGAAGGGGTTGTTTGTGCTAAACTCCCTCCATTTGGCTCCCAGCACCATCATCATCTTCGACACTGCTATTTTAGGGTTCTTGGCTGCAATAAGTGGCCTGCGTACAGTTAAGGAAGGAAGAGTTACCAAACCACCCTGAAATCTAGATCATTATTCCTCCCCGCCTGCCACCCCCATCAGCACCTCTACCTCAAGCCTCATTCCTTTCTAATCTTTGATCTCAACAGCCAATGAATCTTTCCACTCCCATCCTTCACTCTGTGTGGAAGATACAAATGCTCAGAGGCTTGGAAAGTGAAACGGAATTTAGTATACAAGGGAAGAAAGGGGACTGGGAGTGAGGACTTGCATCATCTCGATCACTGAAAACAAAAAAAGATGTGGATCAATTATTTTACTGTTGCTTCATTTTTTGCTCTAGGTAGGACACTAATGTCTCTAGTGTGCCTTGAGGTTCCAAAACCAAAGAACCCAGTCCTTATCCCATCTTTTTTTTTTTTTTTTTTTTTGCTCCAGAGTCCTTTCAAGTGCAGGCTTGCAGTTCACCTGACAAACTGGCTGAATGCTTTGTAGTTGGTGAGAGTGCGGTAATCCTCCTCTGTGAAGATATGATCAATATCCTCCATGCCCCAATCTTCCAGGAGCTGAGCAGATGACTTCGGTTCCTATGCAAAGAAAATTGCAGCAACTCTGAGAAAAAGCTCTATTTCTGCCCTGGGAAAGAGCAGAACTTCCACACACCTACAGATGACCCAACAGGTCAGGACTGGGGAATATTTTCGCCCCCTGTCCACTTATCACTGCCATAGGACACAGCCTCAATAGAACATCAGCGGAGGTGGGAAAAGTCTTTGGATTTAATACACATTCTAGGTGTGTTTAAGGCAGAAGAGGGGAAGGAGCGCAAGGTGGGACAATGGTCAAGTCAAACGGGTCTAGTGAAGGAAAAGGAGACTGAACAGGCCCCAGTCCAAGTGCCATCAAAAATGGAGAGCACAATGATCCCCAAAATCTGATACATGGGAATAAGGAGCAAGCAGTCAGTCAGCAGGGTAGCCTCTCACCTTTGAGTCATCATCTTCTTCCTCTTCTTCCTCCTCCTCCTTGCGCTTGGCTTTGTTTTTCTTTTCCTTCTTGGGCCCTAATTTCTTCTTTTTCTTCTTCCCAGGAGTGTAGTCGCTGCCCTCACTGTCAGAGCGCAGAACCTCCTCCTCTTCCTCCACAAACTCATTCCCCTCACCAGAGCTGTCCCCCAGCTGGGGAGGGAGGGAGAGAGAAGATCAGGCAGCTGTGAGAAAATACCCTGGGATAAGCACTGAACACCACACTCTGCCCAAGCTCTAGAGGGTTCATACAAAGGATTGCTGCCATAGGCCAACAACAGTAGGCACCCTCACCCCATGTATCCATGTTCTAGAGTGTGACTTTAGGCATCCTTTTCCTTACCTCCTTCTTCTGACGCTTGCTGAGCTTGGGCACTTTGGGTTCCTTTAGTTTCTTGGGCTTCTTCTTCTTCTTGATTTTGGGTGTCTCAGCCTCTGACAGAAGCTCTTCCTCTGGCTCTTCTTCAGGCTCTGGAGGAGAACAGGTGACATGTCTCATTCAAACCCATCTGCACACTACAGCATGGCCCACTTATGACAGAGATTGCCCAACTTGCCTACTTCTTGCTACATACTTACAAACATAGAAGTGTTTACAACTGCTTGCTCTGTTGCTGTTCACAACAGATACTAGGTAATCATATGGTAAGTTACCACTGCATGTGGTTTTCACCCTCCCGCCAACACCACCGATTTCCACAATATTCCCTCTCCAAGCAGAGTTGCACTCAGATTTTGGGGACCAGAAGTTTGCCATAACCCAACGAGAACTGGAACGAACATAGAATAAATGGCCACATCTAAAGGAGACAAAACGGTGAATACATTTGAGAACCTGACTAGGATACTGACTACATCCATGACTCTCCAGGACAGAAATCCACAACTATCCAGCCTCTTCAGCAATATGGAGCATCCTACAGCCACATAGAAAATACAGGCCAGTAAGCCACAGCCACCACTTGTCCTCCGCCATAGGAAAGTTGTTACTCAGCAACTCCGTTCCAATCTGGATTTGACACAACCTTCCCCTCTGCGCCAACAGCTAGCAAGCTCAATGCCCGTCCAGAGGAACGCATGCCAGCTCCCCACCATCACAAGCTCTCATCTGTGCCCCTCCTTCCCCACCTGCCCCCAGCGCAAAGGGTAGGGGTGGCCGGGCAGCCCTTCCCTTTGTGGCAAGCTGCGGGAGCAGCCTGGCCACCCGCCCTCCCCCGCTGCCCCGCCCACTGCACACAGCCAGAGTCACTCCTTCTCCCTCCAAGGGAAAATGGCCTCCTGACCACAGGAGCTGGGCAGGATGGAGGAAGCCACAGGTCAGAGGAGCTACAGCAGCCAGGGGAGAAACGGCAGAGGTCGATCTCTCAGAACCTGGGGTGTTGTGGTTGGCCACTACCATATTCCCAACCGATGGATGTATCTTTGCTCCCACAATCCTGCAATACCAGGTCCTTCAGGGAAACCCACCTCTTCTTATCCCCCAAGTTCTCATTTAGAGCCTCTAGTGGCCCATCCTTTCCAACATATTACCTAAATCTCTCCAGTTTGCAGGGATTTTAACTGCTTTTCCTTCACCACGATTTTCCTTACGAGGCTTACTGACAGTCCCCTTCTGCCTAAGATTTCAGAGGTGCCAGAAAACCCCAGAGCCAAGACTTAAGAAAAAACACCAAACAAAAAAAAAAAACAGAAAGCCCACAGGACCATTTTCCCTTTCCAGTTGCAACATTTCTCCTATATGACACTACACGACTACAGCATGAGTTAGTAGAAAACTCAAACTTGTCTTACAATCAAGCACATAGGATATACATAATTCCTTTTCACAAGGAAGCAGAGAATCCAGATGTAGGTCCGCAGAGCAAGTCATCGACAACCGCAGCAGCAACAAAAAACCCGAAACAGAAGAGCACCCAGAGCTCTAACTCAAGTCTCATATTGACAATGAGGATGCAAACACAAGGGAAAAGGTAAGGTACAAAGACTACAAGGAAAGCAAAGGTGAGCAAGCAGCACAGAGCAAGAACCAAAAGAAACCTCAGTAATTGGGTGTGGTGATGAAGGAAAGTGGGTCACACAACAGCCCAGGGCAGTTTGCTGCTGGGCTGTCAACCGGTCTGAGTTCCCAGATGAAAGAAAGCCAGGTACCCTGCCCTTTCACACACTACCCCCCTTCCTCCTCCCTATTCACAAAATATGAAACTCGCAGGCATTTTGGTACCCTGTCAGAATTGGACGCTCTGCCTCCACCCCTTACACCTCCTCAAAGCACAGGCCCCGACAACCTGCAGTGGCTTGGAACAAAGTCAGCTCCACCTGACACAAAGCCATGAGCCTCGCACTTTGAAGTAATCCTAGGACTCGGATATCAAAATCAAAAACATACGCATGACTCGTAGTAAAAAAAAAAGTCATTCCCGAGCACATCATGTATTTCACATATTCAGCTTGAGACCAGCATTACGCCCATTTCACACGTATGCCCTGCAGGCTTTCCATACCTGGATGCTGGGGGATAGCGTTGTTCAACAGGATCTCCATCTCATCATCATCACTACCCCCTGAGCACGGTGACGGAGATCCAATGCCCGATGCCATGTCCTCCAAACTGGGGGAGGCCTGGGCTTACACAGGGTGTCGTCTTCTTGCCAGCCAAGCCAGTACTTACTTCACTGAAAAGAAAAAAAGAGAAAGTTATAGCAGACCTGCACTCTGTCTTCTCAAGCAAGAGTGCTACCAAGAGGATCTGAGAGAAAGCTTAGACAGCAACTTTACTGGATTTGGAGCCTACGGATAATAGAAACACTGGCAGCAAGTATCAGCTTAAGAGTTGTGATGAAGCAGGCTTTGAAGACATTAGATATTAAACTGAGTCAGCAACTCATCCCTGGCAAGGAAGCCAAAACAGCTGTCCTATAGGAAAATTCTCCCGCCCTCTGCAGCCAGGTGCCCTCGGCTATTTCTACCTTGGGCTGGGAGAAGGCAGCGAAGCAGCGGGGCTTCCAGAAGAGACCGTGGGCCAGCCGGCACGCTGTCAGCGAGCCGCGGTACGGCGGACAGCGGCGGCACCGGCAGTCCCCGAACTCGCCCGCCCAAACTTGGCGGGCCGGCCTCCGGGCTGACACCGCCGCTGCCGGAGAGGCAAGGCCAGCGTCGCCCTCCTCCTCCTCCG
>VYZM01000086.1:248-37246 GCA_013398915.1 Dromas ardeola | reverse complement strand
TTCCAGCCAGAGTCAGAAAATCTCTTTCATCATCCCTTTGTGGTGCAAAGTTTGATCTTTTCCCTTCACCCCTTGCTCTCCCGGAGAAAAGTACTTTCTTGTTCCCTTGTATTTCAGGGACTGAAGCGGAGAGTGACTGCCTGGGCTTCAGGGGGCAGCGTTTGCAAGGGCAGGGAGGTTTTACAGCTCGCATGGAAGACTAGATCACCGCTGCCGTGCCGCTGTTACTATCTGAGTGAAACAGGTTAAAGGAGTGATAGCTATGTTTGTCTTCAGCACATCCACACTCCCAAATATCCTCAAACAAAATGAGCGGCATAGCAGGTTCTTCTCTGATATCGCACTATTTCTTCTTATTTCGTTTGGGAGCCCTTGGAGGCTAGTATCTCACTGTGCAAGGTGCTACGCCAGCCAAACAAAAAATGGTCCATGCATGGAAGTGAGGGAAACGGCAAGGAAACCCGGAGACGATTCGGGTCAGCAGGATGTGCAGCGGCAGCCTGGCCTCTGCCGAGATTCTGTTAGCATTGCAGGATGCAAGAGTTTGAAAAAAAGGCTTCAAAAGAAACTCATGAAACACGAGGCTTAGAGTAACCGCTGTCAGCCACAGGCTCAAGGACTCCGTCTGCAGCTGGAAGGCAGGCAGGGCACGCAAAGGGGGACCCGAGCGAGAGCAACTCTAAGAGGAAATAATAATGAAGCAGCTGAAAAATGCTTGAGATACCAGCTCAGCATCTAAAACACAAGGTCAGGGAATCATACGATTATTTAGGTTGGGAGGACCTCTGGAGGACATCTGTTTCAGCTCCCGGTGACTGGGAGCGGAGTGGAGCCGGGGGGGGGGCAGATGGGGGGGAGGAATAACCTCTCAAGCTCAAAGCAGGAACAGCTTAAGTTGCTCAGGGCGTTTGTAATACAAAATACATGTTTCCTTGGAGGGATACATGAAGCGGTGGGAGGCATACGGCCAGTAGGTGGTGGAAGGAACACAAGCAGTAATAAAAACAATTCAAAGATCAGGTCTGGCATGTTCTGGGACTTGTGAAACATCTTTTCAAGCTTACTTACAGAACCCAGAGTGTCAGTGGATTTCTAGAAAGTATAAAATACTTTAAAGTTCACGATTAATAGTCATAACAATATGCTTCTGTATCATCCAAATACGCAAGCATTTCCAGAAGTTACTGGCATGTCTGTTCTGGAAGTCAAAAGACTTGAAATCCCAATGTATTTATGCGTTTTTGCAGATACCCTGTCCGATCCACATAGAATAAGCTTTCTGTGCTCCTTTGCCATCTATCTGACCTTTCACTTGTTCAGTCTTACTTCATAAGAAGACATTTGTTTAATGGTCACATCTGTGCATGACACAAAGTGCAGGGGAGCAATGAATGGCATCTTTTACCCCTGACATACTGAGCAAGAATACTAATTCAAGAATTATCGCAATAGGACATAGACGGTCAATTATACAGGTTGAAAAGGCTTTGCCGAGTTTGTATTCCCATTTATCTTCCCTTTCTTGAATACCGTTGGTCCATGTAATTTGTTCCTGTTGTTTTAAACACATGTTTTAAAGTGGTTCCGTTTGGTAGCAATTGGTATTGTTGGACACCGTCATACCTTAGGACTTTTGGATTTGTTTGTTTGGCTTTTTTATATGTACTCATTAAATAGAAGCTATAAAGCAAGACAGCGTGAGTGATTCATTTCACTGAGAGACAGTACATACACATTCTCTTCTTTATCACCACGTGACGGAATAAAAAACCATCAGGCTAACAAAGGCAAAAATGCAGAAGCGGAAGACCTAGCTAACACTGATTCTCTCTGGCAGACATGAAAAAATAACCAAAATCCTCTCTAGAATCCAAAGCGGTTAAATTTGACTAGAATCCTCAAAAATGACACAAAACCGATGCAAGCTGAAAATGATTTAAAACCCAAAGGACAAAACCCAGCAGTCCAGACTGGGCACACCATTGGCTATATATAACAATTAAGGAAAGCTTTGAGAAACCCAAAGTCAGGAACTTTTCTGCTGGGTGTAGAATGACCAGCAGCCCCCTTTATTGTTAAACTGGTTGATGAGATCCATTAAGAGATCGGCTTTTCAGCTATTTATAATTTTGTCAAAATATTTGAGCTAAAATTTCCTCTGCTGGAGGCTGAATATTTATGAAATGTTCCAGGTAAAAATAGTTCTGCTTTTTTTTTCCCAGGAATGATACTATAAGAAAGATGATGCTTTTTCATGTTCTTTTTGAGAAGTTGTGTTTTGGGGGGCATACTGTACCTTTGGCAGAGGAGCAGCTTCTTCCAAAGGAGTGGCGTCTGCCACCCGACATTTCATTCATACTTGGCAAACTTAGCAAGAGAAGATGGAGCCAGACTCGCAGTGGCCCTGAGAACGCACAAGAGGCAACAGCCATGACTTGCAACAAGGGAGATTCCCGCTGAGTGTTAGGAAATGCCTCTCCCCAGGGCATATTTCAGCACTGGTGTGGGTGCCCCAGGAGGCTGAGGACTCTCCATCCTTGGAGGTGCTCAGAAGACACCTGGACAAGGCCCTGAGAAACCTGAACTAGCTCAGGGTCCCAAGTGCACCCTCCCTGCTCCTGGGGCTTTGGCTGTGTGAACTTGGGTCCAGGTCAGAGACAGTGTGGCTGAGGGCTGCCCCTTCCCTCTGGTGGCTTTGGGGAGAGTTTCCAGAAGTCTCTGCTGGAGCCTCAGACAGGGAGCTGCTTTTAAGCTGGTGCTCTTGCCCTTGGCTCCTGCCTGAGCAGTCTTGCCTGTGCCCGACCATGCACTGTATTGATCTAGACCTGTTGATAGGCTTCCTGGCTTGACCCGAGACGTGCCTTGTCACGACGGACTTGTCTGGCAATCGCTAGACTGTGGCTCACCCAGGTTACTGCCTCCAGACCTCATCTTAATGCTGACTTGTCTTCTTAGTTGGACCTTGGACCTGCCTCGTCACTACAGGCTTGTCTGATGATCTGGATTCTCAGCTGAACCCGGCTACTAACTGTACTTGCTTTGCTCGGGTGCTCCCCTTGGTGGGGAAGCCCCTTCCTCTGCCTGGCTTCTTACCATGCTTGGCTCTCAGCTGCCCTTTCTTTGGGGACCAGCCAGCCCTCACTGTCCCCAACAACATGCTGTGAGCAAGGAGTTGGGCTAAAGACCTCCAGAGGTCCCTTCCCACCCAAACCTTTTGGTGACTCTATGACAGCGCTTTAGCCAAGTTAAAAGGAAAGAATCGATCATCTTCTCTGGGCAGGGAAGAGGACTTAGCAGTCAATACATTGTGTGCATGATGTATTAGACCTGAGGAAGGGAGAAAGGGCCAGAGGAACAGAGACAAGGAAAGGGATACAGGAAAGAGGAAGGTGGAGGAAGATGTGGGAATGGACAGCAGTGTGGTTGCTGTAATGTCGCTCCATTACCCCGTAAATCCCAGAACAAAAGGGTAACGTCAGATCCTGGCAGAAGGTATGCACACAGCTCGCTCTCCTCTCCAGCTGCACTATGCTATGTCACAAATGATTCACATTCACATGGCAGTCCTGAATTTTCAAAACAGAAATGCCTAGTGCCCCGCGAGCCCTCCTCCACCTCTCTCACTGCATCTCTCAGATGCCGTTAAATGTCCTTCATCTGCAGACATGTTTCAAGGCTGGCCTGCTGGTGATGCACGGGCTGAGAAAGCGGATGGAGCTGGGCAGCCCATGACAAAAGCATCTCTCGGTGGAGGGGCTCGTCATCTAGACCTGCTTCTACAGTCACCGGTAGTAGAAGGGTTAGTCTTCAAGTGAGACTGGAAAGGTAGATTAAAACCCCGTGTCTCCTAAACTGCATTGTAACACAACCCCATGATGCATTACAATACATTTATTCCCACAGCAGTCATGAGGCAGGGACTTGAAATAAGATGTATTGCAAATTTAGAAGTCTAAGAACCAGGACTTTACTCTGAACAGCATT
Source organism: Dromas ardeola (assembly GCA_013398915.1). Lineage (NCBI taxonomy): Eukaryota > Metazoa > Chordata > Aves > Charadriiformes > Dromadidae > Dromas > Dromas ardeola. The sequence continues at coordinate 33,262 of VYZM01000086.1, read as the reverse complement.
TCTTGTCACTTTCCCTTACTATTCCTTTAAAATTTTCCCCAGAAATTCAAATGTACCCCAATGGGCCCACTCTGGGATAGCCTGAGTCCTGCTGGAAGCCACAGAGAGGCTGTTTCCCAATGCAAGTGGAAAGGCAGCCCTTGGTTGCAGGAGTGAATAAGTGGGATTTCTGGCACTGCCTGTGTACCGTTGGATCTCTCGCTTCTGGGGAGATTTATAGGGCTTTTGCATACAGTGCAGGCTGAAAAAGCATGTACAAACAGTGCAAGCAAATGTATTTCACTGCAGCCTCATTCTGTGACATCATTTCTTTTTAACAGTGGAAATCACTCAGACCTGAAATCAATCACCCGATGGCCGAGCGTCAGGAAAGTGCAAAGCACTAACGTCAATGTGAGCTTCAGAAACGACAACAGTATTGGTATCCTCTCCTTTTTTCTGGGGCCATTATAAATGTCGGGTGTATTTTTAAGTGTGCTAGCATTTCCCAAGCCATTCTGCTTTAGGTAGATGTGTAGCCGTTGTGCTGCATACGTGTGTGTGTACAGCTGCACAAGCACGTTTGACATACCTCCTAAAGATTGTTTTGCTAAGGTCTACAACTTACTATACAATTTGGAACCTATTTTCTGCAAGAGTACTGAACACTCAGCTATTCTCCTTGACCCCGGCAAGGGTTGCTAAATGCTTCAACTCTTCTGGAAAATTAAGACATTTACTTAGGTGCCCCAAGCTAGACTTAAGACTCAAATTGAAGCAACTAGTTACAAAAACAACAAAGTTTCCCTCGGTCATTACTACTAAATTCACTCTGTCAGCAGCGAGTACCATATCTGTGTTCTGATTATCCCCAGAACCGCTTCGTGCTGCCGTGCAGCCAGGAGGTGCTCAGGCAGGATGGACTTGCTACAGGAATCTGTGCTGACCAGACCTAGATGCACCAGGTTTGTTTCACGTCCCGGTTCCCCACTGTGTTTCCTGTACCAAAAGAGTGGGGTGGGAGCGTGTCACCGAGACATCTCTATTTATTCAAAACAACCTTTCATCCTTCAGCTTTGTATCATCACCATCACCCACATACAGTCTGCTGGGCTCCCTCAAACAGTTTGCTAAGTTACCCTCAGCTGTTTCCCACAGTCTTGCTGTCGTTATTGAATGGGTTGCTGTCGTTATTGAATGGGTGATTCAGCAATGGTATAACCTTTCTGTGGTTAGATTTCCGAGTCCTCAATAGGGCCATTCAAAAATACCGCAGTAGGAAGTGATGGCAAAGATTCACTGGGACGGATAAAGCTTTTAGCTGGGAACTTCTTTACTTTTGAGACAGTGTGGTCTCGGATTGACTTCTTCTCCGCAACCTGATTCTTAAGCGTCCCTATATCTGAGTCCCAGGCTTGTCCCCGCCGCAGTTTCTTAAAGGTGTTACGGAAACCCTCAGTACTAAAGTAGTAGATCAAGGGGTCCACCATGCAGTTCATGCTGGCCAACAGCATTGTCATAATTAGCACTTGGCGCACAGAAGTCTGTGTTTCTTCCTGAACTTTAATCACCTGGGCCTTTATCATCCCATAAACTGCCAGGGTAGTGTTGTAGGGCACAAAGCAGATGATGAAGATGACCAGATTGACCAAGAGGAGACGGACGGTCTTCTGCTGTCGCAGGGTCTTCGTCTGGCTGTCCGTGCAGAGCTCCTGAAAGATCTGAATCGAGCAGTATGTTACAGCACTGAGAGGCAGGAGAAACCCCAAAATTTCAGCCAGGACAACTAGGGGGAAGAGGTTCTTCTGCCACATGTTGTCACTGAAACTTTCAAAGCACAGATAAACGGTCTGGTTCTGTAACTTACAATGGTTTTGCTTGTGGACTATAGCTGTGGGGATGGAGCCCATGAAGATCACAACCCAGACGAACAGGCAAAGGAGCTTAGCCACCTTGGGGCGCCGCAGATGCCGCCAACGAAGCGGGTGGACGATGGCAACATAGCGATCCAGATTGATGCACAGGAGGAAGAGGCAGCTACCATACATGTTGATCTGGAAGACAGAGCCAGAGACCTGGCACAGGGTGTCACCAAAGGGCCAGTGGTGGTTGGAATAGTAGTAGAGTCGCAGCGGCAGAGGGAGCGTGAAGATGAGGTCGCTCACGGCCAGGTTGAACATGTAGATCATCACCACAGACTTCAGGCGCAGGTAGCGGGTGAATATCCATAGGGCCATCACATTCAGCAGCAGACCTGTAACGAATATCAGGATGTAGCCAGGCAGGAGGAGGTGGTGGTTGAAGCTGTAATCCTTGCATGTCCGAGATGCGTTGGAAGCTGACATGCCCAGTGGGGATCAGGGGACAATCTCGCTGTGATGGCTGAGCCTGCTGGTGGGCTTAGGAGGCACAAAGAAAAACCCTGAGAGAAGTCATTCCCTTCTAGGAATGCCACAGGCAGGTCATTCCCCTCATCTGCAGCTGGGAGGTAGATAGGCACACCTCTCTCTTGACGGGTGCTGCTTTGGATTGCTGGTCAGTGGTCATCTGTCAGGGATGGTAATGAAGTCACCTAGAGTCAGCTTCTGCCTCTAGTTCAGCAATTCTTTCCAGTTCTTATGGGGATGCTGATGTGATGGAGGGTCATTGCCAGTTGTTCAATGTCAGCACGATTCCTGGTCAGAGTGGAAGACCAAGACAGGAGAGTTTAAGTTAGAGGGGGAAATCCCTTGAAAGGTCAAAATCCCACCATGATGGCTTCTGCTGCAAGAACTCACAAAGAAGCCAGAAGACTAAGAAAAATGGACCGTCGAAAAGAGAGTAATTAGACGGCAGAAGAAGCCAGAGCACAGGGAAGACAATTGATGTACAGAATCATTTATCGCTCAATCCCAGAATATGCACGTTGCTTTGATCAGTGCTGAGAGCACATGTATACAAGAAAGGGACAGCACAAGAGCACACAGGGAAAGCCGTCAAGGCAGCACCAGAAAGAGAGAGAGAGAGAGAGACACAGAAAAAGAAGAGAGCAAGCATTTTGAGGGGAAAATGCTGACTCAAAGGAACTTAAAATAAACACTGCGTAGTATTTTTTTATATCAGAGAAACAGGACTTTGTACATCCATTGCAGATAAAAATAATTATACTACAGTTACACTTGACTCCACCCTAGCTCCTTTTCTTAGGTGAAACAACCCACACAAACCTGAGTCCTAGCTAGGTGGAGTTCCTTATGTTGCTTACATTCATACAGTTCCTTTGGATTGGATATCCTCAGACCATTTTCCTGCTTACAACACCAGAAAGCATGAAGCAGCCCATGTCCCACAAACAGAGCACAGCACAGCCAGGTAAGGGAGCACACAGTAAAGTGGGAAGGGCCACGGTTACATGTGGGCAAACATACCTGTTACTCCGAAGTGGTGTGAGGCTGGTAACCATTCTAGATACTAATGGTAGCACTGCCTTGCCAAACCCTGATCAACTGGAGTGAGTCCAGTGGAAGGACACCAAAAAGGTCAGGGCGCTGGAGCACTTGCTCTGTGAGGAGATGCTGAGGGAACTGGGCTTGTTCAGATGGAGAAGAGAAGGCTCCGGGTGACATAATAGCAGCCTCCCCATACCTACAAGGTGGTTACTGGAAGAGGACAGAGTTAGCTATTCTCAGTGGGGCACGGCAGAGGGACAAGAAGCAATGGGCATCAACTGAAGCAACAGAGATTCATACTGGATATAGGGAAAAATGTTTTCACTGTGAGGACAGTCAGGCATTGCAAAAGGTATCCCAGAGAAGTTGGGGAGTTTCCATCCTTGGAGGTTTTCAAGACCAGACTTGATATAGTCCAGGATAACCTCATCTGATCCTATACTGAGTAGGAGGTTGGGCTAGAGACAGCCTTAATTATTCTATGATCCTAAAACTAGACATCCACTCTCAAAGCTGTCACAGTGGAGCAGGGGTTGGTAAACACGACAGAATTCCCCATAGCCGTTCACAGGGTTTTGATAGGGACTCTCACACAGAGCCTGTGTAGAGTGTGATTTACCTCAAAAGGAAAGTAAAATTCTCTGTCTAGAGGAAATATTTACATAAGGTTGATACTACTGTATGAGGAAGATAATCAACAACTTGATAGGCATGACAAACATGTCAGAACTTCTGGATGGCGTTGTGGGGCAATGTATAGATCTAGAGGGAGGATCTATTAAAGACAAAAGAAGCGCGTGTTGACCTCATAGGTAGGAAAAGATTCATTCTGGCAACAATATGTTAAATGATGAAAGTGGAAGTCTAATACAAGAGAGCAAGACAGGTATCGATTAGTCTGGTGAAGTTCCCACTATCTGGAAAAGGGGAAACATAACTCCCATATTAAAAAGGGAAAAAGGAAGACTCAGGGAACTACAGGCTGGTCAGTCTCACCTCTGTGCAAGGAGGTGATCAGTGACAGCCACCAGGGCTTCACTAAGGGAAAATTGAGTCTGACAAATTTGTAATGCCTTCTATGATGGCATTACAGCATTGGTGGATAAGGAAAGAGCAACTGATGTCATCTACCTGGACTTGTGCAAAGCATTTGACGCTGTCCCGCACAACATCCTGGTCTCTAAATTGGAGAGACATGGATTTGATGGATGGATGGATGGATGGTGGATAAGGAATTGGCTGGATGGTTGCACTGAAAGAGTTGCGGTCAACGACTCAGTGTCCAAATGGAGACCAGTGACGAGTGGCGTTCCTCGGGGGCTGGCATTGGGACCGACACTGTTTAACATCTTTGTCAGTGACATGAACAGTGGGACATGATCAGTGCACCCTCAGCAAGTTTGCTGACAACACCAAACTGTGTGGAGCACTTGACATGCTGGAGGGAAGGGATGCCATCCAGAGGGACCTGGATAGGCTTGAGAGGTGGGCCTGTGCGAATCTCATAAAGTTCAACCAGGCGAAATACAAGGTCCTGCACCTGGGTTGGGGCAATCCCAAGCACAGATACAGGTTGGGTGGAGAATGAATTGCGAGCAGCCCCGAGGAGAAGAACTTGAGGATGTTGATTGATGAGAAGCTCAACATGACACGGCAATGTGTGTTTGCAGCCCAGAAAGCCAACCACATCCTGGGCTGCATCAAAAGCAGCATGGCCAACAGGTCAAGGGAGGTGATTCTCCCCCTCTACTCTGCTCTGGTGAGACCCCACCTGGGGTAATGCATCCAGCTCTGGAGTCCTCAGCACAAGAAGGACATGGACCTATTGGAGCAAGTCCAGAGGCCACGAAGATGATCAGAGGGCTGGAGCACCTCTGCTATGAGGACAGGCTGAGAGAGTTGGGGTTGTTCAGCCTGGAAAAGAGAAGGCTTCAGGGAGTCCTTATAGCAGCCTTCCAGTATCTAAAGGGGGCCTAAAGGAAAGATGGGGAGGGACTCTTTATCAGGACTGTAGTGATAGGACGAGGGGTAACGGTTTTAAACTGAAAGAGGGAAGATTTAGATTCGATATTAGGAAGAAATTCTTTACTGTGATGGTGGTGAGGCACTGGAACAGGCTGCCCAGAGAAGCTGTGGATGCCCCATCCCTGGAAGTGTTCAAGGCCAGGTTGGGCGGGGCATTGAGTAACCTGGTCTAATGGAAGGTGTCCCTGCCCATGGCAGCAGAGTTGGAACTAAATGATCTTTAAGGTCTGTTCCAAACCAAACCATTCTATGGTTCTATGATTTTATGATTCAATTTTTCCATCCTCATGTGTTGTTGAGACAAGTTTCTTAGCAGAACTTCTACTGTTTTGACAAGCTCTATCTGAGTATCTTTCACCCTTCTTGGTGGATGAAAACTTTGTGTGAAGACTTGCGTAAGTTTAAAGTATAAGATAATCTAGCAAGACAAGACAAATGTGCAAGAATGTTGTTGGTTTCAAATGAAATTATTAAATGCCTCAAAAAATCTCAAGGTGAATATGCCACCTTTGCTAGCACCAAAAGCCTGCAATGTCTGCAGGCTGAAGAGACTGGTGAGACCTTCATCTTGACTCAAAGTGAGTGAGACTGAGACTCTGTGAGACATTATGACCTGCTCTAACACGTGTACCTAGACCAGCCAGGTCAGGCGAAGGTGTACCTAGACCAGTCACCAGTCAGGTGAAGGTGACTTGTTTCCACAGACAAGCTATTTTTATCAAGAGGTATTTAATAAACACCTCTAGAGAATAATATGTAAGCAAAGTCCGTACTGTGTGAGATCAGTGGTCTATTCTGTCTCAAATCGTGGATGGTGACAGGATAACATAAGAACAGTGCAGTCAGGTAGTTTTACTCCCTCAGGTTCTCTTCCTGCTTCCAGCATGTTGTAGCCCAGGGATTTCCTGAGCCAGAGGTGATGTATTTGTATTCAGTAGTCTTCGAGGAACATTTCTTTCATTATTTTTTCCAGTTGCTTTTTGAGTCCATGTAAAATTTACCATCTACAACATCTAGTGCCAGGAATGCCAAGGAGTTCCAGAGCTCAATCACATCTCAGGTGAAGAACCACTTCCTTGTACTCATTTTTGAATCACCACCTGCTAGATTCGGCTCTTGGTTTTAGTGCTGGAAGAGACAGTGGAAAAAACATCCCTATTCACCTTCACCTTATCACTGATGATTTTATAAACATCTACCATATTCCCCCTCAGTAACCTTTTTTATTTTTGGGGGCTAAAGAGTCACTATCTTCAGAGTCATTCCTCGCAGAGGAGCTCTTTTGTCCGTGTTGCCCGTCTCAGGACCTTTCCACTTCTGCTACAGCCTTTGTGAGCCCTGTGGTGGGGCACTCAAAACATACACAATGTTGATGATGTGGATGCGCAGAGTAGGAGCTGAGTAGGTGCAGATCTCATTTGCAAGGGGTAATGGTCAGTTCAGATTGGTTTTTCTCATCACTTAGCTAGATGAAATTTCAGCTGTTATTTTAAGGCCAGTCACTCACACTTCTCTTAATCTCTGCAGTTCTTTGCAACCGACCATCGTCTTTTCAACTTGAATAGTTTTATGCCTCCAACAGATTTGTTATTTCATTATTCATCCCTCATGAATAAGTCAAACAGCCCAAGACCCAGCACTGGTGTGTTAGAACTCCACTAGGAAAACCGACCATCTACCCTCATTCTCTGTCCTATCTTTTAGGCACTTTTTATCCATGTAGGAACCTTTTCTCTAAATTTCATTAAGCACCACTGGTGAGAGCCCTCTTGAAAGCCTTTTGGAAATCCACATGGGCCACCGTTCACATGCTTGTCGACTCCTTCAAAGAAGGACTGTGAGGCACAGCATCCCTTTATAAAAGCCATGATGACTCTTCCCCAGTAATGAGATGTGACTGCATGCCAATTGATTTTTTCCTTTATTATAGCTTCTACTAATTTGTTCAGCACAGACATCAAGCTCCCTGATCTGATATCCCCCAAGAGCCTTTTCTCAAATTGTGTCTGCTAGTAAGCCTTTAAAAGCAGTTTTAAGCAAATGTTTCGACACCACAGTTAGTCAGGTCTTTCGCCCTTCAGTTATTTTTGGACCTCTGGGGTAGGAGCCGTGTGGTTTCAGACACTGCTTAGTTCTTGTTGCTGCACCATAGCCATTCCTACCACCGTTTTGATCAGAATCAGTCCTTTGATGAATTTCCCTGTAAAGAGAGTTTCTGCCATGGAAATCTCCCAGGCTTTCCTGCCACACACACTGCTGCAAGAAATCTGCTTATTTTTTTACCCACCACCACCTTTTCTTTTTTTCTGAGCGATTTTTCCTTACATACTAGCCCTTCAGCCTTCGAGACACCGAACAGCAGAGTTCTAAACTGGCAGCAAAGATCACTGAGAGTGCAAAATAGATCAACATAGATTGGGGTTTTTGAGGGGATTCTTTTTTTTTTTTTTGTGTGTGGGTGGGTGGATGGAAACACAGAAGCCGCTAATGGTGGTGTTATTGAAGCTAAGCTGATAGTCTCAAATTTGACATAACAGATAGTATAATCAAGACCTCAGAGACCTGAAACGAGATGCGTACATGGATGGTCTCTGGAAGCTGTGGGAACAGAGCGCTTCCCTGCAGAGCTCTGAAGGCACTGTTTTGACTGTTCCTCACTGAAGAGGAAAGCTACCGGTAAAGCAAGGTGGTAGCAGGGAGACAGAAGAGCTGGAACTGGTTGTATTATCTTTGTTGGTTAATGTCTGAGAGCCACAGGCCATGTTTTTCATGGCTGCCTCTAAAAGAACCTCAAGTACTCATTGCTCTACATGAAAGCTGCTGAGGGGGTCTCATGTCATCAGCTGTGTAAGGAGGCAATGGTACCCACAGCTGTATCATCCTCCTCCTCACGATGAGATGCTGTCTTGAAAGCTCGAAGGAACCCTCTGTTTGGTGACCGACATTAAGTGTCCCAGGAAGGGGAGGAAGGATCTTTTTACCTCTCAGTGAAGATCAGTATGAGACCCTGAAGGCCATCTGCCCATACCATAGCCTTTTCCCCAGCAGGGACAGAAAAGAGCAACTCAAACTACAGAAGCTACCTTGGCAGATACTTCTTTCTGTTTTCAGGTGGAAAATGAGTTTGTTGACAGTGTTCTTGCCCTGGGAGGGGGCACGGGGGGAATGACATAGATGTGACACGTGTGCACATGTATGTACACACACATGCGCACACACAATGAGCAAGTGCTGCAGGGGAGGAGGAGTTGCAGAAACTAGAAGGAAGGGAAAATACCGGTGAGGGAGGAAGAGGTGCTAGTATAGGTGTGAGATGGGGGCAACATTCACTGCTGTTGCTGCGTGAGGGGAGAGGAGAACGTGATGCTGGAGAACAGGCAGACAAACCCCCCAAAAAAACAGTTGAAAAGAATGCACCATCCTCCTGTGACCACCCCGCTGGGACGACAGCCACGTGTCTCCCCCAAGTGCTGCCCTGGCTGGTGTGGGGTTCAGGACAGATACGAGCCAGCGGTTGGCCCTGGGGTAGGGGGGGGGCACCTCTTGCCAGGGGCAGCAGAACAGCTGCTAGGCAAGGAGTCCCCACAGGACATACAAAACCCATGGGGATTTTGAGTTTTTTTTCTTTTGGGGGGGGTGGGAAACCCTAGCTGTACTTGCATATAGGGGCTGGAAGAGGCAGGCGTGCCCTGAGATGAGATGTACGCCTGGCATCTTGCTGCCTGGTCCTGGGCATCTTCTCTCCTGACACTATCTCACCGGTAGCCGCTGCCTTCCTAGCACGGCAAAAATGACGAAGGAGCACAGCGTGGTGGGAGACAGGGTTATGCGTCGAGCTGAGAAATGAGGTGGAAAAAGACAGCTAGAAAAATCTTGCCGAGCATGCCGCAGGGTCAGTGTTTCCGAGCGTGACTTGTCATTTAAGCCTCGGAGCGCTTTGGGGCTGCCCCGGGGTAGGCAGGCAGAGAACGCAGCACTGGGGTACAGAGCAGTGCAGCTGAAAACGCAAACTCCACACGCTTGCTTAGCAAATCTGGAACCAAGAGGAAGTAACAAAGAGCGCACCAAACCTCAAAAAAACCACCCAGCTTTGCTTTAGAAATGGAAGGTATATTTTTTCATAGATGTGGATGCTTTTTACCTGCTGTAGGTGATATTTAAGCCCCACTTTTCACCTTTTTTCTAACCAAGAAATTAGATTATTGTGGTAATTAGAACTGCGAAGACATTCAAGACTTAGGATGACTTGTTTTTAATGAGATACATGACAAAAAAGCCAAGACACCTGTATGTAACTCACAAGGTCCGATCACACTGCTACTGCCTACTCCCTAGAGGTGTCACCCCCCCACTTCATCTCCTGAGGGCACCGTGGAAGAGGACTTCCATTGTGGGCACCTTGGCAAGTAAGCTCTGCAGGCTGCCGGTGGTTTTAGTATCACGGGATCCCACAGAAAGCCTCCATTTGAATAAATCCTGAGATTTGGCTTGCACCTCTATGTTCACTAGGCAACTGAAGAGGCGTAGAGCGTTCCCCCAGTGCCCTGTGGTCAGATCCAGCAGCAGATGCACAGCAGCTGGTGGGGACCAGCTCCCAGAGCGCCCAGACCATCCAGCTCTCCAGATGTTTCTGTTTCACTTACCTCTCTGCTGGTGATGAGCCAAGGGCAGGTCACTGTCACTGAAGAGGTCTCAATCCAGGCACCAAAACTGCAAGCAGCTTGAATCAAAACAGAGGAAGCTGGGGTCTTTGGCTAATTGCGCATCAAAATCACAGCTGTCTCCTACCGCGACATGGCTGGTTCTGTCTGTCATGCTGCAGTTCATCTCCCCTCCTTTCTCACTTCCTGACGCACTTCTGGCTGACCGCAAACCATGAACTTTGCTATCCAAAGCTGATAAGCTAAAACACATCTTATGAAAGCAAACGCAACCGTGAAAGAAGAAACACCCAGGTGTCCTTGCAACTGAGGAGACCTGCCCTGGGTCATAGTGCCAAATACTTCCTCGTCTTTCCTCCCATGCTAACTCAGCCACCCCCAGGACTGATAGAGGAAAATTAAAACACCCCCCTCCCCAAAATATTGCCAAACAAGAGGTAGAAGTGAAATACAGGAAGTGAGAGCAAACTTCATTTGAGAGCAAAAGGCTCAGAGTCCTGTCAATCCCATGGGCTTGGGCGCTCTGGGGACAAGCTCCTGCCCAGGGGCCCAGCTGTGCACCGCTGGCATGTGTCAGGGACCCCAAAAGAACAGATCTCTGAAGAGGTGTCAGTGCCTGTGGCAGGCAAAGGGGTGTTTGCCACAGACGTCAGTCCCTGTCGTTCAAGGCTACAGGAGGCACGGCGCTAAGAAAGTGCAAGGGCTGATTTAGCAGGACATCCGTGACCTAGCACCACCAAGTGTAGCTGGGAAGGGATCTGTCACACTGTTGCTTCAAGTCCTATTTTTGTTTTGCCAGTCCCCAGCACATCTGGAAGAAGACACAGGTCATGGGGACGCTCCGAATCCTACCGCCATCCTTCCCCAGCAGCAGCTGCCCCGAGAAGAAGGTGCCATGCCTGTGGGCTCCCTCTTTCCCTGCAGCCGCTGCCCAGCTCCTCCTCCTGCTGGCTGTTGCTGCTGGTGTTTGACTTTCTCACTGCCTGCCTCCCTTGTTCTCCATCACTGCCTCCTCATTCAGGGGGTGACACGCCAAGGGATAGATGTTCCTGCTCCTCATAAATCCTTGGAGGCTACAATAGCGCCAGAACCACTGATCTCACCCCACGCCTTTTTAGTGCCTCTCTTTTTCAACCAGACCCCCTTTCTCACTTCCTAGTTGCCGGGATCTTTGTTCTCACAGCTTTTTGTCTCTCTTCATTTCCTGTCAAGACTCTGGTACCAATAAAAGCCTGCAGATATACCGGGGGGTAGTGGGGTGTGGGTGGGTTCCTTCTCCCTTTGCAAAAGGAGTCTCTGACACCCTCTGGGGGAACTTTCCCCTCCCCTGTGGCCCTCACCGTCGTCCCCCCCCCACACACACATGTGCACACACCTGGCTGAGCCTGGCAGTCCTGGCTTTACCGCGTGTGTCGGGAGAGGAGGACACGGTGGCACTCAGCCCAGCCCGCAAGCCCGCCCTGCCCCACAGCATCCCTCACCCCGCCAGGTTCACTCACCTCACCGGGTCTCGGTGCATCAGCCCGCGAACACCGTCCCGCCACCCGACCAAGCGGGCTCACACTTTTGCCCCTCGCCGTCCCTTGGAGGCTCAGCTCGTGGGGAAGAGCAGCGCAACCCCTGGCATTTCCTCACCGCAGTCTGAGTACACAGCAGGCAAGACCAGATCACTGGGGTGTGTGTCGGAGGCTACACCCTGATGCTGCAGATCCCAACACGCCTGCCACCCCGCAGTGCTGACTCCAGAATGCAGGAGCAAGGACCCAACAGAAGGAGGGATGCAGGGAGGTGGGAAGGCAAGGAAAGAGGCTGCTCGGGTTTGAAAGGTTGACTGATAAACCCCAGGACTCTTCAGACCTCTTTGTGCAGGGAAACGTGGGAGAGCACAGCAAAGGGGTTAACCCACATGTGGGGCCATGGTGGAAGCACGAAAGCAGGGCCAGAGCCAGCGGTGTTTCACTTTCTGAATGATTCAGACAGGAAAAGCAGAAACCTCCAGGACACATGAGGAGTTTCATCTTCCAGGGCAGTGGGGCGGTTCCAGGCCTGCGGGGGGAACAGCAGACTTTTCTCCCAGGAGAAAAGTTTCAGCTCCCCAGTCACACAACTCACATTTTCCTGGACTCCCGGGGCTCTTAGGAAGGGGCTACCCACTGAAAAGAGGAGCAGCCACCCCATCATGGAGGAGGGCAAAGACTGTCCCTCTTGCCGTGGGGAAGAAAATGAGGGGGGTGAAGGGAGACGTGCCAGGGAAAGAGTTAAGAGAGCCAGGGAGCAGCTGGGCTGTGTCTGTTTGCCGTAGCTATGTGGGCTGCAGGGTAGAACAGAAGAATCTCCAGCCTGGAGGAGGCAGATGAGGGAGGGTCCTCAAGGACCGTGGCTGGGGATGAGGCAGGCAGCGGGTCTTCTCCTCTCTGCTCCCATGAGCTGCCACTGCAGGGAAACTCTCCAGCTCCCCAAAGGGCTTGGTGACAAAGCGATGACAAGCTGGTGGGTCTAGCAACAGCTGCTTGGTGCTGCCAGGTTTTTCTTGCGTGGAAGGCTCTGTCTGCTGCTGACTGGGTCTCGGGCTTCTTCATGCTGATGAGGTGGCTTGACTGTGGAGGAAGACAACCAGATCGTCTGCTGACAGGACGGCAGAGACTGGGGGGTCTGACACTGATGCTGTCCCCATCCACGTGAGCTCCCTCCGACGGATGCCTACCCCAGAGCCTTAGTTCAGAGCTCTTCCATGATGCTGCCCGAGCTGTAGGTAGGGAACAGCACCGGTGTGGATGCCCTCGCAGGGCCAACCCGGCAGTTTTCTGTGGGCCACCGGGTCTCCGATGCTGGCAGCCACACCAGGGCAGCCCACGGTCGTCGTCCAGGGCAGGGGCTACCCGTGCTTTGCAGTGTTGGCCTGGAGCTGCTGTGAGAGTGCCTGTCGGGCAGAGGCAGTGGGAGGTCGCAGGAGGGGATTCAGGCGTCTGCTGCACGGTGGCTGAAGGTGGAGTTTGCCGTGGAGAGGATGGAGATGATGTGGCTGTACGTGGTGCTGTTCCCCGTGCAGCACGTCCTTGCCATGACCTGGCTGTAAGTATGCTTTGCGTTTGTACTATCTGGGTTGGAAAGTCACCTGGGGAGGTGCTGTCTCCCAAGAAAGCGGTCAGATCTTTGAGAAAAGGGTGGAAGAAGGAACCTGGGCAACCCAAAGGCAGCACGTCAGGAGGGGCACCTCTGGGAGCGTGAAGGGAGAGGGACGATGAAGCTGAGAGGCTCAGACCAGGACGGGGAGCAGGAATGTCCAATTTGGCAAAGACAAGAGGCGGCACATCCCCTTCCATGCCCTGGTTCTGCTCTAAAATAAGGCTACAGAGGGCTAGTTCTGCACAGACGTGGCCCTAACTCTAGCCCATGTGCGACTGAATCTCTCCCTCGCCCGGCAGGTACCTGGCCAAGCAGCCTTCTCTGCGGGCAGTCCTCCGGGACCCCGGGGGCTGCGAGGGTCTGACAGGGCTGGTGGAAGAGCAGGTCCGCGTTTGCCAGCGGCAGGTGGAAGCCATGGAGGCGGTGAAACGAGGCGCGGAGCTGGCTGTGGAGGAGTGCCAGCACCAGTTTCACTCTCGCCGGTGGAACTGCTCCACCCTGCAGGGGCTGCAGGTCTTCGGCAAGGTCGCCATCCAAGGTCAGCAAGGGGGAGGCGGTGCAGGCAGAGCTGGCGTGCAGTCCCTTCAGTGTGCCCATGGGGTCCCCTTGACACATCAGCCTTTCCTGGGCTAGTTGTGCAAGTGTCGCACTGGGACAAGCCGCAGAGCGGGCAGTGCCTTCCTCCGCACGCTAACCAAGCTGGCAACACACAGCGAACTGAACCAAATGCATGTGCTGTTAAAAATGTTAATATTCTGGCTAAACTTCTTCCTCATTTGGCCAGGCTTGGCTTTTTTAGTGCCCTCTGGATACCAGCATTCTGGGCACCAGCTCTGCAGGCTGATAGATCTTCTCCCCCACCCTGCCACCAGCCCAGCTGTTTGGAGTAGCAGCTCAAATCAAGCCTTTTTCTCTGAAGCCGCAGTCCCTTTTCATTGCAGGCCAGGGAAAAAGGATCTGCCTATGCCCCCAAAACAACTCGGAAGAGATTTTGCATGTGTTTGCACAGAAGGAGCCATACAGGGAGCTATGACCAGGGTCCCTCTGGCTCCTAGAGACGAGGCAGCAGGGTCCTCCCTGACAAACCTCTCTGTGTGAGAGGCTCAGCCCCTGACACCCCCCACCACGGCTCCCCTTTCGCATCCCTTGGGGGCTGCTGACTTCTCTCCTGCAATGGGACACCCGGCCCAGGAATTGAGGGTGCCAAAGGTGAGGGCGCTGAGCCAGGAGCACCCTGCAGAGCCATCTCCTTTGCTGGCTCCAGGCCTTGGGAACTGCAGCGTCCTAATAGAGATTTCTCCTGAGCAGTCTCTGCCTGAACACATCCTTCTTGTATGCAGTGTCACAGCCTCTTTTCCCCCTGCCGTGTCCCATTAGTGCCTCCCCCCTCCGCAGACTGGTGCCGTTTCTCGCCCCGCTGCAGGCACGCGGGAGTCTGCGTTCATCCATGCTATCTCTGCTGCCGGCGTTGCCTTTGCTGTGACTCGTGCCTGCAGCCGCGGGGAGCTGGAGAAGTGTGGCTGCGACCGCAAGATCCGAGGAGTCAGCCCCGAAGGTGAAGGAGGAGGCCGGTGGCAGGGAGGGGCTGGCAGAGGAGAAGATCCATGGGGGAGAACCTCACCAGGGGAGGAGACATCTCCCTTCTCCACAGCCCTCAGCCCTCTGGGAGCTCCTCCCAGGGCTTCTCCTTCTTCATCTCATGGCCGCTTTCCCTCTGCAGGTTTCCAATGGTCAGGCTGCTCTGATAACTTGTCTTATGGGATTGCCTTTTCTCAAGCCTTCGTAGACAACCCTGAGAGGAGCCGCGGTGTCTCCTCCAGCCGAGTGCTGATGAACCTGCACAACAATGAGGCTGGGAGGAAGGTAAGGGCAGGAACGAGGGCTGGGAAGCAAGCCCGGCTTCAGGGGCTTCTCCCTGGCTAGGTGGAGCTCGGTCCAGCCCCCTTACCCAGGGGAGCAGTTCGGGGCAGCCATGAGCTCCCAGAGGGGGTCCGCGTCCTGCTGCCTTTCCTCAGCCCAGCACTGCCACTGAGCTGGCTCCTCGCCTGCACGGAGCGAGGTCTCGGTCTCCCCTACCCGCCTCTGCACAGAGTCCTTTTCCTCACAGACTCCAGCCATGGTTTACCTTCCTTGGCCTTCTCTGCAAAGGAAATTAATTCTGCTCTGAAGGGCTTCCCTGCCCCTCCAGCCCCTCCTGAGCACAGACACCGTCTTCTGCAGGGGCAGCTGTCAGACCTGGTCCCTTGAACATCCTCTGGCTCTGGGCGGATCTATTCCCCTCCCCACAGCCCCATGGGCCACAGCGGGTCCCCGTCTTTTCCCCTGCCTCAGGGATTTCTCTTACAGACCCAAGTCAGCCCGTTTCCCACAGAGTGGATCCCCTTCTGTTTCATATTGGCCTGGCTTAAAAAGACTTTTTTGCTCCCTTTTCCCTTTCCCTTTCCCTCTCCCTCCCCCTCCCCTTTCTCCTTCCTTTTTCCTTTTCCCTTTCCTTTCCCTTCGGCTGTTCCTGCCCTCCAGCCCCATGGGAGGTATGGGGGGGAATGGTGGCTGCTGGGGGGCCCGCAGGCATGGGAGGCATAGGGCAGGGTGCCCCAGGTCCAGCTGGCAGCTGCCTCCTGCTCCCCAGGCTCTCCTGGCCCACATGAAGGTGGAGTGCAAGTGCCACGGTGTGTCGGGCTCCTGCGAGGTGCGCACGTGCTGGAAGGTCATGCCTCCCTTCCGCAAGGTGGGCAACGTCCTCAAGGAAAAGTTTGAGGGGGCGACGGAGGTTCACCCCAAGCGGGTCGGTTCCCGCAAGCTCCTGGTGCCCAAGAGCTCTCGCTTCAAGCCCTACACGGCTCATGACCTGGTCTACCTGTTGGCCAGCCCAGACTTCTGCGAGCGGGACCCCCGGCGCGGGGTATTCGGCACTTCTGGCCGCCAGTGCAACCGGACATCCCCGGCCATGGATGGCTGCGAGCTCCTGTGCTGCGGCAGGGGCTTCCAGACGGCCCAGGCGGAGGTGGTGGAGCGATGCAGCTGCAAGTTCCGCTGGTGCTGCTCCGTCAAGTGCAAGCAGTGCCGGCATCTGGTGGAGGTGCACAGCTGCCGCTGAGGGGGAGTGAGCTGGGGCGGTGGGAGGCTGCCAGGGGAATGCAAGGTGGCCAGGGAGAGGACAGCCTCGGGAGAGCCACGGGGAAGAAGGGAAAGGTGTGGGGGAGACACACAGGGGAAGGTGTGGGGGAGACACACAGCCTGAGAAGGAGCGGAGGAGATGCTGGTTTTTGCTGTCTTGCTGGAGAGCAGCCCCTTGCTCGGGGGGTGCCTTCAGCTCCTGTGTGCTCCCCACACAGCGTCCTTTCGCCAGCCTCACTGGGCTTTTTGTGGTTTGAATTATTTTTCCGGACAGAGGGTTGGAGGACACAGGCCCAATAAACCCTTAAACTTTAGAAATAAACCAGCTGCAGTGGAAAGCAAAGCGCGTACATCAGCTCCTTCCTCACGCGCCGCATTTGGGACCTGGAGGGTGCCTGGCTCTGCTCCCTCCCCTGGTCTGGGAGGGGAAAAGGCCATGGGGGAGTCCTCGTGCTCAGGGGACACATGGGCTGCAGTGAGCGAGAAACACCAGGGGGGAGTGGGGACCCACCTCGGACATGAGAGGGGTCACTGAGGGGTGTAATAGAGCGGCGGCAACAGAGGGAACTGAGCAAACTAGGTTTGCGGGTCAAAGAGGCTCTTTTTGATATAAGACTCATCCTAGGGAGAGACCGGTATAGGCCTGCAGGGGCAGGGAGGCAAGAGATGGCTGGGGATTTCAGACAAGGACACTTGGGCCAGTGGCTCTAAATCCAGGTTCCCAGGGCTGATGCCTTCTCCGATGCTCAGCTGCTCCTTTGGTTGGAGAAAATGTTTTCGGGGGAGTTCCAGGAGGTGCCACAGTGAAACGCGGTTGAGTGAAGCTCCCTCCCTGGTGTGCCGCTGCCGATGGTGCAGGGCAGGAGCTCGGAGGGGCAGATGTGGCCACAATGAGCTGGCTGGCCAGCAAGGGGTCTTGGAAGAGTTGTCCAAGTCTATCCAGGCTCTCTGCCCCACCACAGCTCCAGAGAGCCTGCTTCAGAGCCCTGCACTTCCTTGCATGCCCGTACTACCATGCATCACCCCCTGGTGAGGCTGAGGAATCTCTGGTGCCACAGCTGCACCTCCTCCTCTCCCTCCTTCTCACTCAGCACCTGGTACGTCTTGTTTCTGTGGCAGCCGCAGCGAGACACCTGCAAAGAGAGCCTGAGATCATAGGACCCATAGCGTTGCCCATCCTTCCCCCAGGGAAAGAGGACCCCCATGATGGATGGCATCTGGAGGCTGGGATGATGGGGACACAAGAGGGAAGAGGGGAGAATCAACTGGGAAGTGGGAAGGAAAGGATAATATTGAACTGCATGTTTCCTAAGATACAGGCTAGTCCTCTGTCCTGCTCTGGTGTTTCTGGTTTTTGTTACCACCTAGGCAGCACCCAGTAGACAGTGGAGCCCTCCCCTGCAGGGGTTTACAGGGATACTTCGATGGGTGGGAGGCTCCCTGTGGCTCCTCTATCTCAACATTAGTGGCTGTGTCCAGTGCCATCTCTTACAGCATCTGTGCAAATCCCACTGCCCCAGTTACATGCCAGCTGTGCACGGGTCACTATCTGTCATCCCCCCAAACACACCCGAGTGTGTCCTCCTGGAGGGACAAGCAGTGGGCCAGTGAGTCCTGCAGGGACTCGGGGCTGGTTGTGGAGGGACCAGCCACGGAGGAGAAGGCTGTGTAAAGGGCATTGCAGGCTGCTTCTCACCTTCTGGTTGTAGAGGGTCTGCTGCAGACACTGGTGGCTCTTGAAGGCACAGTAGCTGGGGTGCTGAACTCCACCCGTGTCACAGATCTGGGGAGATGGGAATGAAGGCCGGAGAAAGAAGAGAAGGAGGGATGGGAGCACCCCCGGGGCACCCACCTGGCTCGGGGCATCTCCGTCTTGGAAGGCGGTGTACTCTGCCTTCAGCCAGAGGGCCACACGAGGGTCCTCACAGCCACGGGTGGCTATCCGGCTGCACCAGTACTCCGCCCTCAGCCCTCTAAAAATATCCATGCCATAGTACTCCGAGGTCTCTGGGGAGCTCGTCTGGAAAGGGGTGGGATAAGGAAAGCCGTGCTTCTTCCTCCCCTTCCCCACCACCCAGTCCAGGCTCCTCCTCAGAGGGTGGCTGGAGATGCAGCACGCTCGGTACCTTGTTGCCCGCAGCTTGGTACTGGGCTGAGACCTGAGGGTTGATGTAGGGGTTGAAGCTGCCTGTCTCGCAGTGAACACGCTTCAGCTTTTTGATGTGCTGACACTGCTCCCTCTTCAGAGAGCAGAAGGCGCAGTTAGGGCACAGGTCCATGTGACGCCGCCCGAGGCTGTCACACACCTAAGGGTGGATGCAGCGGGGAGGTCAGGGGGGAAAAGGGAGAATGAGGAGCTCCCATACCCCTGGTCACCCAAGTCAGCTTCTCCCAGGATGGGGCACCTGAAAGGAAAGTGCTGACGAGCTCTGGCTGCCAGAGCGTTGTGGTCAGCACTGCAGGAAGCCCCGTACACAGTGGGGCTCAAAGGTGGACGTCAGAGTCTTTACCGAATCTCCGAACCCAAGGACTCTGTCTTCCATTTCCTTCCAGGCCTGGGTGACCACTGACAAGAGACAGTTTCCCTCCAGCATTGCATAGCACAGGATAATCACTGCCTCGTCATTCTTCAGGGCTAAAAGGCTGACAGAGAAAGGGATGGAGAAAGTCAAGTCTTGTCTCTTGTCACGAGCTGAAGACACAGACCTTTAGTTAAAAAATGAAAGGGGAGGAAAACAACCCCAAAGCATAGCAAAAAACCTTTCCCCAAGAAACCTCGGACTCTTGGCCAAACTGCATGGAGGAACGGGAATGTCTGCAGAGTCTGTATGTGTAACACGGAGGCTATGAGCTGGGGGTGCGTGAGTGCATTCAGGAGCACGTGAGAGGAATGGACGAGGAGCACAGCTTGAGGAACTTTCCCAGGGCCTTCTGCAGCAACTGCGGCCGAGTTTTGTCCATCCGAGTGCACAGCACGGAGGTGTTTGTTAAAGGCCTCCTGAGTCTTGACCATGGGGCAGCCCCATTTGGGTCTGGAGTCTATAACTTACAGCTCCCTCCTGCTTGAGCCAATGTATTTGACAGAAAGGGGGAAAAAATGGTCATAATGAATTAACTGTTCATCCAAACCGACACGGGAAGCTAAAGATAGAAAATTTAAGGACAGTGGGACAAGGGCAATAAAAATATTTTACATGTCTTAGGAACAGAAGAAATTGTACACATGGTACAGAATTGTTATTAGGCAGGGATGGTATGAATTATCAGAAATGATGCAGAAGAGGTTAAAATACTCCTTAAGTATTTGTCTTCTGTGTCTGGAAACAAAATCAATGATAAATAAACTTTGATCTGGCAGAAAGTAAGAAAAGATAAGAGCAGTAATTGCTTATGTTAAAATGCTCTTAAAATCCATGCATGGGCTAACCTGTATGGAGAAGTTTTCCTAAGAATAGCTGAAGCTTCTTGGAGACCTTCCGATTAGCCTTAAAAAAAATTTAAAAAGGAGGTGGAGAACCTGGAGGAAGGTCATGAAGATGAGATTTCCTAAGGCCTGGAAAACTTTCACCTGGAGCAAGAAACTGAAGAACCTTTACTTAGCTGAGATAAGGCACCAGTGGGCAGCCACTCAGTCGGTCTGTACTTTTACCAAGATGGAGATCAGCTGGAAAGCTCTCTTCATGAGCAGATGGAAGAGTAACGACTTTTGGTGATTGGAATTTGGGGTGAGATACATTCAAACCAGAAATTAGCTGCACGTTCCTGACACGAAGGGTATTTAGCACGGGAGCTAAATAAATGTGGAGTTTCTCCACAGCTTGGAGACTTCAAAAAGACATCCCAAAGTTCTCTTAGGAGAAGGGTCTGTGGCTCAGCCACACGATACTGTTTTTCCTTCAGGGCTCAATAGGCATGGCTCCACATCCTGTGCTGAGCAGGAAGGCCAGGGTGAGTGATCAGAGCAATTGCCAGGCCTGAAGGCTCAGAGAGATCGATCTCCCTGCCATTAAGCTCTTGAGATTGTGTGGCATGTGAAGAAATCAAGCTGTAAGGAGCGGCTGGTGTTCACAGATCAATGGATATGTGAGAGGCGTACATCGTATGCAGAGGAACATGCGGATGCTTGGCATTTGCACTGGGTTCGGGTGTGCATTCACACAGGAGAACGTGGGTGAGCGTTACGGCTGCTAATAGGAAGAAGCTTTGTGCACCTTCTTAACAGATTCCTGGGCCCTGCCACACACTGTGGATGGAGGAGCTCGCAGTGCGTGCCCTGCACTTGCAGTGGGTCAGAAACAAGTGATCCTTTACCCAAATGGTTCACACTAACCATGAGCAAACGAGCGTGTCAGCATCTCTGAAGGTACCTCTCTTGCTTAGGTACTACAAGGGAACCTTGTAATCCTGAGAACCTGATAGGACAAGAGGTAATGGCTTCGAACCGGAAAAGGGTAGATTGAGATTAGATATTAGGAAGAAATTTTTCACTATGAGAGTGGTGAGACACTGGAAGAGGTTGCCCAGGGAAGCTTTGGATGCCCCATCCCTGGAGGGGTTCAAGGCCAGGCTGGATGGGGCTTTGAGCAACCTGGTCTAGTGGGAGGTGTCCCTGCCCATGGCCGGGGGCTGGAACTAGATGATCTTTAAGGTCCCTTCCAACTCTAACCATTCTATGATTCTATGATTCTAACCTGGAAAATCTTGCTCACAGAAAATATAATGAGTGCTAGGGTTTTTTTTAGGGTTTTTTTACAGTCAAACTTGTTTTATCACGGTGCAGCAGATGCTGCGCTAGCCTGCATCAAGGCAAGCAAAGATGTTGCTTCAACACACCGTCCTGTACTGCACGGGGGACGGGCTGCAAATGGTATTCTGTGGATACAGACAAGTGAACAAATTACTGTGGTGCCAACCCACAGCACATCAACCACATCCACTGAAAAACCGAGGTCAGCTGAAAACCTGGAAATCCACTTATTGCAAGCCTGTGCATCTCTTACTGTGATGCACCACAGTGTGACCAACCTGGTCAGAGGTTTGTGAAGGGAAGATCCAAATTCAGAGAGGACAAAAGAATGCAAACTGAGGACAGCAGTGACAGATGCCAACTCAGGCAAAGCTGAAAAGAATTAAAATGTCCCAGTAAAAAAGAGAAACAAAGCCCACCTATCCTGCAGAGAGCACTTCCAGAACCTGTAAGACCCTTTATGTTCACTCCTACGCCTCATGGCTCCACATGATCCTTTTTATTTCTGTTTGGTTGTTTTTTTTTTTCTTCTGTAAAAATTCAGACCATTTAGGATACCAAGAAGAACAGGAAATTTTAAATTTAGAGCAACAAGTCTGTGCCCATCCCACTTGAAAATCTTGTCTGAAGTTGTTCAATTCAACCCTCTCAGCATTTTTCTGTGACTGGGAGCTGGACATCACTGAGAGAAAAACCAGCGACAGCCCCCAAGGCACACCTTGCATTTATCTTCTGTACGGGATTGCTCTTTGTGTGGGGATTACCTAACGCTGACAATTTCTCTCTTAAGCAGTTGGAGCCCAAGAGGACAAGTGTTCGGTCCGCTTCGCTGATAAATCTGTGACAGCTGAAGGGAGTCCCTGTCACCACTCAGATGCTTAACTGCTTAGGCACAATCAGATCTTGGCCTTCAAGATTTGGTAAACTGGCTGGGTCATCTTGATAGGACTCACGAATTTCAATTAATGGCCCTGATATTATTCTGCAAACTTATCTGAAAGAATTTATCCACAAATATGTCATTATTGGCTATTGTTCCACTACTTGCTTATTATTCCAGTGGCACATTGTGATTTGATTGCTTCTTCATCACACCGGAAGGATCAAGCCAGTAAAGTGAGAGGCACATTAACAATCATTAGAAATGATACGAATAGCTCTGGTGTTTTCATCACTGAGGTGGAAATAAGAAGAAAACTGTCCATCTTGTTGTAGTTTTTTAAAAAATAGCAAATAAATAACAACCTGAAGCTTAGAAAGCAACTGCTAATAAATGGGTTTAACAGCCTTTGCTTTCTCCAACACATGTACTGGTCCAACAAGTGCAGCCCGAACAAGATGCAAATAGAGGATTACAGGTAAAAGGGGCAGCAAAAGGGAACTCGGCTCTAGTCTTTTCTAAAAAGAGTGCTTCCATAAGTAGTTCATAAGTAGTGATAAAACATCTGCTGAGTGTTGATGACCTACTTGTTCAGAACAGATGCAAAGTCAGATGTGGGTAGGAGCCTCTGCTGCACGGCAAACTTTAGATTTAGAGGCCATATTTGATATGATTGGCCTATGCAGATCAGAAAGCCTCGCATCCCTTCCATAGCTTCCGCTCACCCACCCAGGAAACTGAGTCGTGCCACCAGCTTGAGATTACCAAGAAATTCTGTTGTGCGCTCTGCCACATCCATTTCCTCCTCTATCTCTGTTCTCCATCTCCGCCACGAGGCTTTCTGGCCTCACGGTTGCAAGTTTGTGACTCGGTTTACCACCTCTGGGTGAGTGAGATACATCCACGTCATCTCCAAGTGACAGCTAGCTCCTGAAAGCAGCTCAGACGTGTCAGGAGAATGGGTCCCGTCCTGCACCACCAGACCCAGGGATGGGTCCTGGGCTTCTCCCTCTCTTGTGGGCACCTGCAATCCACCGATGCTGTCCCTGGTTCCTCTCCCAGTGATTCCCTGCGCCCTGGCACCGCTGTTTGGCCCAATACAGCCACTCTCCCACTGCTGCTACCTCGCGGCAGTGCCGGGGCTTTGTGTCCCCTCACAGAGGCACTACGGGCAGCTGGTACAGAGCTGGCACAGCACTGCTGCTGGTCCCCTGCGCTCGCTGACGCACTGCTGAGCTGTTTGTGGATGTGCAGAAGTTTCCCCATGCGTCAGGGAAACTGATAGGTCTGTCTAAAAGCGATTTTCTACTGCAAATCCCACCCCAGCTTTGTACCTCTGCACGTTAATGTCCTGTAACTGCCGCCCTGGAAAAGACCTAAGAGGTACCGGGAGGCAATGTTTCAGAGGGAATGTAAAAAAATATAATTGAGAAGGGTCTGTGGGCCAAGATCAGTAGTAGCTCAAAGGCAAAAAGAGAAAACTTCAGATAAAAGCCTATCTTGCTTTAGCATCTCAAGACGTGGAGCGACACATATAGAGCCTACTTCAGCGGTACCTCTGAAGAGTGCTGGTTAACAACATCCACCTCTCTCTCCACGTAATGACAAGGATTTGGGCCATTAACTTTCAGCAGCTGAACCTCCCCGATATTGGCTGGCTGTGAGAGGTGGGGTGAATACCTGAGGCAAGCAGAAAAGAAGATAAGGAGCAAACAGCAGCTTTCCAGCACTTTGTAACTTCTGATTTAGGGGGGTTGCTGCAGGAAAATAAAACCACTAAGGAAAAAAGCCATTCTTAACAGCTCCAGAAAGAAAAAGAGGTCTTGTCCTGCATGCCAAGAAGGCTGATCTGTACCTGACAGATCAAACCCAGCAGGTAACCCAACGCAGAAGCCACTGGGAGAACAGGAATGTAACACCTGCCCAAGCTCCAAGGGGCACAAAGCGTAGGAAAATTTGTATTTTGTAAATACATCTCTCTTGCTGACCCGCATGGTGTTGCAGCCTTTTACCCCTGTCCCCCTGGGACACTGAAAGTCCCCTGCTCTGAGTTTCCCAAAAGCCTTTAACTTCTTCTGGCCTGGTGGTGAGAAGACAACCTGCCTTGTCGCGACTCCCCTTTCACAGTTAGCCATGCACAGTAGCAATACACAGACACTAAATTGCATCCTGGCCTTACTGAATGGCCAAAAGATACCTCTACATCATTCCCAAGAGACCGCTAGTTCCTCAAAGCAGCTGAGAAGTGTCAGGGGAATGGGTCCCACCCTCCACCACCCATGGTAAAAGAGAAGTAAATGCTAACGGGTGATGATGATTCAAAGAGTGGGGTTTTTTTTCTGGTGATGGTATTTTTAACAAAGGGTCTGGTCTTAAAATTAAAGCCACTGAGGGTGAAGTAGGTAAGCACACCAAGGACTACTTGGAGGGGTGACGCAGGAGCAGGGGGGCTCAGCCTTGCTGGGGAAGCTGGGCTCATGCGAACCACGAGCATCCATATGTGAAAACCAACAGGTCAGCGTCTGTATCCGGGACAGCCCTTGACGCTGAAAGGGATGGAGGGGACGTAGTGGACAAACAACGCAAGAGCGGGAAGCCCTGGGAAAAAGGGCAAACGCAATTCTTATGTGTAAACAGAAGAGCCGGGAATGGAAAGGGAGGTTGACCTCCTTCTGAATACCCAGCCACTGAAACCCATCGCTGAATGGTGCAGGCAGAGCTGGAGCGGGTGGGTTTTTAAAGGGACACTGAAAACCGACACAGAAAATGAGTTGTGCAGGCTTTATAACACGAGAGCTGTGGAGCTCTGTTCAGCTCGCTGCAAGACTGAATCATGGCATGTAGGTAACTTTGAGGAGAGGAAAACTGGGAAACAAATAGCTCTTCAATCAAGGTGGCAGAAAGCACAATAAGGACTAGAAATTTAAAATAAATGCAATGACACACTTTTTTTTTGCCCTATAATGATTCACTGCTAGCAGAAAGACCGCAAAAGTGTGCTGGCAATTCTTCTCCTTGTTATTTTGCTACCATCGCCATGTCTCCCTCCAAAGGTCACAGCTACCCTCACCTGGTACCATGAAAGCTGGTAGAACTACCAGAGCAGCTGCCACAAGCATGGGTGAGCGAGAAGGGAAAGGTGTCCTGCCGGTGAGCGAGAAGGGAGGAATGTCCTGCTGGACATAAGACCTCAGGGAACACACAGAGCCCTGGGTTCTGTCACAACCATGCGCAACTTGTGTTAAACCAGACACTGAATGGCAGCTGTGCTCACCGAACGGTGCCACCCGGCACCGCTCCTCTTGCTGGAATGGAAATGCCTCGAAGCATCTTGTCCCTTTTTTAGGTCATGCTTTGAAGTCCCTTTGAGAGGAGGTGGGATGTGGAGAGCAGCAAAGCCGACAGGCGCGGTCTATCTCGCCTTTTTTATCCTCGCTGGGGTTTAAGCTTTGCTTAGCATGATTGATGGGGCTCGGCTGCCAGGTTACAGACACACAGTCAGCATTAGCGTCTTTGAGAAACTCTGCAGCAGAATAGCGAGTGTCATCTGCAATCACAGCAGTCCCTCAATAATCCCAACATAACTAAATCAGAGCAAGGCTCAACTTCAGAGGCAGGGAAAACGAACAGATCCTCAGCGAAACATAATTTTGCCTTAGAGTACATAACACCAGGAAAAATTTGCTGGGCAGTAAAAGCCTCCTACAATATTAGGAAGGAGGATGACATTAAGTTACAGCCTTGCAAGAGAACATTTACAGCTTTAACAACATGATGCAATTCATTTTTTACATGCAGAAGTGGGATCTCTGGCTCAACTATAGTAGTATGCAGCATTTTTAATAGAAACCACAGATGTGTAACCATGCACAAAACCTGTGTGCTTACAGGAACATCACTAGCCAGCAACAGAACGAAACCAAAATTACTTCTCCGTGAAAACCACATCTAGATAGCTTTTTTTTTTTTTGGCTCTTGGCAAGCAAAATAATCTTTGCATCTCGGTCAAAGCAAGTGGTCCTCAGCCACAAAGGATCAAAAAGTTAATTTGAGTGCAAACATACAGTCCTTTTGCAGGTCTTTTCTGTCTGGGCTCACCAGCCCCAGCTGCCTGAGCACAGAGGTGAACAGATCCTGGCAGATCAGCTGAGAAGAGCTCAAGATGCCCTAGAAGTTCCCACCACATCCCCCAGGCCAGAGGAACTAAGAAGGGCACGTAAAAGGACTGCAGTAAGCTGGGCTGTGGTGGGGCCCTGTGCTGAACTCGGCACGCAGCTGCTTTCAAAGCCAGAATGGGGAACCAGAAAGCCCCTAGGAAGAGCAATGCACAGATGCAGAGCACAGGGAGGTGCACGTGCTCGAGGAGAAGCAGTGGTCCTGCACAGCCAGGAGCAAGGCTCTGTGCTCCCGGCTCTGTTTCCTAACCCGGGGCTGCTTTTTCTCTGCCTGGGTGAGGATGGAGCACTCCTCTGAGCGCTCCTCGGGTCAGACTGTTTTAAGAAACATCTGCTGGAAAGCAGCTCTGCAGAGAGGGATCCGGGACTGCTGGTGGACAACAAGTTGAGCAGGAGCCAGCAATGTGGCCTTGTGGCCAAGAAAGTCAATGGTATCCTGAGGTGCATTAAAAAGAGTGTGGCCAGCAGGCCAAGGAGCACCCCTCTTATGAGGAAAAGCTGATAAGGCCTGGGTCTGTTTAGCCTGGAGAAGAGAAGACTGAGAGCGGACCTCATCAATGCTTATAAATGTCTAAAGGGCAGGTTGGGGCCAGACTCTTCTCAGTGGTGCCCAGTGACAGGACAAGGGGCAATGGGCACAAACTGGAACACAGGAAATTCCACCTCAACATGAGGAAAAACTTTGTTACTTTGAGGCTGACAGAGCCCTGGAACAGGCTGCCCAGAGAGGTGGTGGGGTCTCCTTGTCCGGAGAGATTCAAAACCCGCCTGGATGCGTTCCTGTGCAACCTACTCTTAGGTGAACCTGCTTTGGCAGGGGAGTTGGACTAGAAGATCTCCGAAGGTCCCTTCCAACCCCTACCATTCTTGATTCTGTGATTCTGTGTTTCGCATTTCACGCAGAGAGTTGAGGAGCACAGAGAGAAGCACGGTTACTCCAGCATCCCAAGGACCCATGTTCGCGAGGAAGCTATTTCTGCAGGTCATCCAAACTCCCAGGAGAGGTGAGTTGGGAGAAGGATGAGTGCAGAGGTGATTGCATTCTGCAGATGGCCACAGTGTGGGGACACACATGCATGGGAGAAGGTCCTGCCTGCAACTAAGACCCAGACTAAGTGCACTTTGCTCAGGACACGGGGACAGTAACGTTGTCAGGAGCTAGCAGTGCTGGGTCACCCTCTCCCCGCTCACTCTGTGCTGGAGCCGGGGGTGTCTGAGGGGCTCCCTGGGTAGACTCCTGCTCTGTATGGGATGCCTTGCCCCAAAAAGCCTGCCTGCACTCACCAGCTGCTCAGGGCAGGGGCATGAATGCTGTAGGGCTATCAGCTGGTGTGATGGGGACAGCCCTGCACGGGTGGGGAGATGGGTCTTCCCCTCACCTGCCACGGGGGGCTTTTTCCTGGACCCCCTCCTCGGTGCTGCCTGATGTGTTTGCTGGCTTTGACTTGGTGCCGGAGCCCGGAGAAGAGCCCTTGGTGTCCAGGGATGTCTCCAAGGAGAGGGCCAAGTGGATCAGCTGCCAGATGCTGTTCTGCAGGCGTTGCTCCCAGGATTTCTCTGCCTGGGCAGGAGATCCCAGCCTGGGAGGCGAGGGGGCAGGACGAGCCGGGAGTGGCAGGGTTGGTGGGGGCACAGGCAGCCCCCTGTGCTGTGGGGGTCTCAGCATCCCTAGCTTGGCCGGGGGGAGCTTCCTTGGAAGCAGTTTCTGACTTGACAGTGCGTAGGAGTACTTCAGGAAAGAGTCCACGCTGTCGTGCAGCAGGGCAGAGAGAGAAGCCTGCCCTGGAGCTGGGGAGAGAGTGGGACTGGGGGGGCTCAGGGCACCTTTCTGAGGCCAGCCTGAGAGCTGCTGGGGGGCAGGAGTAGCTACAGGAGACCAGCAGGCGATGCATCCGTACCTTCTTCTGTAGGGGAGCTTTCGCCCCTTTCCCAGGACCCCATAGTGTGGGGTCGCTCCGTCAGGAGGAGGTGTTTTGGAGGAGACAACCTCAGACATGGGATTCGCTGGGTGGAGGAGAGTGGGAGAAACACACGTCCCGCTGCGTTATCTTCCCTTCCTCCTCACCCCTTCCATCTCCCAAGAGATATTCCCGCCCCCATCCCGAATCCCGCTCCCCACCTTGGCGTAGAACTGGCGTTTGAAGCAGCGGTACTGGGCGAACTGGCAGAAGGTCTGAAACCAGGGCGCCTCCGGGAAGTCAGAGCAGACCGGCCCTGGAGAGGGGTGAGAGGGAGACATGGGATGGGGACAGGCCGCGGGTTTAGGCATCTGCCCCCTTGGCCTGGGCACAACTAGAGACGGGGACCTCTCAGATGGCTGTTTTCAGAGCGGATTGCGGTTGAAGGGAAAGTCAAAGCTGTCTGCCCCCAAGTGGAGATGACAGCCCTGTGCTGTTACAGCTCCCCATCCCAGGTGTCACACACACTTTCCCTCCAAACCACCCAGGCTTTCAGTTCCTCCTTCTGCCCTTTTTTCACACGGTTATCTTCCCCTTTACAGAGACCCAAACCTCCTGTTTCCAGGATCTGATAAGGACTCTGTTATTAGCCTTTGAGTGGTTTCCAAAAAAAAAAAAAAAAGGCAAGTAGTGATGTGATGGGTTAAAAAGATGACCAGATTGGGCCCAGGAACACCAGAGCAGACAACCTCTTCAGGGCAAAATAGTTTGACAGTGATTCCAGCCATGCAGGGGATGGAGGAAAGTCCGTAGGGCTGAGATGCTGCTGGCAAAACCTGTGCCTCTACACACGTGCACCATAGTCTTGACCAGCAATGCCGACGATACTGGTTGAAAAGCTGCAGCTCTTGCTGCAGTGATCTCAGGGTAGATGAGATCATGCAGGAGAGCCGAAAACCCTGGGAGACCTGGGAAGGGGGGGGTAATCTCATGCTCCCTCTGCTCTGGGGGTGCATGGCCCAGCTGGCAGAGCCAGCCCTTTGGACACATTGAATGGGTCAAGTACTGGCTGAGACAGAGGAGGTTAGCAGTGGGATTCCACTGCTCTCCTCTTAGTTGCTTGTACACCATCTTTTACACTGTATACAGGTATCCATTTGTGCTGAGCATACAGAATCACCACCGAAAGCAGAATTTCAGGTATCCACCAGGATCCCAACCCAGAAGAATGTCCCACTTGTAGGGAACATGGCAGACCCACAACCCTGTCCTTTGGTGACGGTCTATGAAATCCCTCCAGGATGTGAGGGACACGGACTCGGCCAGTGCAATGGACTGGGAGCTGCAGTGTTTTACTCCACAACACAGCCACTACTTGCAAAGGAGCATTCCTGCCTCTGTTGGTCAGAGGAGAAAGCCCAAGCATTTGCTGACCCCAGTGTTAGCCTGGCTCTCCGGGGCCGGGACTGCATCACCAGCAGTGCATACCAGGTCAAGCTGGGGTCCTGTCACAAACCATGCCTTTGATGACACAGAAACTTTCCATTTTGGGGTAGGGGGAGAAGAAAAGTATATTTTCATTCCAACATCTGGGAAGTTGAAAAAAAAACAACAGCTTGACACAGATAAAGTTTCCCATAGGATCTCTTTGCTGGTCTCTTGATTTTCAACATGGCTCAGCTCTTCCACAGCCTGCTGAACGCCGATGGCATGGCCTGATGAGCAGCTTCCCTCCTTTAGCACTGATTCCTGTCTCCTCTTTTCTCTCAGCTCATCTGCCCTACGGAAATACCTTTCTTTGAATCCCCTGACCTTCCTGCCAAGGGGAGCCCTTCCCAGCACCAGCTGCTTAGTTTAATCAATATGATCTTTTGCCCATTTCCTCTGCTCCTCCTGCCCATGTGTTTGCTGCAAACAGCTACAGCTTCTGCTGGGTGTCAGGAAGCCACCCCCTTGGGCTTTGTAGCCAACTCCACCTGCAGGAGCTCCCAACATGTGGAGGGCAATTAATTAACAACTGCATCATCACTAAAAGATGGAGCCAGCCAAGATATTTGCATATACTCATCAGGAAACATTCTCCTGACTTTCATCTTCCACAACAAAGAGGGTTGAAAGGTTACGTGTAGGCTTTCCTTCTTTAAAACACAAAGTAACTGCTCTCTGTAGCACCACAGTTGAAGAGGCACAATTAATACTCATGGCTATTTGGATGCAGACAGGACTGCCATTTATCGGCGAGGACAGTAAAGACAAAACACGTGAGGGCACATGCTCTCACACGTCCAACTGGCCTCTCAGCCTGGCCACAACACGTGCCGAAATAGCCCCAAACCTGAAAGAAAGGGAACATGGAGGGGAATAAAATCTGCTGGGTGCGTCTGTTGGATGGAGGGATGGAGGAAAAGAAGGCAAAGAGGGCAGCCTGCAAAATTGTCCCATCTCCTGGCATTCCCAGATGTTCCTGCTTTCGGCAGCTGAGCCTCTGAAGGCAGCAGCAGTGGGACCATGGCTGGATATGCCAAAGAGCAGTGTCAGGGTGTTGGGCATCACCGGGAGAGGAACAAGGGATAGCCCCTGGGTGCACCTAGTGCCATGGCATCATGGACTGCAGGTGTCTGCAAGCGAGGGAGAAGCCCAGGACCCATCCCTGGGTCTGGCGATGTGGGGTGGGACCCATTCCCCTGACACAGCTGCAGAAACAAGCAAGAAATAGTTGCCCTCAAGCTGCAGTCCAAATGAGCACACTTGGCTGATCATTCGGTTCATTGACGTTCATAGCTAAATATAAAGACATATTTTTTTATGAGAAAATTGTTCCTATTTTTTTTCCCCTGAAGAAAAATACAACAGAAGTAGTCCCAAGTTTTTCAGCTGCACAGATATAATTACGCCACTTAAATTCTCTGGTGCAGGGGTGCAGGGAAAGGATGATTGCAGAGATTTAAAGGGTGCTGTTGCTATGGCGCTTTCTGAACTGGGATGTTTCTTGGCTCCTGAAATGTTAAACACTTAAAAAAGCAGCTTATCAGCTCAAGCTTTCTTAAAGGCCCATGAGAGCCCATGAGCCAAGCTGCTGCGTTATACCCTAGATCAAGCTGGAAGGAGCTGGTGAGGTTGTAAAATTAACTGTTAGGAAGAGATGATGAGCTTCAGTGAGCTTCAGAAACTGTGGCTGTTTTTTTTTTCCTCTACCACCCCACCAACAGAGATGTGGAGAAACCGAAGAGCTCAATGAAGGGCCACAAAAATGGCCATGGCTTTCAGCCCGTGACCCCTGAAGAGAGGCTGGGGCAGCTGCGTTTCTTCAGCTGGGTGAAGAGGAGATGGGGAGGTGAGTTAACATCAGCCCACATGGACCTGAAGGAAAAGAACAAGAAGACTTTTCAAACTCTTCTTGGTGGTGCCAGACAACACAAGAGGAAAAAAAAACTCTACAAATTTGTGCTTGGACTGGCCATCAACATGAGCCGGCCATGTATGCTTGCAGCCCAGAAGGCCAACCATATCCTGGGCTGCATCAAAAGAAGCATGACCAGCAGGCTGAGGGAGGTGAGTCTCCCCCTCTGCTCTGCTCTGGTGAGACCCCACCTGGAGTACTGTGTCCAGCTCTGGAGTCCTCAGCACAAGAAGGACATGGGCCTGTAAGAGTGGGTCCAGAAGAGGGCCATAAAGATGATCAGAGGGCTGGAGCGCCTCTCCTATGAGGACAGGCTGAGAGAGTTGGGGTTGTTCAGCCTGAAGAAGAGAAGGCTTCAGGAAGACCTAATAGCAGCCTTCCAGTACTTAAAGGGGCCCTACAAGAAAGCTGGGGAGGGACTTTTTACAAGGGCCTGTAGTGATAGGATTAGGGGTAATGGCTTCAAACTGGAAGAGGGTAGATTTAGATTAGATATCAGGAAGAAATTTTTTGCTATGAGGGTGGTGAGACACTGGAAGACATTGCCCAGAGAAGTTGTAGATGCCCCATCCCCAGAAGGGTTCAAGAGCAGGCTGCATGGGGCTTTCAGCAACCTGGTCTAATGAAAGGTGTCCCTGCCCATGGCAGTGGATTGGAACTAGATGATCTTTAAGGTCCCTTCCAAATTAAACCATTCTATGATTCTATGATTAGGAGAAGCTATTTCGTCCAGGAAAGCAGTGCAGCTCTGGAAGAGGTGCCCAGAGAGTCCACAAAACCAAACTCCCTTGCACAAAGACATGGTGTTCTAGTGCTGGCAGTGCCCTGCTCCAAGCCAAATTTTGGGCTAGAGACCCCAAAACGACCCATCCCACCACCATTCCTGCCATCCTGTGGCATTTCGGTGCAGAGAAACAACAGGCACTGCTCCAGCTGGAGCGAATACCCGCCTCTGCCCCTTGGAGGTGGGGTGATGCCCCTACCTTTGGGGACACGGCCATGGTTCTCCTCCTGGTCCAGCTGCAGGATGTCGGGGCTGAGGCAGCCATGTGCCTGGCGCACCTGACAGGCCACATCCGCCTTCCAGGGGGGCTGCAGGCTGGCAAAGAAGAAGCGGTACTCTCTGTCTGACAGGGGGCTGCCGGGAGCGGGAGGCACCACTGGAGCAACAGAGGACATCAGCAAGGTCAGCAGCCCTGGTGGAGAAGGCAGGCTGTGATTAACCCCCCCTTAACAGGGGCAAGCGGTGGGTGGGAATGAAAAAGTAGCTGGTGGGATGGCACGGTCCCGTCTGCTGGTGCTGAGCAGGGTGCTTGGAAGAGGTCTCCCTCCATCACCTGGGGATGCAGGGCCCCGGGGGAAGCAGGAATGCCAAGGAAAAAGGGGGAAAAAGAACAAAAAAGCAGGAAAAAGAAAAGAGGGGGTGGGGGTGGGGGTGTAGAAAAAAAGAGAAAAAGAGGGTTAAAAAAAAAGAGAAGAAAGAAAAAAGAAAATAGGAAAAGAAGAAGAAAATAAAAAAGAATAAAGAAACAATAAAAAATAAAAAAGGAAAAAAGAGAGAAAAGAGAAGAGAAGAGA
>VYZM01000078.1:35650-91194 GCA_013398915.1 Dromas ardeola | reverse complement strand
TGCTCTAGTTGAAGAAGTCCCTGGGCATTGCAGGGGAGGTTGGATGACTGTTGGACTAGATGACCTTTAAAGGTCCCTTCCAACCCAAACTAGTCTATGATTCTATGAAATCCCATCCTTTTTCGTGAATGTGAAAGAAACTCAAATTAGCCTCCAGATGTAAGGTTTGTAGTTTGTTCCTCTTTTCTTAATAGAACAAATATGAATCTTGGCGCAGATCAGCCATAACTCTAGTTTCTGATCCAACAATGTGTGGAAGCATATGCTTAATTTCAAACTTGTGAATAATCCCATAGATCCCATAGTTCAGGGACTAAATGTGGAACATAGCTTTGTGAGTCAGGTGTATTCCCAAGTTGCATAATCAAAGTCCAAAGTCATCATCTACTATTCTTCATAGATGAACTACATGAAATGTATGTATAGTGTAATAGATTTTCATAGAGAAACTGAAAATGTGCCCAAAGATGCCTAGCAAAAATATATTAATAGATAAAAATATATGTATGGATGAAATGACTACAGGAATTCACACAAAAGAAAGAATTATGTAGGGGGTGATTTGCCCCACCCATGTGTTTGGTGTCATAGGACTATGCTTAATTTTTTATTCAGTTTTCTTTAAGAAAGTAAAAAATTGATCTGGCAAAACACATTTCCAAATAGATCTCTCTTGGCAAGAGTCTCAAGTGAAGTCCTCTGAGAGGGGAGACAGTGCAGCCTGAGAATTTTGGTTCCCTGACTGCTTTGGAGGCCTTTTTGCATTTCTTGTTTCCCACCAGAACAAAATTTTAAAGTTGCTGAGACAGCTTCTTGCAGTCCCTCTGCCTGAGAGGAAGAGAATGCGTACTTGATTCCCAGCCCACTGGACTCAGAAGAAAATCACTTGCTGGCTTCAACAGTCTCATTGGATTTGACTTGTCGTCCCCAAATTAATAATTTATCTGCTCAAAAATCTGCTG
Organism: Dromas ardeola; assembly: GCA_013398915.1. Classification (NCBI taxonomy): domain Eukaryota; kingdom Metazoa; phylum Chordata; class Aves; order Charadriiformes; family Dromadidae; genus Dromas; species Dromas ardeola. The sequence continues at coordinate 90,232 of VYZM01000078.1, read as the reverse complement.
CCTGAGGTTGAGAAAGCACCCTGATACTTAATTTGAAATAGTTAGAGAAAAACATTGAGTAGATCCCCAGTTCCATTGAACACAATGGAACACTACTTCCAAAGCAAGTCCTTGGTACCTGAGTTGCATTAGTGTGTAGCTGAGTTTCCTCCTTTCAAGGAAAACTTAATTCTGTAAACCAGAACATTTGAAAATCCAAAATGTGTCAATGAAAATAAACTTTTAGAAGAGTTTAAATGTGATTAATTGAACTCCTGCCATGGCCCATTAATGTATACGTTCAAGTCTCAGCAATTCTGCTGAGAATTTCCTTCTATATCTGTTTATGAAGTATTGAGAACAGAACGTCTGTTTTAAATTAATAACTTGACCATTGTTCTTCATCCAGGCTGTATAACGGTCTTTCTTATTGTTTTTTCCCTATTCTCTAAATTTTGTCTTCCACTTTATAACAGCAAGTTTTCTCTGAGCAGCAAAGTTAATGAAGTTCAGTTTCCTATGAACTGTCTTTTGTCCCATGGACACTTTCCTGGTCAAAGAGAGCATACAGAGCTATTTATATGTGGTTTCGTTGCTGGCAGATATGTACAGCCTCTGGCCATGCAACTGTGGCCAAATGGAACTCATTCTGCCTGCCTTTCCTCGGTGGAGACGCTAATTTGGGTCTTTCTCCCTAACCCCGCATTTAGTTTGTAGGAATTTTGAGTCTTGCGTGCGTCCTTTAAATAAATTTCTCAAGAGGGTCAAAATACATTTGAAAATAGGGGTTGCAGGCAGATGTCAGATAAACAATATGGTTACATCTCTGGAAAGCAATTCTTCCCCCCCAAAAAAAAGAAAGAAAGAAAGAAAAAAGACTATTATTTTCAGCAGATTGCACAGGTATAATCCTCTCAGAGGGTTATGGAGAATGGACAAACCAGTTTAAATGTCAGTCCCTGGAAACATCTTAGTTTTTTTTCCAAAGGATATGAAAGAAGTCATAAGGGAGGGGGAAGAAATATTCTTTATCTTTCCTCCAACCCTTGTCAAAGCTAAAAACTTGAAGGAATTTAGTATAGCCTGCACCAAACTTGTTAGTCTGCAAAATGAGCCTAAATCTGGGCTAGTGATGTGTTTCTGCAGTTGAACCGAGCTGTTAGAGTAAGGCTGATGTCAAATAAAGCAAACGCTTGGCAGTTGTCGTGGTTTCGGCCAAATTGGCCAATGGCTGGTGACAGATGCTCCCCCCCAGCCTCTTGTGCACAGAGAGGAGGAGGAAAGATAGAGAGATTTATGAGTTTAGAAGAAACTAAACTACTTTAATAAAATATTAAGAATAAAATAAAAAGGATGATAATGAAATAGATACAGTATATACAAAACCGTATTAAGCTCCCAGGATTACATCACCAGCAGGCACTGGGGAAGTCCCAGACTGGACTCAGCGACAAGTGGGAACTGGATTCCAGAGATGGAGTCAGGAACATACGGATCTGGATCAAAGGCAGATGAACAGACAGGGTCCTCCTTGAATGACAGCCTTTGAAGGAAGAGCGTTGACCCTTTGATCCCTCAGCTTTTATACTGAGCCTGGGGCAGATGGGATGGAATACCCCTGTTGGTCAATTTTTGGTCGCCTGCCCTGTCCGCTCCTCCCCGCAGATGGGACCCCTCTACGCCCCTCCGCTTCCGACCATCTAACTGGGCAAATAACGAAATTAGCTGACCTTGGTTGTTATAGCAGTAAGTATAAGCAAGAGCCTCTGTGCATACCATTCCTTCGCACAAACTGTCTTATCACTCTGAACGAACCGTTTTAGACAGAACACGCTGTTAATTTCAGAGAGTTAGAAGAGGCCTAGCTAAGAAGTGAAATTACTGAACAGAAAGTTGGTTCTGTTTTACCTCAAACCAGGACAGCAGCTCATTCCTTCCAGAAAATACGTTCGCCTACCTTAGGTCTGTATTTCAGGTCGGAGTCTGTTAACTCTACAGGTGATCTTTAAACACAAATACTTTGGAAGTATGCTTCTGTATGCTGTGGCAGCTAAAGAGCTTCTCCATCAAGTCCAGTTGTAGGGATTCCACCTCTGGAGTCATCTGACAATAAGGGATTGATGTCCTGAAGGCTCAAGGCTTCCCAAGGAAAACCAACCCTTTTTTTGCATGCTACCATGCATATTTAAAGTAAACCCATGAAGAACAACTACATTTCATATTTTCAGATTAAATCCATCTTTGAGTACTGGAAGAAATATTATGAATAAAGCTTGAAACCAAATTTCATTTAATATACATTTAACTTGTAACCTTCATGGTTTTCAGTGACTCCTTTTACTTCACTGCAGTGAAGTTTTTCTCTAAACTTCCTAATTAAACAAATTCTAAGCTTGGCTGGCCTCATTGTACTGTACCGGAGAGCACAGTGGCAGTAAGTGTGCAAGTGCTGCTGAGCTAGTTGACCAAGGCTGGTCATGCACCTTCTCAGCAGAGACAGGACAACACCCTGACAGCTCTTTTGCTTTCAGGACCTGAACAGGACCTGAACAGTGCCCATCCATTGCATTGCTGACAAAGGCTTAACTGTTAATAACATTTCCAAATTGTGCATTCTGGCTCAGGACAGTTTACAGATACTTAACATTATAGACTAAAGTAATGAAGATGCCCAGTAAAATCTACAGGAAGCACAGCTAAGGAGTCACAGGTACGTTTTTATCTGTATTGTTTCTTCTTTTTTCCCTTCGAACCAGACCTAAATCAGAAGAATGAGTTCAGTGGTTACAGGGAGGAAACTGGGCTTCAACAGAGCGAAGGTATGCATCAGCTGAAAATGCTGGCTTCTGGAAATGAGTTATTTTATAAGGTTAAGTCAGAGTTTCCATCAATGCAACCGTATTTTTGTCAGTCAATCACAAATATTTTCCTATTGATGTTAGTCTGGAATTTGTTCAGAATTTATTAAACAAATAATAACAGCAAGTCAAAAGAAAATGCCTCAGCCTAACTTCATTTTAGTCTGTCTCTATGCCTTCACGCTTCCGATCTGTTTTCAGTTTCAGCTTATTATTTGAGACATAATTTGAGCATAACTCTGACAAACAGCAGCATTGGGCCATAGGCTTTCTATGTCTTTGCAATAAAACCTTTATGTTTTTACCCAAGCTATTACATCTCTGTGTGCAGTGTAAACATACCCTGATTATATCATTTCCACTTGTGCATCAGTATTAAGGAAGAATTCGCATTTCAGTGGAAATGAGCAATTCTGCCTGAGACGGAGCGGGATCCAGCTCACATGGCCTTACTGTTGTCAGCTTTGGTGGTGTAGCCCACTGTCCAGCATGTCCTCTACCCCTGTATGCCTTAATAGAGAGGTTGTGACTCTGCTAACGCTGCAGGTCTTTTTGTAAATGAAAATAGATCATATGAACACAACATTGAATGGTTCTGACTAAACCTGTTATAACACTTAACATTTCTGCAAGAGGAATAGCTATTTTTAGAGAAATTACTGTTGTGTATACTACAGGGGTGCACGTGTGAAAACAAGGCAGAGAAAAGGCAATCTAAATAACGGTGCAGTTTATAAGATGGGAGCAGTGGGAAAAGAGAAATAAAATGGCAGCTTTTCATGAACCATAACTGAACGCTCAGAGGACAAAATAGAAGGATTATTGTTTGCAGATGTGATTGTGGCAATAAAAGAAGGACATAATAAACTGACAAACAAACCAACCACTCTTATTTAAAATTGCTACAGAATTCCTTAATAATCATCCCAAACACTGCAGTGTACAATTGTCATATTGATAGGGTAATTACGGTGACTCTTGTAGTAAAACCTTTTTGAGTAACTATGCTTTGAGAATGTTATTGCAGGAAGTTTTAGGCTGTTTTAATAGGGAATGAACCAAAGTAAAGTGGTATGGATAGACTGGGAAAGCAAATCGGTATAATAAAAAACAAATGCAAAAAAATGTTGGAAGATAATCATAGATTGTTAAATATGTCCACATTTTCTCTGGAGAAAAAGATGACTGTGTGACATTCAAACAAAATGCGCTACGCTGAAGAAAGTTAAACCAGTACAATGGGTCAATAAAGAAAATGAAGGTACAGTTGTACCATGTGCTATCATACCTTGGTTAATCTAATCTAAACTACCATAGGTTAAGATGTGACAGTATCAACTTTAGCACATGCTAGTAACCAGAGTATGAGCTCTCTAGGAGATCTAGGTCAGTGGCATAGGTGCTTTCACATGCCAGCCTCGTGGTATGTCATCTTCTTCTGCTGTTCTTACCTGGACCAAGATTAAGCTAGCTATGGCAGGCATCTGCCACAGTCATCCATCATTTTGCTGGGCAGACATAGTTTCAGGGTGTAGTTCTTCTCACCCGTGGTTAGCTGTCTGAAAGCTAGGCACATAAACAAGTAGTTGAGGTTCCCTCTAGTCAATGGAGAGGATGTGTCTTCCAGAGAGTGATTCATTTTATCCCAGAACAATTGTGCTGCTGGGGAAATGATCCAGTTGCCTAAATATAGGAGCTCAGTACCATCTGAGGTGCCCTACAGTATCCAAAACATTATCACGGGGCTGGCAGGCATGACATGGTTTATGAGAAACCTTGGACAGTCAGTAGCTGGAGGCCAGGTTCCTATGGTGTGTAAACCAGCGCTAGATGCCTATTTTTAGGCAATTGAAGCAGGCCTGGAGTATAATTTTTCTTTAGACAAGGACTAGTTAGCAGGAAATTCTGTGCCAACAGTACAGCACTATCTTAGATACAAAGGAGATGTTTGTTTTCTGGGGGAGGAGGGAAGAGGGGTTTTTCTGTTGCTAGTTTTCTGTTTACTTCCAGGGAAAAAAAAAAAAAAAAAAAAAAAGGAAAAGTTCAAGACTGAAACCTGTCCTGAACTACACTTTTTCTTGCTATGTTCAGGGTGAGGGAGAGACTACAGAAATAGAATAGTTATGGGGAGAAAAATGTTGCTGTAGAACAGATTAAATTAGATGGTAGAGGGGGAGAAGGAAAGAGAGTTTTTGACAGAGTGAGAAGAAATACCTCCCAAAAGAAGGAACTTAGGTGATGCAGTTGAGGCAGGTGAACATAAAGCACAGATGGAATATTAGGAAATTCAGAAGCTCAGACGGAAAGCACCTAGAATAAGACCCTAGAAAGGTCAGAAACCGTGAGGTGGCAAAACAACCAGGAAACTGAACTGGCAGATTAGCCCCCCAAATGGAAACAAGAAATAAAAAAGCAAAATTAAATTCATCAGAAGGAATAAAGATTCTTGGAGGAAAGTCCATCTTGGCCAGACCAGATTTTGACAAGCTGTTTGAACTCTACAGTATTGTATCTTAGGTAGAATAGGGACAATGACAATGCAAATGTCTGTAATATGCCATTGTGGTGGCCATGAAAGCCGCACTTATTTCATCCTTGGTCATGAAAAGATCAAAAAAGACCTCATTGCATTTCTGAGCAGAGTATTAATGCTAAGATCAAAAGCTAAGGTAGTTAGCATGGTACGAGCAAGCTACGATAGAGATGAGCGCTAATGACACTACATCTCAAGAACTTCACTGTCCACTGGCGTTTTCAAGTATAATTGGGTAATTCTACTTTACTCATATCTGCTGAGGTGGTATGATGTGATTGTCATTCATATTATTAATGGCTTGTCCCAGATTCTCAGATGCAGATGTGGGCCACAATGAGGGTCTGGCTGGAACAAAATCATGTTCTGGTTTTTATGCAATGGTAATCCAAGTGTGTGGGTGGGAAGGTTCACTTTACATGACCCTTGGTTAGGAGTCAAAAAACAGTATGGTAGGTCACACTGCAGTACAGACATAGCTTAACTGAAGGTGAACTCAAGGTCCAGAGTTGAATCCATAGTGAACACTGTTCATGATGCATGATTTCATAAAATATTTTAATAATCTTAAAAGTACTTTGACCACCTAGAAGGTCATAGGACTCCAGGCAGTGATTAGAGCCTTAATTAGCTACATTTGTAGAAAATTCAGTGTGAAAATAAAACCATATGAGAGAGAAGAAAGTTCTTCCTAGAACAAAAGGGCAGAGAAGATCTGAAGTTTTTTAGGGGAAATGAGAATGCGTTGCCCACTTTCTCAAGGGGCAACCAAGGAAGAACTGTTATTGTCACAAGTAATCTAGTATGGAAATATCTTTAAGCATAAATACTTAAGCTATTAATTAATTGTAAACCCAGTAACAGGTGAGAATAAGAACAAAAATCTTTCTTTACCAGAACAAACTTCCTACTTCACTCTCAAGCTATTATAGTTTCAAAAAAGAATACTGGCAATTTGGAAATGCTTAGATTTCCCCAAGAGTGAAGAACCTAGAGCACAGCAGAGTTATTCATGAACCTGTCAGGAGAGCGTACCTTCAAAACTGCAGTTGCTGGGGAAAATTGGGTGCACTAAACAGAGAAAGCGTTAAAAGAGAATCCTCCCTGATGGATACTAGTCAGTACTCCTCTAGCAGGGGGTAAGTGACAGCCCACAGCTGCAAGGGACTCAATATTCCTTAAGGCACCTACATCAGAAAGCAGACAAGCATATTCAAGACCTCTGCATTGCAATGGACATCTTCTGGGATATGAAAAAATCAATAGAGCTTTCTTCTGAGCTATTAAATGATGTGTTTAAATTCACTGGTGCAACTAAGAGCAGAATTTAGTACTTCATTTTACTGATGTCTTTTACTACTGAGTGAGACCTGTACAGCAATTATTACATACGGCTAGATTTCAGTGGTAATATTGCTTAATGCACTATTGCAAATTGTTATGAGGGCCTCAGTAGCAAACTGAAGACAAAAACCTAAGATAAAAAACTAAAATGAGTATGCAGTGGGACAAGTCAGCCAGAGCTTGGTGTGGGATTGATGTATATCTTCTCTTTACGGCAACCTAATTGAAGATGACTAAAAAGCCTTTTTTTATTTTAATTTCTAATAGGATAATTAGCTGTGTAAATAGACAAAACTCAAAGTGAGTAGGACAGATGGAACAGAAATAGAAAGTGCTTATAACTAACTTTCTCACTACGTACTCTGCAAGCAAATCCCTGCTTCCAGGCTTGGTTTTAATTCACTCAGTGAACTTTTTGAGTCTCAACAAACTCTTACCAGTCCCCTCTGGTCTGGTTTGGCCAGGGAACAGACCAGGGAACAGCCAGCCAGACCCTTGAGCAGATGAAAAAAAAAACCTCTGGGCACCAGAGGGGCCTGGGCAGAGTTTTCTGTACCTAAGAAAATCACTGAGTGCGCTGAAACTGCCTGTTGCCTGCTCTCACTGCAGTCCCACCGCCTCCCTCCACAAGCAGCAGGCTCCCTGCTGCGACTCTTTCCCACTCTTTCCTTTCCTCCACACACAGATGCCGCCACATGCTTTTCTTCTCCCCCCTCTTCTCCCTCCTCATTCCAAAGCAGTCCACACTACTCTATGGAAAAGGGTAATCTCTCCTTCCCTCTGCATCCACTTGGGTCTTCTTCCTGAAGAAACATAACAGAGAGAGTCCAGGAGAGCACCTAGGAAAAGTCTCTCATGCACTTGCCCTGTTCTTGAAACCCTCCTTCAGCCTCTGCGTCTCGCCATTGTTGGGGCCAGGAAAACAAACCGTATCAGCCTTTGCTCCAACCCCGAGATGTGAGTCCTGCCTATATCCCAGGTGAACCCTCACAGGTACTCATTAGTCCAGTATCTTAAACAGGACATAGGAGGCATTAGGCATGTCGCCTTTTTCCTAGCCACTACACAGATGAATGGCTCCGACACAGCGGCCATCACTGCTATCCCAATACATTTAGTGACCTGGCTATGCTGAGTTTCCCCTATGAATGTTGCAAAAATCAATCAGCAACAGCAAGCTCCAGTGTGCAAAAAATGATCACAGAAGTGAGGCTCGATTTCTGGACTATTCATTCACTCATTGTTTGCCAGCATGATCTTCAGTGTGTGCCCCAGTTCAGTATTTGACTCTAAGAGAGTTGGAATATTAGATCCAGAATTAGGAAATATACTTATTCCAATAAATATATATTTTCCTTTGCTTAAATGTCTCCTATCATAACCTAAAAGACATGCTCCTTATCAGATCACTTTAGAGGTATTAGTGTAACAGTGGTGTTAAAACTAGATATTAGTAAAGCACATTTCAATATACTCAAATGTAAGACATTCGGTGCAATACTTTTTTTGACATTGTTTTATAAAAGGAACCAAAAAAGAGGGGAGGAGCACTCAGTGATGTAGCATACTAGACATTGCTTGAAAAATCGTTAAATTAAACTAAATTAAAATTACACAGCAACATTGTTGTATTTGCTAAGGAGATAAAGGGAAAGAGAAAAATAAAGCCAACCCTCATTTTATGAAATTGCAGTCTACTTGTCGCCACTGAGGATGACATTTAAATTAGTCTGCTTATGAAGTTTGCTACTTTGTTTCTCTCCTATTCCCAGTATTGCCTTATAGTCCTAGTGCCTTATACACCATGCAGACATATGGTGAGCCTATGTCTATAGCCTCAGGACTTGGAGCCATAAAGAAATTTATGTGCCTACTTCTCACAGAAGTTAGTGCCTAAGAAGGTGGTTATGATGGCCTGGGACTCCTAATCTAAGCATGAAAGTCAGATAAAACCCAAGGAACATAGAGCTCTAATGGTCTTTTTCTTCAGTCCCACCAACTGGAGCAGGGTTTGAGAATGAGGAGTGGGCTGCAACAAAATATTCCTCTGGTGGGTGGGAAGACGTGTTAGCAGCACTGGAGCAGAGAGATGCTACTGTATAAAGCCACAAGCTGCCTTCAAAGTTTGTTTTATTTTTAAGTATGTGGTCTTGTCTCATTCCTTTGCATAGTCCTCCTGTTACAGAAAAGTCTTATTCCCATTTTACAAAGCAAAAGGATTCAATATTCTGCCAAGTGTTATACATGAAGCCAGTGGTAGAGCCAACAAATGAAGGCACAACTTGTGAATTGCTGTGTGGTGCCTCAAGGAGAATACTGTACTTTTTTTCTATTAAGGTAGACAGCAAATTGATGAATAAAACAGACTTTATGTACCACCAGGGTACCTTCACTCGGATATTAAGAACTTTAAAAGTGTGCATTAAAATACTAAAAGTATTTAGGCAAAACCGTACTTCAACATATAAAACCAGTTTCATATACATTACAGTGTATAGATGTATATATGTGTGTGTGTGGTAGAACTTATTATTTTAACTGGCAGGAAGCTCATAAAAAGAAAAGCTTTTGGGGTTGGCTCAAACTTGGAGTGCACTTTAACATGCTGGTGGTACTTTATGAAGAAATCTCAAATGTATCCCATGTGTTGCAAATGCTTAAGAATGGGCTCAAGATGAGCTTTTGTCTGCCTGAGCCATACAACTATTTCAAAAATATCTTCCTTCAGCAGCATCGATATTTATTTTTGTATGTCATTTTTGCAGTTTGAATGCTGGATTTGAGTTTCCACATTGCCGTCAAAGAAAGAAGTGAAAAAACCAAAACCCTTAATAAATCTAACAACAGAATCTGGTTTCAAGACTATTTTCCATGACTGAAACTTTTTTTGTCAGAATCATTTTTCTTAGAACAGCTGACATATCATTATTGTTTTCCTTGTTTTAGAATATTGGCTTTCCAAAAATGTCCAATCCATCCTTGAACTAAAAAAGGAACATTTCTTCAGAGGCCTGCCTTCTTTTTTAGTAATGATAATGTTCTTTTCCCCTTTCCACAACCACTATTGTATTAAGTGACTGCAGGTTTTTGGGACATGAATAGAAATGTACATAAAGAACTGTCATAACTACCTGATTGTTCTCCAGCTGTGTGGGATCAATATGACTAGAAGTAACTTAGGAGGTGAACTCCCTTATTATCCTCAGTGGTCCAATTCCACACTCCTACTCTGCTTTTAAAACTGATTTATTTTGGTGGATTTTTCTTCTGTCAATCTGTTCTCATTATCTGAACTCTTCTGCCTTCTCTGTCATATTCATCAGAAATTTTTATTGATGGCTACAGTATTATATCACATCATCGGTTAGTTTTTCTCAAGTGACTTTAGAAAATGTTTTCAACTTAAACATGACATTTCAGACCCTTGATATCTATAGGAGCTCAAGAGTGGCAAAGTTTTGCTCAAAGCACAGGCATGGCCTATGAATTGAGGAGTTTAAATGCTGCTTTTAGGTTTTAATTACTGCTTTCTCAAATGGAAATTGAAAAAAACCCAAAACTATCCTTCCAAGTAGCTGTTTGTCCTGAGCAAAGAAACATTAGAAATGAAACCTGAAACAACCTCCAAAAAATAGCAAACTAGTAAACAAACCATGAAAATTTTAATACTCCTCCTGCCTTTTTCTAAATTTGATTACTCATGAAATCACAGGGCAGCCTAACTGCACACTTTTTAATATTTCAGCAGCAGATGAATGATCTTTTGTTGACAAGAAGCCTGATTCTGTACATTCTAATTTTTCAGTGGCCCCACAGGAGTCCATAATCATTCCCTTTAAGTGAATTGAGGCTGAAAAATCATCAGGAATCTGTGAAAAAATCAGATGAGTATCAAAGCTTTTGGTGAAATTTCAGAAACATTAGCTGCATTTTTAAGTGCCTTTAACTGAAATTTCTAAAGTTTTTGTGACTATTCAAATACTTCTTCACAACATCTGTGAAGCAGATCACTCATATGAGCGACACAGTAGTGAAATAAATGATAGAAGCACAGAGAACTCTGACATTTCATGATGATTAAGAAATTCCCATGACAAAGGATTATGAACACAGAAAAAGAAAAGTCACTTGGGTGTAGAATGTGAGCTAATGGCCAAATTGCAATGACTAAGTATCAACACTTTTAAGTCTCCCTTTTCAGTGATTCTGTAATTCACAGTTTTTCTGTAATGCTTCTGGTTCTTTTTGGAAAATAATTAGAATAATTAGACTTTATGACATATCATCCAAGGATTGCAAGCGAAAAACCTGTAGTGCGGCATCCCTTTTGCGTGGCCTATTTATTGAAACTTCAGCAGGAACGGGGTCACCCATCTGGAGGTCTCCATTGTTTGTATCGGGAATATAGGTATTTACATTGGAACTGCCTTGGTAGGTGTTTAAAATCTGAGCACATACAAGGTACCTAAGTCAGAATTAATTTCATGAGCTCAGCTCAAGACTGTGTGCTTGCCGGCCTCCTCCACTCTGCCACAGGTGCCCCCACAGAGCTGGCAGTGATATCACGATGGCTTACAGCCGTCCCTGCTCTACTAGTATGTGTCATTTAGATGGCCTGTCATTGGGGAATACAGGCTGGTGTACCATATTGTCTATTGTAAGATAGAGTGCCCTCTTACTCATTCTATATGGTAAGCCTGAAGCATGGGCCTTTGTTTCTGAGTTTTCATGCTGGACCTGTATGTCTCTCTTCTTACATTTCCAGGACTTTGATTCCTGTGACACACTATGGGAGCTGAGGCGGATTCCTAATGACAGCAGTGCCTGTCGCTCTGCTACGTTCATTTTCAGACCTTCCTGTGCCATGTAAGTGTTATTGTTTAATTGCCCATTCCCCAGTGTAGCGTGATTTTTTAAATTAGCTTGACATTTTATGTGTTTCTTTTACAGCTCATCTCAGCTGTTAATGAGGCCTTTGCTAAGTGTCTTCAGTACAGATCATTATAGCTCTTTAGTACTGTCATTTGAAAGCTAATACCAATAAACAGAAAAATTACTCAGCAGGAGGAAGGTAAGTGTGCTATGTTCACAATTTATAGTTTGCAAAGGTTAGGAACTATTCAGTAAAACGAAGCCCTTTTTAAAAAGTTAACAGTAACCAATTAATGTGATTTGCTCCGACGGGCATTATGGGTTGTCTGGATGCCAGGCCTGCATCATTCCAGCCCTGAAAGACCTGTGCAGATACAACCTGAAAGGTCTCCCTAAAATGCAGGCTAAGTCCTCTCTCTTCCCTAGATACCATGAGCAGGTTTTCTTTTAACATCCTGGAGATTACCTTAGTCTTGTCAAGTGAGAGTATCACACAGAATAGGAGAACCTAGACCTTGACAAAGGTTTGAGCCAACCCAGGTACATGCTGAGATCTGAGGAGTGAGACCACCAACCAGAATGGGAAACTTTGAAAGCTGCCTGACCCACAGGTAATTACAGAGGTTATCTTAATTACAAACTCTGTTTCTGAAATTGGGGAAAGAAGGAATTTCTTATAGGAGTTGTTTTTTGTTTTGGTTTTTTTTTTATTTTTTAATTTTAAAGTTTTCACAGTACTTCTCCCTAGACGCTCTTGGAGCCTGAATAACGGTAGACTTGTGGACACAAGTAAACAAAGCCCTGGCTGCTTTTTCCTTGGCTAGCAACACCCTTATAAGAGGACACACCTAAGAGAAAACTGATTGAACTGCCAAGTCTGTAAGGAACGATTCATGATTTCAACAGAAATGGATATTAACTGGTGAAAGCTTGTACAAGGTCATAAATGCAAATCTCTTATGCTAGGGATTCTATATATTTTTATTCATACTATCTTTAAATATTGCTTTAGGAAACATCGTAAGGCCCAGACCAGTGCCAATTTGACTTTTTTAACTAGAGCTCCAAGGCTGTGAACCTACAATATTTGAGTTCACTTGTCAATGTTGGTAAGAACAACTAATAAAATGCCTTTGAGTACACAATGCAGCAAGAGCTTAAATTGAAGAACTGTAATTCTGCAAGGTGCTGGAAAGCAGTTTGTAAAAGACAGAGGGCTCTGGTGGAATGGTTCTCCACTGACGACAGATAACCAAACTGTATGAAGAATGCACTAAATTGTACATTGACCATAAGGCAAACACAAAGATTAACACAACTGTAATTATGAAAAGTGCTGACTTGTAAGATAGTAAAAGTATAAAAAGACTGGAAATTCGGGAGAAAACCAAAAGATGTCAGTGATGCAGATCAGGAGCTACGGAACATGACTGTGTAAAGTACGCTTTTTGTGAAGTAGCAGTCAGAAGAATATTTTTTTTCATATACAAGATTGGCCAAGAATGGTGGAATCACAGCCTTTTATAGTCTATGACTAAGTCTAAATCAGCGTAATTCTCAGCGTAACACAAAGAACTGTTAGAAAGTTAAAAAAGAGAGATAAAAAGGCTCACGATGTTAAAAACGCTAGTTAAGAAAAAAAGTCACGAATAGAAAAGCTGACTGCTGTGGTACAGTACCAGAACTCTCCAGAGCAAGTCTTTCTGCTACATTACCTTTGAAATAAAACAGGGTTTTGAAGGGGGAGGCTGGTATTGTCAAGGCCTGAATGACATTTAAATAAAACAATGCTTGGAGTAGTACATGGTGTTATGATTTTAAGTAAACAGATTTGTTTCACAGCAGAAAGCTGAAATGTTTGTAGAAAAGATGATAATAAGAGTCACAGGTTTCCAATAGATGAAATAATACGACATAGATTTACAGAATATTCTGGTTAAAGACATACTGGCAGTCCTGTTTTTAAATTATTAGATGCTCCTATCTGAAAACATGTGCTTGGGAACAATAGTACTGGCTCATCTGCCACTGATTTTAATGGTGTTAGTTATCTCCATTAAGCTGAATAGCTGGTTCTATTGATTTCAACAATCCTGGGAACATAACCAACCATTCAAACCTTTAATGGCCCATCACAGTTAGAATTGTTATGTTTTGTAGGTGTGTGCACAGCTAATGGGAAAGCTGATGGGGTAATGAATGCTCAGATGCTAGCAGTAATGGAATCACCAGACACCCACATTACATGAGATCTGCACAGCATTAAAAAAAGATGGTCTTACAGAAGACAAGAAAAAATTGGGTAATTTACAAGTAAATTTGCATCCTTTCCATCATAAACAACCCATTAAGACGAACTGATCACGTCACTTATTAACCTCATTATTATAAATCTCATTGCCACATGAAACATGTTAGGATATATTTCGCAGCTCTGATACAGTCTATTTCATAGATTTAAAGATTTTTAACAAATATTAGTAAATATTCTTAAAGAAAAGAATCTTGTAATTGTTCTCAAGCATTAAAATTCCAGGAAGTTGAGAGATAAGTATGTGTTTAAAAAAAAAAAAAAATCAAAGCATTTAACAGTATGAAAATGAAGAGGTAAGGCTTCTGCACAAACTTGTCTTCGTCCTGAAGTGATACCATGGTGGATGAAAAAGAGAAAATAAACCAACAGCTCCTTCAAAAAAGCAGCTAATATGCCATTAAAAATCAGTTTAATGTAATCCTAATCATTGCAAGGAGTTTCATTGCACTGAATTAATGACATCTTTTACTTTCTGGAAAACATTACAGATCCTTTAGTTGTTTAAACTATTGAGTTGTTTTCAGTTCTGGCATAGATTTTTTTGCTTGAATGTGGATAATAGACTTTGATGTTATTGTTCCCCTGACAGAAACTTTTAACAAAAAGAGAACTGAAACAGTGCCTGTTTGTGAAAGGGTAAGATACATGGACTCAGATCCTCATCAGGAGTAAGCTGTGAACCAGCTCCCTTGGCTTTAATGGATTTACAACAGCTGATGAGCTGGCACATGATATGGAAATGCCACACACTTTCAAAGATTTCTGCGAAACATAAATTGCCTTTTACTAGCGCTCAGAGACTTTAAAGAGAAGGAAATTGCTAGGAGAAACAAGTTGGTAAAACTGAGACTATGGTTCCACAATACAGTAAATCATACTTGATGGCTTCTAGAACTAGATTAAAACAGGTGTAACTACAAGACAAAATGAATTAAACAATATAAACTAAATTGCCTGTTCTAGCGTGTTCGAAATTTTGTGAGGGACCATCCTAATATAAGTAGCTTCTGTGCTAGATCTCTTCAAACTACTATGCCACTTCAGGAATTTGGTCTATCACATCAAGCAAGAAACAAAATAAAGGTTTTGGGCATCCCAATACAAGAGAGATACCGAGGTGCTGGAGCAGGTGCAGAGGAGGGCAACGAAGCTGGTGAAGGGCCTGGAGAATAAATCTTATGAAGAGCGATTGAGGGAGCTGGGACTGTTTAGTTTGAGGAAGAGGAGGCTGAGGGGAGACCTCATCACTCTCTACAACTACTTGGAGAGAGGTTGGTGCTGATCTCTTCTCACAGGTAATTAGCAATAGAACAAGAGGGAATGGCTTCAAGCTGCAACAGGGTAGGTTTAGACTGGACATTAGGAAAAAATTCTCCACAGAACAAGTGGTGAGACACTGGAATAGGCTGCCCAGGGAGGTGGTGGAGTCACCATCCCTGAATGTGTTGAAGAGTCGTTTAGATGTGGTGTTGGGGGATGTGGTGTAGGGGAGAACTTTGTAGAGTGGGGTTGATGGTTGGACTCTATGATCCCAAGGGTCTTTTCCAGCCTGAATGATTCTATGATTCTATAATAGCACGATCTCTGTACCAGATACCCTGGCTAATTCAACAGCAATGCAGTTGTGTGCCCAAGATGTATCCAGACCACGTTTCTATTGCTGGATGCACAGACCTGGTTTAAGGATAACAGACCCATGGCTGGAAACTCAAGGTGGGGTGGGAATACCTCATGATGTCAAATGGGAAGAGGAGCAGACACCCGATCAAGTAAATCCACTTGCAGAAAAGTAGGGTTAATGCAATGCTAGTTTAGATTGAGGAGCAGGCGAGCCATGTTATGTTGCAAAGCATCTGTCAGGAGGCTTCGATCTCCATCTGCTCCAAGGCAGAAGCTGAAGTGGCTCTGCAGTGCATTTTGTAGTGCTCCTTACGCAAAATTTGCCAGGATGAGTGCACCTGTACCCACAGCACAGGGGCATGCCCTGTGCCTTGTGATTGCTAACCGGGCTGCTATGCCATAAAGTAATTCTGATCACTAGGGTCAGAGTCCAATAAACATCAAAAGAAGCCCAAATTTTTTTGACCAACCAAGCAAAAAAACACATCCAGAGAGAAAGGTGGCTGGTTACTAGTATATGAGTTACACTGGATGAAAAAGATGGGGAAAACCTACCTTTTACAGCAAGAAATACAATTGATGGTTGACAAATTCTTCTGAGTGTTACCTGCTCTTCAAAAATTAGATTAAGCAAACGAACAAGAACTATCTGTTCTTCTAAATATTCTACCTTCTGATAGGGTGGTAATGGCATATAATTAAAGAGGTCAGAGCATCATCTCCTTTGGGAAGTCAGGTTGTATGCAATGCCCACTATTTCTTACCTCTCTGGCCTGGAGCGGTTCCCTGGAGACTGAAAGCCTGCACCACAGTGTTGGTGGATTTAGGTAGATAGTTTTCTGGCAAGCATTATGGATTTTATTGCCTTATATTACCTATTTAAGACTGTAGTTTTAAATAAAAAATCATAATAAAAATGCTGCATTGTACTCAGAAGATCTATAGCAATCTTTACACAGAACCTCAGCACTGAGAGATTTCCCACTCCAGACACCCCAGGAAAGCTATCAGCTTGCATAAATGTGGGTGTTTCACAAAGGCCAAAGCATGGAAGAAAGAAGCGACGTGGACACCAGGTCCCCAGCCAGAATTTCATATCCCAAGTCCTCCCTCCTCTCTGGGTAGCTGCTATGTTTACAGTCCCATAACAATACATCACCAGTTTAGGACCTCAGACTACTGTTGCCTGTGGTTTGGATTAACAACACATTAGCGTGGCTCATATTTTCTTAAATCTGATACAAGCATTCTCAGAAAGGAGCTGTTATGGTGATCATCCTGGAGCTACTGTTATATACCTTCCTCAGTTTTTCTTACTCCACATCCCAGAGGCATACAGCTTTTAAAAAAGGTCCAACTTTTCTTCAGAAAAGTTTAGTGAATAGAATAAGAATTTCTTGTTTCTGTTGACTACAACATATTTTATAGATTACGGTGAACATATTTATCCAAGACTATACAATATCTATTAAATTAGCTAAAGTCTACTAAATTATTTAAAAGGAAAGTGGGTTCCACTGTAAACTGCTGAAAGTGACACAGGCAAAAATTTTTTAAAATTAACAAGCAAAAGAGATATAACTACCTTATACAACGTGTAAATAGCAGAATGGAGATTCAGGTGTGAGACCATCCTAATCTGCACAACCTCACTTCTCCCATCTGTTGGACAGCAAGGTTTCCCAAATCCACAGCCATGTGGTGACCAAGCATAAGAGTCACACAGAAAGAAGCTGAGGGGATTTTTTTACAAGGAACTTCAAATATTTCAGCTGATACTAACATTTCGTGATTCAGAGTATTGTGAAACGGAAGCTGTTTCCTGTCAGTGCTGTCTGACAAGTCACACGGAAGAGTAGAGCTCCTTAGTAAGAAACATTTTCTTGATACATTTCCTGGAGGCTTCTTAAAATGATTAAGGAAAGGCTTTCATACACTTTTTGAAAGAAAAAAGAAACATGGAAATGGAAAAAAAAAGGAAAGAAAACTAAATCAAAGCCCCTCTGTGAAAACCTCAAAGGACTCTTGATTGAATTACTCGGACATGAAACCAGAAACTCTGAGTCGATGGCAGAACCGAGTTGGTGGAGCAGTGTTTGAGCAGCCTCACTGCTGAGTCCAGTCCCAGTTCTCTATGGAGAGGGGACTGGAATAAGTCAGACTGAGCAAGACCTGTCAGTGCAACGTTCCTTACCACCCTGCCATAACAGCAGGCGGTGAGCACAATCTCTCATTATGCCCCCAGTTCTAAAAGAAACACCCTTGTTTAAAGCTTTTCTACTCCTCTGCAGTTACAGGTGGGACAGTGCAGATGCACTGAGAATGTCTGGCTGGACTGCTGTAAGTCAAGTGCCAGGTGACTCACTGCATGTTCATGGAACCATAGAATAGTTTGGGTTGGAAGGGACCTTTAAAGGTCATCTAGTCCGGCCCCCCTGCAATGACCAGGGACTTCTTCAACTAGTGCAGGTTGCTCAGAGCCCCGTCCAACCTGATCTTGAATGTTTCCAGGGATGGTGCATCTACCACCTCTCTGGGCAACCTGTTCAAGTGTCTCATCACCCTCATTATAAAAAATGTCTTCCTTACAGCCAGCCTAAATCTTCCCTCTTTTAGATTAAAGCCATTACCCCTTGCCTATCTCAACAGACCCTGCTAAAAAGTTTGTCCCCATCTTTTCTGTAAGCCCCCTTTAAGTACTGAAAGACTGCTATAAAGTCTCCTTGGAGCTTTCTCTTCTCCAGGCTGAACAACACCAACTCTCTCAGCTTGTCTTCACAGGAGAGGTGTTCCATCCCACTGGTCATTTCTGTGGCCCTCCTCTGGACTCACTCCAACACGTCCATGTCTTTCCTGTGCTGAGGGCTCCAGAGCCGGATGCAGTACCCAAGGTGTTGTCTCATGAGAGTGGAGTAGAGGGGCAGAATCACCTCCCTCGATCTGCTGGCCACACTTCTTTTGATGTAGCCCAGGATATGGTCGGCCTTCTGGGCTGCGAGTCCACATTGCTGACTCATGTTAAGCTTCTCATCAACCAACACACCCAAGTCCTTCTTGGCAGGGCTGCTCTCAACTCAGTCTCTACCCAGCCTGTATTGATACTGGGAGCTGCCACAACCCAGGCGCAGGACCCTGTACTTGGCCTTGTTGAAGCTCATGAGGTTCACACAGGCCCACTTCTTCAGCTTGTCCAGGTCCCTCTGGATGGCATCCTGTCCCTCAGGTGTGTCAACTGCGCCACTCAGTTTGGTGTCATCTGCAAATTTGCTGAGGATGCACTCAATCCCACTGCTTATGCCATTGATTAAGATATTGAACAGTACTGTTCCCGGTACGGATCCCTGAGCATCCATTTTTTTAGTGATTTGTTGCGCTACGTGCCCTACATGCCCACAGAAACCTGTCATCAGCCTCGCACTGGGCCCTCGTCTCCAGGTTGGGACCACTGGAGTCAGGCTTGCCATCCTGTGCCATGTACCCTCACTGCCCCTCACCTTCTCAGCTCCTTCCATTGCCCTCAAGGGCCTCAGGGGCTGTGGAGGGAAGGCTGGTGGGCAGGGTTGGTGCGGGCAGAGGAGGCATGCGTCACTCTCCTTGCTCAGGGCAAAACCTGACCACTGGGTTTGGGCTGCATGGCATGGTGGCATGGTGTGGTAGTGTGGTGTGGCCGACATGGTGGCATGGGTGTGCCTGGTGGGCCCTGAGGACTGCCAGGCCATCGTTGCCTGCAGCGGGCAGCCTTGCTGAATGAAAGTGTTGAACGGGATCCCGCAGAAAGTGTTGCAACTCATATTTGGTCCGCAGTCAATAAATGAAAACATAATAGAAACCAGAACCTATGAACAAGAGCATTAAATGAAACATGGGTCTAAGGCAACAGTCCAATACATATTTAATAGCAACCTGCCAAATGGTGTTTTCAATTATGATCATTTTATTTTGTATTAAAGTAGCACTGGAGGTCAAGTGATCCAGCCAGGCCTGATGCTCCTTCCGCTGCATTAGATGGTGTAGAAATGCGTAGGATGTTTCCCTGATGCATTTGCTAGCTAAGATGACATAAAAAGCAGTCTAAAAGAAAGATAGCTATTCCAGTATTCAAGTCCACAGGTCTGCAGAGTACTCTGTGTTGAACAAGGATCCACTGACAGGAAATGTCTTCCAAGTTCAGGACCAA
This sequence comes from Dromas ardeola, assembly GCA_013398915.1. Taxonomy (NCBI): domain Eukaryota; kingdom Metazoa; phylum Chordata; class Aves; order Charadriiformes; family Dromadidae; genus Dromas; species Dromas ardeola. The sequence goes on along the minus strand of VYZM01000078.1, from coordinate 70,535 downwards.
GCTGAATGATATCTCTGGAATATATTCTCAGTGCTCATGCATTATTTCTTCATTCAAGTTTCAGAGGAGTGTTTGACTTTTACTGTGAAACCATAAATCACCATCATTCTTGGCATGTCAGAAGTTTCCCTCAGTTAAACACAATGAGTTTCCTCCAAGGGAAGAAGGAACAGTGTAAATAGTGTTTAAAATATGTTACTAATTTATTGCAAGGTCTTGCTGGATATAATTAATTCAAATGGTTTTGTATATTCCAACAGGAGATACAGATCTTTAAGTAATACCTGTACTTTGAGACCCCTGCACAGTATGCATGTATCTTAGACCAAATATTCTCAGTAGAGCTGGCAGATGCATTTTAGCTGCAGTGGCTGTGAATAAGGGCCCAGATTTTTGTTGTCCTTGTTCATTAGTCTGTTAGGAACTACTTGTTATTGAACTGGAAGCTAAGAGCTTTCCTTGTCCTTTTCTTTTCCTGCAAATGTATTTTAAAGCAAAACACAAGAAAGAAACATTTATAAGGAAAACTAATATTTGCAGTGGCATAAATTGCTATGGCAGACTTTTTGGTGATAAAGAACTCTTTTCTATACAGACTTTTTGTATTACTGCCTGTAAATATGATAGTTTTCTACTAAAGCCCATTACTAGAACTACTAGCTTTGACAGTTCTTTGGCACATTTTGGGGGCAATTGCTTTAAGAAAGAAAAATAACTTCCTGCTTCCGTCCGATTCACATCAAAAAGTCTCATCTACACTGTTCAGTGAGTTGTGGCAGACCCTGGGGCTTTGCCAAGCAGTGCTTGTTTTGCAGTGCTCTTATCCATGTTACTACCTGTTATGTCTTGGGGTGGGCTATTCCAGAGGACTACTTCAGTTTTTAGCTTTGCTTTTAGCGCCAAGCAGACCACTGTTTTTGCAAGTACTCTATCAACTCAATTTCTATTGATTTTAGAAAGCACTGTAGAGCTATGGAGTGTGACTTCCATTCTGATGTAAATTTATGAGTGTGATTTTCTACTTCTTGCAGACAGGAAAAGGGATGAGGAACAGATTTTCCTTTCTTTGCTTATATCAGGGTTAATGAAAGCATACACTTGGAAAGTTTTTTGACTAGTATATTACAGAGTCTGCTATAGCCTGACATAGTAGCAGTCTCTTTTCAGTTGGCAGGTTTTGAAACATTTGTGAAAGCCAACATATGATGGATTAATACAAAAGCAACTTCTGCACAGCATTCTATCGTAATAAATATGTTGAAGGAAATGAAGACTTAATAGCACCCTTATCTCATTCCATCTAGCAACTATGGAAAGAGACTGCTAAAGATAATGATTAAGGTGATCCAGGATTCTTGATTTGGGCTGCTGTACCCTGTGTTTCACTAGACATGTCCACTTTTCATCCCTTAGCATTTGAAACAGATGGATTTTTGGCATGTGCAACTCATGGTTTTTTTAAATCCATATTAGAGCATGAGCCAGGATTTTGTTTCTATTAAAAAAGAAATATATAAAAAAGCCAACAAAAACCCAGGTGAGGCTTCCAGCTCAGCTAGCTGCAAGTAGTCTACCGAGGATCTGCAATAGTTATCAGCCACCAGTCAAAGTGTGGAAAGGAAAGTGAGAAAGGAGTGGCAGTCATAATGTCTGGGCATGTAAAGCCAGAGGTGGGAAAATATAAACAAAGTGAACTTCAAGATTTTTTTTGAGAATTAGGAAGACAGGAGCTTCTCAGAAGAAGAAGGGATGCTTCTAGCCACAAGCAGCTCTGGGTTATGAGGAGCTGGCTTGCTATGTGTACAGACTGTCCTCTTTCCTGTTCTGGTTCCTTGAACAGAATTGCTGTACCCTCTTTTCTAACTCACGCCCTTGCCTTCCTGTCACCTCCTGTGGTGTCCTTCCTGTCCTAGTCACCGGTCCTCTTTACCATTGGAAACGCTATGAACTATTTGTTGCTAGTTCGATTCCTAACGTGGCTGAATGTAAGTCATGTAATATGGCCGAATGATCCATCAATGGGTCTAGTCATATGCAATTGTCTCAGAGGAGTGTTTTGAGGTTCACAGGATGTTTGTTAAGTGATTTTGGATCTTTCGATGAAAGGTTTTTTTTCTAAGTGTCATTATTATTTTTGTGTAAAAGTATTGTGCATTTCATGTATAATTAATACTAAAATAGCACATAGTTTGTCATTATGTAGTTTTTATTTAAAAATATATAGATATACAGATATTATACTGAGTGTATATTTGTACACATATATTACTTTTAAAATCTGTTGATTTTCTTTCAGCCAAAGAGGAATTAAAACAAAACTTTGGAACAAGTTAAAATGTTGCTATTGCCACTTAGTGTTCAGATGCTCTTGGAAAAGAATGATGGAATCTTTAATCCAAAACTCAAAATGTGCATCTTAAGGGCATGCTTTAATGTCAGTGCAGAGGGACCTGGTTCAGAATAAAACTTCAGTTAAGCTTTACCCAGAATAATTTTAAAGATACATTCTCATGATCAAGGTGTTGAAAAGCATTGCATTTTCATTTGGTGTGCACATGTGTTTGGAACAAATCTGGCCTGTGCTTCAGGGCATCCAGTCATTAGCCTCTTTTGCACACTCATTCTCTGAAGCATTAAAGATGTGGATTTTAACTCTGACGTTAAAGAACTATTTGAGGTCAGTATTCTGAAGAGAAAATTTGTTTTTGCAGATCTATTAAAAACCAAATAGTTTTACAGCGTAGCTTATGAGGGCTTGAGTTGCTGTACAAGTTTTCTGACATGTAGTAAACCACAAAACATCCATTTAATTTGTGAACACTGATGGGCTGGTGTAAACTGGCATCGCTTCTTTGATGTTTGTGGAGTTGTGCCAGTTTACACCAGCTCAGGAATCTGGTCTATTGTTCCTGCAAACATCCTATGACATTTTAAATTATCAAGATGATCATCTTGCAAAGACAGCCAAAGTATTAGAATAACAGTTCCCTGCCAAATTCTCTTGGGAGACTTGACTTATTAAAAAAATAAATTACACGTGTTCTTTTTATATAAATAAAAATTTCTTTCATAAGAATGCATGATTTACTAGGAGGCTGAAGTTGTGATTTCCTAGTTATGAATGTAACTTCGTGAATCAGAAGACAATGCTCTCCCACATCTCAGTGAAGCATGGGATGTTTGCTCAGACTGTAGAATATAAACAGTTTTAGTGTCCTCAGAGAAAGGCATCCGGGAGCTAATCTCGTCGTCGTTGGCCCCTTTTTAGTGGTTTCTCCCTGTCTTTTCCAGCTTTTCCTCCTCACCAAGACTGCATGTAAAAACACATTTGAGAAGGAAAGGCAGGCGGCAAGTATTTTGTCTTACATTTTCTATCTCTGTCTTTACAGAATTAACCAGTTTTTACCATGATGTCGTGTTTGATCTTGAAGCTGATTTCAAGCAATCCAACTGAAAATGGATATTTCATTTAGGGGAGTGGCAAAGATATCAGAAGGTACAGAAACATACTACAGAGTGCAATGCAGGTACCCATGGGACATTTGCATGTGAATCTGCAAGGGTCTACATGTAGGATGATAAGTGCCAGTAAAATTTCCTGTGTCCAGTTGGAGCCTTTCAGAAAGAAGGGAGAAATGAGGAAAGAACTGAATCTTGAAGGTAGGAAGAAACGAAAACTCACCACAAGCTGGGACAGAAATGCTCAAAGCCAGAGCTATATCCCCTCTCTAAGAAAAAATAGATTAGGCTAATGGCAGAAGTGAGTAGCGGTAAGAATTCCACCTAAGATTACTTCATATGCCCAAGGGAGGACACATGGATATGGGGAACTGGAAGTAATAGAGCTTCAAGAAAATCTGTACACAGTCTGAAGATGTTACAAACTCTGCCACAATGCTCACACATCTGTTTTGGTGAAAATTTTTTGGCAAGGCTTCTTCACATTGCAAGAAAAAGAACCTAGTTATTCTAATAGTGAGGCTCTGTAAAAGGAAACGAAAAGCATTAGAAAAAGGAGCTAAAAGATTAATGGAACCTTTTAAAAATAACAGTATCTGGAGATACAGTTATGTGTTTTGGGTATTGCTATATCAAAATAGTAAAGATCATGACAGGCTTATTTATCAAGTATTCAACCTTGGAGAACCTTTGGTGCATGAGAATATTAATCCCCTCCTGCATACATTTATATTCATTTTGAGTTTATGCAGATACAGAGAAACCTAGAGGCCAAAACTGTTACCCTGAAAATGACTTTGCACCGACTGTTTCACTGTTTGGATGGCTTCCAACTGGCAGTGAAATGCAATTTAGGTAAATTCACTCATGTTTTTACTTCCACATTTCAGTAGAGAAAAAGGCTGCTGTGCAGAACACCAGAGATGAACATTTTTAGGATTCAAATCAGATAAATGTCATGCTGGACAAAGGAAGTTAGTCAACATAGCTCTGGGAAGTTGGTATTTTGATGGAAATCAAAATGGAAAAGTGGAAAGAGTCATTCCATGTTGCTGAGAATTTTTTGCTATTTTGAGATTAGATTTGATCTCAATATGGGGTGAAAAGCAACAATTTAGAAATTCTCAGGTTTGGGGAATGGAGAACTGTATGTCAGTCCATTGTCCTGGGGTCACTGTATACTGGAAACCCTGGAGATGTTTGTGGAACGCATTGTCTTGCAGCCCCAGAAATTGGACACTTGAGCAGCCAAAAATTTATCAAGAGAAGTAGTCAGAAGATCGTGAAAATTTTGATGGGACCTCCTTTTCCATTCCTAAGCAAGGTTGTCTAAGTGCCATAGAATAGCAGGCACAGCTACCTTTGGGAAATGTTTCAGCTTTGCCAAATCAGTAATTTCGTTTTGTGCATCATGTGCATGTGTATAACAATACTCCAGAAGCCGGTAAGGATTGTATGGATGTGTGATAGAGGTGATTCACTGCCACTGTGATGTTGTTGGGCAGTGGCAATGGCAATTAAAGAGCCGAGCTGAATACATTCTTCTCCTCCTAAATATTCAGTGATGAAGACCTTTGTCCCTCAAACCCAGCTGCATTTTTTTAAGTATTCCGAAGTTACTGAAGCAAGGGAAATGAGAAGACACATTTTACCTGACACTGATGCAGGTTAACTGTCAAGCTGACACTTGGAGGGAGACACAGGTTAATTAAGTTAATGTCCAGATGAATAAGTATTTTTTATAAAAGCTATAGAAAATGTATATGCAAATAGGCTCAAACTAAACAGATCCATGCAACATTGTGAAGGCAGAGAGCTTATCAGAGGCTGGTATTCTGTTATTTAAGATTTGTGTAGCCCTACCTGCTGCTTGGAAGAACTGGATTTCTGGTTGACACAAAATGGCTGAGAGCTGGATTTGGGAATGTTTTGACCCATGGTGTCTCTAGAGCAGCACCGCTTCAGATGTTCTCTGTTGTTTTAGGACACCTCAGAAATCAGGTATGTGTTTGATTTTACCATTTCTTGATAACAGAGGAAGGCAGGAAAACAGCAGGTGAACTGTACCTGAATTTTGGGGACAGTTCTCCGCATCACTAAACGTTTAAAGGGAGAATTTATTTGCCCCGGATCTCTATTTGGCCCTCCTCTGCTTTCCCTATTGGCTAAAATCTATTGATTTCCTTATTTTAGAGGAAGACGCCATTGAGGTTTGTAATGGAGTTGTGAAGATATAGCAATAAACTGCTGAGAGTGTTGTATTATCAATTACTAGAGATAAGTATATGATTTCACGGATTGTATCTAAAGGAATGCAATGGTATTATTCTACGCTGCTGCACAAATGTCATGTACTTACCTTAAAATGACAAATAAGCATATATTTAGACACAATATATACTTGGGAGATTATAGAGGCTAGCTTGATAGAAAAAGGAGAGGGTCTTTCTGGTGCCTTGTAATGATCTTCTAATTTGGGGAAGAGACTTGAAAAAGCCAGTTGAGGCAGGAAAACTAGAGTCATAGGAAACTACTGAAGGTTTATCCTGCAGCCTGAGCTGCCTGCCAGGTGCAACCTGTTAAAGTATAAAGCTGCAATAGTTGTTTTAGATTTAAGAGAACTGGATGTTGCTTACCGAGCATGAGGCCATTCAGCACATACTTGGCTTTGGGGGATGATGCTCACTCTATTGAAGTATAAAGTGAATAATGCTTTACTTCTCACCCTGTGGCTGTATTTCTTCTGTTCTTAGGCACCGCTACTGACTGTACAGCACACAAAAGATAGCTAAAATTTCAGATATGGTTATTCAACTTTATAAAGCACTACCTTCCTTTGCTAAGTGAGAGAATGTTTTAGTTTCTGACAAGAAGTGCTTTGTAGCATTGACCAGCTGAAACAGTGGTTTCCAACCTTGTTCACAGATCATTCATGTAGTGTAAATACAAATATAACTTTGGTGGGAAACAGACTCTCACAACATCATAGCTTCACTTACAACTGGTGTAAGACCTCCTTTGGTTGTGATACATTCACTGATTTTCATACAGATTCAAACCAAAAATACAGTAAACCAGTTTCCGTTATAAGCCTGATTGTGGTTAGCTATCTGTACAGTGATGAAATTTGTTATAGTAAGTCTTAAATTAAAGTCAAGAGAGAGAAATGGGAACTATTTCTGACTTTAAAAAAATGTAAAAAGTAGTAAGCAAAATTCTGCAGTAATGCTTTTAGTGATTTTTTTAGTTTTTTTTTGAAAAAGGAAATACGACTGTTATAAATATCTTTAAATGGCAGTTTCTAAATTTTCTACAGAAATGAACTTGTAACGTTTGAGCGTCCATGTTCTTGGAGCGATTAAATTTATTTTGGTGATAAATAGGTTTTCTCTCCCCCCTTCCACCCCCTCTGCTGCTGTGTCAATATTGTGACTCACAGGATTATAGAATCATAGAAATATTTAGATTGGAAAGGACTTCTGTAGGTCATTTGGAGCAATTCCCTTCACACAATTCAGGGCTTACTTTAAAGTGAGTTTTTAACAGGCTGCTTTGGGAGATATTGTCACACTCTGTGCTGCATGAGAGAACTCTACTGCACAGGTGGTGACTGCACATAGGGCCAAAGCAGCCTTCGAAAACAACTCTGATTCAGTGGGCTCTCCTTGAACAGGGCTTAACGATCATGAAGCAATTTGTGGTGTAATGAGAAAAAAAAATGAATGTAAAGCATACAGCATTTTTGGCCTAGGATTTAGATTATGTCAAATCAGGTTTTGAAGAAAACTGTATTGGGAGATATGAAGGATGTCAGGAAATGTAATGGTCCCTGTTTTAAGTCCTTCTGGAAATTCTTGGAGAGAGTGTGCTCTAAATGCCTCTGTCTGTAGGTCAGCAAAGGCAATTATATAGACTTCAGGGGACTGGTGATATATGCGACCACTTTCTGTTGAAAACCCTGCTGCCCCAGGGGGCCACTCCAGCAAGCAGACTAGCTCTAAGAAGGAAACTTGAAGCATAAATTGCTAACCTTGAGTGAACAGTACAGCATTCCAGCAATAAATTCTAGCTATAAACACGGGGAAAGGCTACATCTTTGATAGCTTCCTGAAACAATTGCAAGTTTCTTTTTATGCCTTTCTCTCACTTAAGCATCTCAGAAGGTTAAGGTGTAGGTTACTGTGACTTTTACTTTTAAAATGTTTACCCATGTGACTTTTATTTTGCTAGGGCTGTTTAATCTTTTTCCCCCCCTCCCCTATTCAGATGCTTTCTCCCTTCTTCATATGCTTAGTTACATGAGCCCTATTATCCCCTCACAAAGGGAAGCCACCATGAAGCCCATGTGATTTTTTAATTCAATTTAAATTTTTCTTCATGGTCTTAAGGGACTATTATGCAAGATATTAGTTTTATTCACTGAAGGGATATTTATTTCTTATATTTATTTTACATTCCTTGGCTTCTGTCATTCATTCACACATTTCACCCCTCCTAATTCTTTTTTTACCTACAAAGATGTGGATGATGTAGGTCTTTCCTGCCTTTTCTGTATATGTGTCTATACCAGATCATTTGTTAAAGGAAAAATGTTTGGCTAAACAAGAATAATGTTGTAACAAGGGTGGAGTACATTTCTTGTTTTTAAAAGTTCCTTCCAAGATTTTCATCTTGATTTTTACTTCAAATGTTTAGCCAAAGAAACAAAATAAACAGAAAATCCCAACGGGTAAAATTGGTGTAAAACACCAGCAATATTTTTTTGTCTTTGCTAGATACAGACTGGTTCTTAACTGAATTTAAAAAAACAGGTCTCTTCAGTGTCCATTATTTATAATCTTTCCTTGCTTTTTTCATTAAGATTTAAGACCACAGTGATTGTGGGAAAAAACAAATCCAAAGCAGGCCAGATCCTTCAGCATGTTGCATTGTCTTTATACCACATTCTCTGTGTCTACACCAGTAATTACACGTGACCTTAAGGTCACCCTAAAGCTTGGTCTCACTAAAAAATCTGTAGGGCGAACCCCATATAACCCTCCCTCAGCAGCCCGTGCTGTACCTGCACGTTCTGTGGCAACCAGGTGGCAATAGATTTCCATTCAGTCCCTTTTGAAAACATGCACATGTAGAGGCACGGAGCACTGCAAGTCCATCAATAGCAAGCCCACCTCAAGTTTGCTGTTGTTTGTGTTCCTGTAGCACAGATAAGCCTAGACAGACAGACCAGAAGCCCACAAACGGTGTCCTAGGAGGCCTGAGTAAGGGAATCTTGGAGATACCTTGTTGCCACACTCTAAGAGTGAGAATCAGAACGTGGCTGGCCTTGGTGAAACTTGGGGATTTAATGGGGAAAGGAAGCCATGTGGTTGGGCTAATTACCCTGAGTTCAACCTTGTTACTGGTTCTCAGCAGCAAAAAAACTGGACCTTACAGTGGCTTTAATGTTCAGAGAAGACTTACTCTGCTGCGGAGACAAAACTTGCAGTGGTCCACGGTCTCCATGCCATTTTTTTTCCATCTGCAGTGTATCAGTGAAAAGGAGAAGGAATTAGTTGAACAGGGACGCTGGTGGAGTCATCTCTGAAATATGCTAGTCTGTGACTTTAAATGTTGGCCTCATGTGGCCATTGCTAGTTGGGGAGCTTTTCTCAGGAATGTTTACTGAAAGAGCACATTTTAAACTAATAGGGAGGAATACTTGCCAAGTGGAAGCATTCTAACCCATATCTTGTGACTAACTCATCCAATCAAAGCGGTTCAGTTTTCCAGTCTTGGATAATGAAACCAGATGCTCTTGAATAAACTACAGAATATCGCAAAACAATTTTTCTGTTTAATTAAAATGATAAACAGTTTCTATTAATACAGAATGCACCAACAAGAAGAGAGGTGGGATTTGGCTGCCAAATTATTTGTTATGAAAGTTTTGCTGTGTTTCAGACTGCAAGGTGGTAATTTGTGACACTGCCATATTATTTTAGAAGCAGCATAAAAGGTTTACTGAACATAAAAGCTAAGCAAAAAGAAACATCTGTCTTCCTACACTACCTGGCAATTTTTCTGATGGACCTAGGTAAGAGATTACATCCACATTGTTTAAATTATTTTTCAAATGCCAAATAGTAAACCTGAAAGATTTTTGGCTTCTTAACAAAAGACCAAGGAGAAAGGTTGTGTCAATTTCTGAGGGGAAAAATAATGGTCATGTTTTGTATAGCAATTTCATAAATATACCTAAGAGGATCAAATTTACCTAAATCTTTTTTGAAGTCATAATCTGGTCCTAGCAGCATATCTAATGAACAGCCATTCAAGCTAAGTTTCTTCTAAGTCCATTAATATAGTTAAATAAAAATCTTTCTGACTTCAAGTCAGAAAGATCTGAAAAACTGACACAATTTTAGAATCTTCTGCACAGAAAGACTTGCACAATTTTGGAGATTTGGTTGATTGTTTATTTGTAGTATATGGTATGTTAATAAATAGAAATCATGTGGTTACTTCTTTTTCTGAATGTCAAATGGAGAGGGTTTAATTTCCTTTAAATACTATGCAACGGAAGAGGGGAAACGTGAAATATACCATACATTTCCAAGAGGTCATATTAGGTTTTCTGTTGATGACTATTTTGATTAGTAAAATAATATTTAACTGAGTGAATTAGTCTTTCTTGCTGCCTATCGTCAAACTGTAAAGGTTTTCAAATCACATAGAAATTTATTTGCTGATGCCTTTATATGTTTTGCTTTCATTCAATAAGTTGATCCCTTTGGTAAATAATGTAAGGGTGTGGGGTGGTTAGATGTGACAATACCTAAGTTATATGCTATTGTTTCTGTTTCCTGGCTGAATAACTGTACCTCCTAGCTAGACAGTCTTGAGAAAAAACTATATGCAAAGAAAGAGTTAGGTATGGCAGTGCCTCACTTGTAGGTGGCTACGACAGAATATGCAGCTGTCTGCTCGACACGTATCTTCTTGTACTATTAATTCTTAATCCTTCTAGAGTACTTTCTTCCACATCTTTTTCCCCTCCTGCCATGCGTGCCCTGTTCTCTGGCTGGAAATGCAGTTAATCCATATTGTCTAGGCCCAGTTCTTTATTCCCATTCTTCCAAACTGTTGGAAACTAAGCTTGAGCAAAATTGTTCTGCAGACTTTCTGTTTTATGACAGAGTTTTCCCAAATCTGCACAAATATTTCTGCACCACCTCATACCTGTCTAAAGTTCTTTATACTACTTCACTAACTGCTTTGTGGCCAATCTAATTGGAGCCCTCCTTCCTAAAAAGAAGCACTGCCCCTTCTCATGGTATTCGTGCAGTTACCGTGCCACATTCTTGTGACTCTTGGCTTGGCGTTGCACAAGAGAAGGAGGATGAGTATGTAACATACCTGGCCTTACAGGACTGAGATGTTTCTAGGTGGGTAAAGAGGAGAGGTTTAAATCCTAAAGAGGACCTACAAGGTAAATTTTTTTGAGTAACAGATTTTGATTTATATGTGGATATCCTGCGAAAGTCCTGCTTTGGGATGGAGGATGGAAATGTGTTGATTAGTTAAGGCATGTGATTAACAAGGATTGTCCATTCCATTTTGAGTGAGCATGTCTTGACGCATTGCTGTTAATAAACATCAGACCTATAAGTGCTATTAGCCCACAGATATTCATGTAACATCACTGTCCTAGTTGCGTGGAAATCTGAATGAAAGATGTGATGGTAGAGAAATGATTAAATAACTTTAGATGTCATTTTTTCTGTTCCCAGGGTCTTTGACCTTGAGAGAAAGTTAGAGTAATGAAGAAGAAATAAAGTATTGTCAGCTGGTCATTGGTCCAATTTCCACACAACAGTGGACAGCCGTCTTCAAATGCACACAACGATGGACATAAATTACTGTTCCATTTTTTACAACTGCCTGCAGATACCTGTTCTGGACTTGAAACACCTTAAAAAAATATCTCTGCTACAAATGAGAATGTGAAACAGAACTGCTATGTGAACCCTTCTTATTAATTTAATTTTTGAAATCACACTGTTTATAGCATTCATAATCTATGGACAGATGGTTTAATCCAAATTTAGATGGGAGGCTCCTGTGCAAGTGTGTTTGTTTTTCTCATGCACCAGTCATCTGCCTCACAAGGAGACTCACTTTAGAATTCAGCAGGCGGGAGATATGAAATCTGGAGTCTGATGTTCCTTTATGACATCTGCAGTACTTCTGCTTATAAAGGAAAGTCACCCGAATGTATCTGAACTTCATTTGGAAAGTAAAAAGCTACGCTTAAAAGCTCTAAGTGCAGAATATGGTTGCAAAATTAAAAGACAGGCAAACTCAAAGAGACGCTCTTCATTTAAGAAAACAAAAACAAGCTTACAGTCAGCATGTGGTTACCCCTGAATATAACACTCTATCCATCTCTTACTCCCTGTCATTAAGTGGTAGTGCTTTTCCCCCCACTCCCATTCCAGTCATGCCATAGTTAAATTAGGCAGCCGTTTCCAGCTTGCAATATTCTGCTAGAGAGTTAACAACATTGCTGACAAGGAACACTTGAAAATCATTAACATTTATGACAAATTAAGGGAGTCAGTGCAACCAATGAAGACTATAATTTTATTTTAAGATGCAGCCACTGATTTCTTGTGATGGACATGGTAGACAGAGGTAGCAAATTATTCCCCCAGAGTTATTCAGCAGCAAAGTCCCAGTCTGATGAGAAGGCCTTTTGAAGATCAGCAAAACTCTTAACAGAAGGCTACATACCACTTATATGGAGTTATTGGAAAATGATTCACATTTCAGATGTGTCAGGATGCAAAGGGAATCTATAGATGTGTATGCAACAAGGCTTATATAGTGCTTTTCTGGAAATGTCTTAAATGATATGCTATGGGACAGATTGCTTCGTATGAATAATGACATCTTTCAAATTTAAGGCAGAAGTGAATTTAATGTGGCCTAAAGTAATGGAATTAGTATTAGCAATGTAAGCAGCAGTGAGGCATATTGCAAGATTTGTGTTCAGGACAGAGGGGAAAACAAACTGGCTTCGTAAACAAAATGCAAAGCATGCTTGGAAGAGTCTCAAGCTCACAAAGGACTTTTCTGCTCCGGAACAGCTACCTCACTTTAGGTCAGTATGTGTATTTTAAGTGGCCTCATGTCAGAAATGCCTCAAGAGTAGGCATTCAGGCAGAAAATGCAAAGCAGTCCATCAATCATCTCAAATCAATGAGGTAGAGTCCAAAAGACAGTAGGAAAAGGAAAGAGTAAAGAACTTTCTTATCCTGGGGAAAGACATATATGCCTGAAAGGAAAGAAAGTAGAATCTTGCCAACTAGTGACACAGATAAATAATTTTATACCCAAGATGTGAAGAAAAAGACTTCAGTTACACATTTATGTATCAGTATACATGGAGTGTATAAATCAGCCATGCACAGCAGGGCTGATCATGGTCACAACTGTAGTACTGATTAAAAGGCTACATAAAATAAATGCTAAAATATAAACCCTAAAATATATAATAAAATAAAAACCTAAAGAATAAAAAGACCAGAGTCCTATCTAGTGCTTGTGTCCAAGGGACCAATGTAAATGTCTTGGGTAGAAGGTTGCTTGTAAGAAATGAAATTGAAACTGGGGTAAACCTTCAAATAAGGTTCTACCACACATTGAAGATGCACAAAATGCTGTCGTTGAAAGGGGTTAATGAGTTGTAAAAATCAAGATCTATATCTAGTCCAAAACATATGAATACAAAACGGGCCCTTAACATCCTCAGAGAAAAACCTGAGGTTAAATTAGAGAGTCTAGATGATAGGCCAACATCTTTTCACCATTGTAATATTCTGAATGAACCTTCTCTATCATTAAGCCAAACAAAACTATCCACATCTGAAGGGGCTATATAGAAACTAGTGACTAATGTCTCCATGTTAGATAATTACTTTATGTGTACAGAGAGAGGACTTGCCAATAGAGTTAGTTGAAAGATGATTGTAAGAAAGATATGTTTTAGACATTCACAAAGGTTTGTTTACATTGATGTATTAAATTGCCAAGTGAACTGTAATCATCTTCCAGAATTTTCTAGAAAGGTGATTTAGCAAGTGCTGTTTATATCCTTATCTCATGCAAGGGTAATACTGATAAGCCAAGGAGGGTACTTCAAACACATAAGCATTGGGGCCTCCTGTAAAACAAAACACAGGCTTAAACTACAAATATTCATCTGGATGGCAGCAGACCAGGCAAAGAGGTAGTCCCTCTTGCAGAAGACACAGGATGAACAGTGAAAGGATTCAGACTTCCCAAACAAAACATCTAAAAGTATGTGTGCATTCATTTAATTTTTATCACTATGTTTTCTCCTTGTGCTTTAGTAGTTTCAAATGATTTACATTGCTTGCTAAGAACAAGAGACATGCCTGGTACTGAGAAAGAGAACCAAGTGTTTTGGAGCTTCCCAGGCCCTCCATACGATTTATTTATTTTGAGCAACAATTTATCTGTAATGTCAGAGAAGGGCTAGTTCTGACCCATAATGTGAAAGCCACTGAGGAATAATCAACTGGCAGAATACAATTACTGCCGGTTGGAGACAGAAAGTCTAACTGTTATCTTTGGACTTAAAAGTGCCTCAATAATTACATGGGAAGTCTCTTTACCATTTGGACAGATCACAAACCACTTGTGGGTTTTGCTAGTGAAAGTCAGTGCCAGCCATCGCAGCTGTCTGGCTGTAGCGTTGGGCTTTGACTGAAGCCTTCAAAACATTTGTTAGAGTGCCATGAACAACTGCCGTTACCACAACAATATGTGAATTTGGAGTGCCTATGTTATTTGTGAAATACCTGAGGCAGATGCTGATGAAGGCTTTCCAAATAAGGAAGGTTTCCTGAAGAAACCTTGAAGATGGGCCCTTTTTCTGAGGGAAGATCACGTTATCTCCTGGGTTAGGGTAAACAATTTAAAAACATTCCAAGTGGAATGAATTTGGGAGATTTAGGAGCAAAGGACCAGAAGAAATGCTGGGAGTGGATATATAGTGCAATGCTACCATCACCATATCTAGCGAGGAAGAAACAAAATCCCAGTAACATTATCAGAAGCATAGTCTGTTAATCCTTGCATAAATCCTTGGCTTGTGTCTGTATTTAGTGGCTGAACAGAGATGGTACTGCATGGTCAGAAATGGACACTGAGACGTCACCATGGCTATTGGTGAAAAGCAGAGACAGATATTAACTATATACAAGTTTGCTCAAGAATACCAAATCTTGACTTTAAATTTATTTGCTTTTACTCATATTGCCTGACTGTAGCTGACCATCTATTAGAGACTGTGAAGAAGACGTAAAGGATGCAATTAATGGGAGGTTAGGAGATCTGCCTGAAATTTTTCTGAAATGCAGAAGATGGGAGAAAACCCATTTGTACTTAATCCAGCCAGCATGGAGGAGCATTAGGGCATTGTGATTCCAGTAAGCACTACAAAACCTAAAGCCGCAAGTATCATGCCAAAGACAGAGAACTGGACTCAAAGGCCTTGTTTATACCAACATTTCCAGTCCCTAGCAGCAGATTTCAGCTATTATCCTAAATCAAATGCAACCTTAGTTATTTAGAAGTATACATCAGTGATGTAAATAAAAAGCGGCTGGATGAATTTAAGTGCTCAAAATGGTATTATCTGGGCTACTCAGAGTATTTTGAGTATAGGCATTTTCCATCTCTTCCTTTTGTCTTGTTTATTCTGTAGGAATTCTTCTCCCCATCTATGTTTGAAATGAAGTGACCGGGTCCAGTGTGAAGTACTGTGAATAGACAGTCACCCTTACATTTCCAGCCCTGTTTTTTTGAAGTAGAGAGATCTGGTTTGCTCAGATAAGGCCTGGACAAACAGAAAGTCCCTGGTGGTCCTAAACAAACCTTTAAGCCACTTAAGATTTTGCACATCATTAAGTACACATCTTTTTCCATTTATAAAGTATTGCTTGATCTGCTCATCCATACTGTGTGGGGGATTAGGAAGCACGCATGTTTGTATGCGTGTCCATGAACATTACTTGCTTGCCTTTTTCTGCATGTGTAAGAGCTAGATCAGAAATGCTTGAGGACCCTGGTGGTCACCGCGTGCCTCACAGGAACCCCCAAAAGCCTGCTTAAATTCCGTCTTCTCAGAGCTGTTGGACGGAAGCACACAGTTGTTGGTTTTGGAGCTTTTTTGTTGTTGTCCCATTGATCTCAGGCCTGCAAGCATAGTAGAAAGGAATTAAGAAGCTAGTCATAGATAAGAAGCTTCCTAGAAGAAAAAAAGATGATTAACTTTTGAGAAGAAGGGGGAGTAGAATAGACATCGGTTTTGAAAATAATAATGATCTAGGCCTTTAAAGATTTTTAAAGATAAAACATCTTTTTTTTTTTTTTTTGCCTTCTTTCTCTTCATTAAAAAGATGACTGAATATTAGGACTTGTTGGTTTCATGGTTCTGCTCAGCTTTCTTTTTTATTTTGTGTCCCAAGGCCTTGAGCTTTTAAAAGACTTCCCACTGGCAAGAAATGCATAAAGGTAACATTATTGCAAAACCAGTGAAGTTCTGCACATAAACATAGAGAGGGATGTTTTCCTAAGCCACGGAGTTTGCATCTGCTACATAGCCGAGCTGTTAGAGAGCAACTTGGCTCTTAGGCGTGTATGTGTGTGCGTGTTGTGTATCTGCGAGAAGGAGCCGCTACTTGGCAACCACCCCCTCCGATTGCTGGCGGTCTGACCGTAACGTAATGTCGCTGCTCGCCCTCCTCCTACACTCCCTCGGCCGCGGTACGTGACCCGCAGCCACCTCTGGACACACGCAGGATGTGCGTGGCAGCTGGAGGATACCGAGCCGTCAACTTCCAGGCTGATCTCTGGCAGCAGCAGCACACGGGCTTGCTGCTAGGTCTCTTGCTGGCCTCTCATATGGCACGTTGCCCGTTTCCCGAGCGTTGTCTGCAGCTGCCTAGCGCAGGCTCAGGCTGCAGAGGCCTCTCTCGTTTCTGGATGATGAGCTCCTTAGATTCCCTTTGGACTGGAAGAAATCTTCATCCCCAATTGCTGCTGTTGTTGGAATAAAAGAACCTACAGCCTGCGAGAACCGCTCCGAGAGAAGGGGCTGTTTTCCCACGTGCTCACCTATTTAGGTGCTGATTAACATTGGTATAGGCACTTAGCACTGTGTCATTGATTCTGACTGACACTAAATTGCTAAGGTTCCTTTTCCACAGATTACGTGGTCTTTTCTTAGTGAGTTTATTTATTTATTTATTTATTTATTGCTATTAAAGTTATGGTGCCAAGTCCTTGCTGGATCTAAGCGGCCTCCAGCATTTTTTTTTTTTTTTAACACTGGTGGTCCAGCTAAGTAAAGCTTCCATCACTCTCAGGCTGGATTCACATTATTCTGAAAGGCATGACTGTGTGAAATTGAAAGTACTAAAGCAGATCAGATTGACCCAGTGTCCACTCAAGTCAACAGAAAACATTAAACCAAGTCCATTTTGGATCAAGCCTCAAATGCAAGGAATTGTGGCTTCTACTCTTCGAGTTCCCCAGTTTAGAGGCTTTTAACATCTGGCTGACCTGATGTTAATGTAATAAGCCACAAAGATGATTACCTTCCTCGTCGAACAGTCTCTGTGGTTTATGTTTAAAGAGCTCTAGAAACAACAGCATTAATTTTTTTAACTGCCCACTGTTTAGCGATGGCCCAGAAAACTCTCATTTGAAAATCAGGGGGCATAAGGAACTTTTATTTTCCTGTTTGAGTACATTCAGACATTTTTTCCTTAAAAAGTGGTTAGACAAGCCAAAGTAAACTAAAGCGCCAAAGCAGAATACAAGTTTCTTATTACCGCATTCTCCCATGAACTTATTTATTCATGATATCTTCAGCAGGAATAATAATTAAGAAATGTCTTCTCTCCTAGCTTTGTTACAAACATCTCGGGTAACACTGTAGGCTTTCATTAGAAGAAAGCTGCCCTTTCAGGTTTTTGCTCTGCTCATTTTTTGCTGTACACTAAAACCTGTCTGTAAGACCCCCACTGGGACTAGGAAAAAAGTATCCTTTGTAGGCAGGTGGTCTTTCCTTGAGCATTTTCTGATTAGAAACACATGTTCGTGAGTGTGAGGAGGCTTCTGTAATGGGAGAGTAAAGCGGGGGCCAAGGAACTGGTTGTGCTGCACAGGCAATGCAGTTGAAGCAGATCAGGTTTGTAGTGGCGTTATTCTGCACCTTGTAACACATTTATTTTTAATTCAATCTGTCACAGTTCTCTGCTAAACACTGTACGTTATATTGATAGCTGACAGGTTTTGAAGTGGTCAGAGCATGTCCCCTCGCCATGAAAAGGTTGGATACAAGGATACTGTTGCAGGGGCTGCATGGGGACTCCCATGGCATGCATCAGCAAGGTGGACTGATGCTCCAGGAGACTGTGTTTTTCTCTTTGCTTTCCTAAATCACAGTGCCCATATCAGCGTGGCTGACTTTCTTAAGTGGGAAACACATTTTCCTGAGAATACGAAAGTTTCCTCATAGTAACAAATGAGTAAGAACAGAAAAAAGAAAGCTCCCCCTCAGTCAGCGGGCCAGCCTCCCCAGTGCTGAGATTGTCTCAAAGCACCAGGGCGTAGGGGAGCTCTCAGGAGCCCCATGAGCAGTGTCATGCACCGGGGGAACATGAGGAGGGGCAGAGGAGCCTCTGCTTGTTCCCGCACTGCTACTGCTGTCACCTGCTGCTCTTCATCACCTTCCTACCCTGAACAGCCTCCTCCCGCTGCTCAGAGCCATCGTCGTCGTCACGGCATTTACTAGCACTAAGAGTGATTGGAAGGAACTGTAAATCATGGGGAGAGAGAGCACTGCTGCTGTAAGTGGCCAGAGGCAGCTGTGATGAGCCAGGGGAAAGAACTCATGGGCTAAAAGGTGTTGAGTGGAAGTAGGAACTAATGAGGAGCACGTCACACAGGGACTGCAGCTTATAGCTCTGTGTCTAGCGTCTTCAATGAAATAATGTGAGTTCTTGGCATTCCTTCTCCTTCAGTCTTTCTTACTTCAAAAATCGGGTTAAAACATTTGAGTAGTTCCAGTCCTCAAGTGCCTTTTCTTTGTGTGCCAGAGACAGACAAGCATTCCTCTAGTTCATCAGGAAGGGATCAGGAGTGCCCTCACTCACTGCTGCATAGAAAACCATGTGATGGTCCCTGAGAAGTCAGAGACACACATGGCTGCATAAAGCATTGAAGGCATTAATTCAAAAGGCATTTGTTGTTAATACAGTGAAGAACTGATACGTTGATCTATTGGTGGTCAAGCTCAGGAGCCAACAACTCAGCCAAAGACAGATAACTTCATAGCTTTCTGCATTCTGTTGCTGCAGAGCTGCCTCTGAGATGTACGGACCCTGAAGCACTGCTCTCTACTGCCTGGCAATGCTTCTCAAGGCCATTTAAAAGCTAAAAATCAGTGGAACCTCCTGGATTTTGGCCCTGTACCATCTTGTCCTGGGCATTATGTTTGCAAGACATACGAGTTAGTTATTTTCCCTTACACTAGCTGAGGAATCCTCTTTGGCAGATGAATTCTTAGTTGTCCCTAATGTGCCAATATCTATCCTATATGCATTACTGGTCCTGCACAAAGTACATAGTTCAGGGGAGAAAATGCATCCCAACGTCAAACGTATAAGTTTTAAGTGACCAATAATCAAATATTAATAATCCAAATAATCATAATAAAACGCTGTGTAAGCTCTTCATGGAAATGGCACATTCGTTAAGTTCACTCAAGGATAGGATATTTTGTTGTAGTCAGTAGCAAAACTCCCATTGACTTCAGCGGGAACAGAACCAAACCCCTTGCCTGCACCATGAGACAGTTACCGCCATTTATTAATAAAGTCCTGGTGCAGCTGGGATGATGACACATTTTTGTTGCATTGCCTGGAATAAAGTAGTAATAAGCTAAGAAAATTTTACTTTGGATTCTCAAATCAAATGGGCTTTTTCATTTTGTTTTGTTGTATGTTTGCAGGATGTACTCACTGATAAAGAGGTTAGTTTCCATTCCATCACACAGCAAAATATACTAAAAGATTGACAGAGTCTTGGTGAGTCATGAATTTTCAGTGGAGCTGACCATAATGTTCCTCATAAAACAGCGCAAGCTTTAACAGCACCTGTTAAAACTAGACTCGCAGCTACACAAAGAATCCAATGGAACAAATTTAGGAACGTGCCAGAATTTTCATGGCTGGTTTCACTCTGAAGAAAAGGCTTAAAATCCTTTTACAACACAATCTATTTGTTGATTTAAGGCCAGTCTGGAGAACGTATTTAGGCATTTAATGATGCAAATAGATGCTCTGTGAGATTTTGTAAAATGTCCAGCTATCCTAACTGAGGATACTCAAAAACTACTTTAACCACTTTCCTTCAAAGTTTGGAGAAACAGTCCTCTTGGCTTTCTTAGTATCTCTGGCAACTGTGAGGCCAAGCCACGTTTCCAAGCCAAATAGTGTCTTATATGGAAAGCTAGTAGCCACCTTAGTGCTGGAAAGGATTTGCTAACATAAACAGTGACTTGGAGATATTTCCTGTAAATGAAAAAAGCAGATATGTCAGCTTGACATCCATACGATGTATCCACAGTACATTTTGTATTTACTTATTTGTAAAACTGATTTGTTTTATGTACAGTTATTCCAATTATTTCTCAATGAAGATACACACATCACACTAACTGATACAAGATTTGCAAAAATTGAAGTGATTGCAAAGTTTTTGTTTCAAAGGTGCAGTTAATTGCTTGAACATAGGAATTCAGCTGAAACAGGAAAATGCAGTCTGCATTTGCAAGCATTTTCTTTAATTATGTGATGTTTTGTATCTCTTGCAAAGAATCAAGCAACAGCCTGCGCATCTTTGTTGGACCCCACAGACTTTTTTTGGAACTGGGTATTATTTTGTACTATAAAAAAGCAGGTGTTTAATTTGCAAACACTAAACAGATGGTTTATGCATTTATAAACATAGACCTCCTGCAAGAGATGCGCAGAAATTGAGGTTTGGTTCATATGCATCCCATAATTTACGCCCTTGCAGCAAGGAAAATATAAACAGGATCTTCTTCTCCCACCATGATCAACATCACTGCCAGATACAGACAGTTTTGGATGGTGTTTCTGGATAATCTTGAAATTCCATCTGCCTGCAGAAGGACTTCCTGACCCGCAGGGTGAATTTCATTAACACCGAGTTCTTACGAAAGCAACAACCAAAAACAACCCACCCCAAAGCAAAACACAAATGCCTCTCTGTCTGCAAGACAGGTGGAATTACAAGTCTCTGAGAGTTTAGCATAACGAAGGTGATTAAATGCAGCTAACAAATAAGAAACAATCTTGCACCTACAGGTAGGATCTGAGCATCGTTTCCCCATTTCCCTGAATTAGAAAGCCTTGCTGCAGGCATTATTACAATAATATTGTAATTAACAACAATTAATACAACAGCAATGATGGCCGTAAACAGTTAATATTCATGAGAGCCCTCAGAGGCAAATAGGTGAATATTACACGAGAAAACTTAGCTGGGGAGAAAAGGCTCTCCCTCCCTCAGCATCCAGTCGGCACCATCCTTTGCAGCACGTAATGCACAGCGCACGGGTGGGGTGGCTGCTCTTCTGTGCAACCCTATTCCCCATCCTCACCGAGGTTGCATCTAGCCCCTAGTATTATCTTAAAGATGAAAACTGGGCATTTTTGCTTGCACAAGGCTAGAAAGAGTCAGAATCAGAACTGAGATGAGATGAGATCTCATCAGTCATTCCTGATCTGAAGCCTCAGTCACAGGACCCACATTGTGGGCGCTGGGACAGACTCCACTGAATTCAGTACGAACCTTGAATTAGGACCCATTCTGGTTTAAGAATGAACTTGCTCAGTGACAGAGATATGAATAAACCAAAGCCTTTGACTCTCATGTCTTGTTCATTGGACTGCCCAGGAGAATTCAGTCTCTGTCAGACCATATTCCAGCTAAAAGAAATTGGGCCTAGAAGTGAACTTTGGCAATTATCCTCTGTAGTAAAAAATACGCAATGTCAATGGTTAGTTTATCCACCACACAGAAAATTTTTATGAGAACTGGTGCCTTTGCTCTCAGATCTGAAGAAGGGCATAAATAGCTTGGTCTAGTATTTTGTTATTTCAATTCTTTTTTCTTTTTTGTTTTTGGTATTTTAAAACACTTAAATTAGCAGGTAAATAGTATACAAAGTTAATTAGGGATGACATTACTTGCTTCTTAACAAATGACCCTCTCTATTTCCTGTACCTACTGAAAATACTAAAAACCATTGAAATCTCATTACACCAGGATTTGGTAATACCGTAATGAGAAAAATATTAAATACATGGCAGAAAAAGGAAGCACCTGCAGTAAGTTTGCTACCATGACAGTGAACAACAGAATCATCGAATAATCTATTCTGTCTGCAGGGACGGTCTGGAGGGCATCTGGCCCCAGCCCTTGCTCACAGCAGGGTCAGCTTTGGAGCTGTCTTGGCTTGCTCAGGGCCTTGGCATCACTGAGGATGGAGACTCCACCGTGTCCCTGGGCACCTGTTCCAATGCTACATACGTGTTTCCCTGTAAGCACAGTAAGTTCACGAGTGAATGGAATTTCAGTGAAAACATTTCAAGAACAATTGGAAGCTCAGAAATAAAGTTAATTTAATGCTGCAGTGATTGCTTACAGGGCTGGAAAAGTCTTTAAGCAACACTACCAGTGCTATGACTCAATAACACAGAAAAACACCCCATAGTCCGGATTTCACTGCTGATGTGAGTAGAGGTTGTTGCAGCTGGAAAATCAACCATTCGTTTCCCCCCCCTCCTCCTTCTCCCCTAGAAAGTGCAATGGTTGGAATTTAGAAATGGTTAGTGGTTTGTTGGGTCCTTCAAAGGAAGGGACTCTGCCAATTTTTTAACTCAGGCTGTCTATGGCTTCTACTGTAAATGGCCCAATTTGCAGAAATCCTGAGTGCTCACAAGTATCAATGATGTAGGAGTGGCAGATATTTGGCCCATTTAAAAGTTCGGCATTATTTCTAGTTGGGTGACTTTGCCTGAATTCATGGGTTAGCCGACACTACAGATAGAAATCAGGGATTAAAAGCATGGGATATGTTTTCAGTCAGTAAGGGGAAAAAAAATAGAAAAGTATTTCTGAATATAATGACCCAAAGAATCCAATTTAGTGTGAGAATACATCAAAACATGTGGTGGTTCTTCAGAGCAGGAGGATGAAAGAGTCAGTCTTCAGATGTCAGGGTGCAAGCACGTAGGTGTTTTCTTATTCAACTAATTCACAGTTAACGCCATGTAGTGCTGGAACATTGCAGCAAAACATTTTCAGGAGTCCCTAGACATTATTCTTTTTTTTTTTCATAATTTCCTCAGATCAATACACAGCAACAAACGTATGGTCTCAACAGAAATGTAGCAGTCCTGTTACATTTGTCATACATATGGTAGCATAAGCTACGTGTCTTTCCAGAATAGTGAGCTGAAACTCAATCTACCTCTTCTGCTGAAATCACTCACCACAAAAATGAAGACAGACATACAGTTTCAGTCTGGATGCTATACTATAGCCAATGGCGAAATAATGATTTCTGGGGAGTATTTATTTCAGATACTTTGTAAAAGTTATAAGGGGAATAAAAAAACAAGGGAGAAGGTCCATTTTTAGTCTGAGTTAGTGCAAATGCACTGACATAGGCAAGACATTAATCTTGAGATATGCAGAAGAACATGGAAATGCTTAGAGATGCAATGAAAGAAAGTTGGAAAAACAAGTCTAAGTCACAGCTACAATCAAAAATACAATCAATAAGGTGGTTATGCTTATTATTTGAACATGGAAATATATTTTCCACCTTCAATATTTCTTTTATTTGCTTATACAGGGAAACTCAAGGGAAAAAATGCTTATCCGCAGTAATTGTAAACCACTGAAGAATCACAGTCAGAAAAATATTTTCCTTGAAAGCTCTTTGGTAGACGTTTGGAAAGATATTGCTCTTTGCAGGGTGGAAAAGGGAGAAAGAAGTATAGCTTTCTGGGTATGAAGTTTTTAAAGGATTTTAAAAAGAGGACAGCTCCCCTTCCCCTCAATATTATCACTTTTTTAAAAAGTTTCTCCAGGTTTCTCTTTTCAGCTCACATCCTGCAGGAAACTATGAGAAGTTGATGACTAAGATGTCTAAAATAAGACACCTTTGAACCTCATGTTCTGAATCCCCAAACTTTGTCATTAACTTTGCACTTTACTCCTGTCTCTTTAGAAAAAAAAATCACATCCTTGAAGTCTCCTTCTGGTTGTATAAACTCTGTGTGGGGGTAAGGACACAGGGCAAGCGAAGTTTCAAACAACTAAATAAGAACAAAAATATTTACAGAATGTAAAGCCTTGTGGCTTTTTGACTCCATAAATAAAGTGAAAGACTTTCAAATGTCAAAATTCAAACATTAAACAAAAAAGTTGTGTAAAATGGCATTATAAATCATGCACCGGTATCATCTAATTACTGTGAATCATAACTTTATATCCCTTGTCTATAGTACAACGCAGGTACTGAAATGTAGGAGTGCTGCACTTGTTCTTGAACACTGTTTTTTTCATGTTCATGAATTTCAAAAGAACAGTCTTACCTGACACAGGTGTGCTTCCTAAATGGGAGTGTGGTGCCTGTACCTTTTTATGTGTACCCTCTACAGTAGTAGTAGATGTAGCACCCTTTATTTTTAAAAGAAATAATTAATAACCTAAGTATCTTCAGAGTACTAATTATAAGATTAGCACGTTTCCAGGTTGGGATATAGCTAATTTCAGTTTAGCCCAAGAAAGGGGCAAATACATCCAGACAATGGTTCCTCTCGTTTTCTGTAAGCAGCTCTAGCATCAGTCTCCCCCTGGAGACACCAGCCTCTTGCCGGTTCTTCCAGAGACATCCTAAGCCCAGAACAACATGGGACAACTGTGAGGTGGCTAGTGCCCAGTGGGATTAATCCTGCCCGAGCTCAGCTCGCCTGGCTGAGGGTGCGCTGAGGAGGGAGGGAGTTGGGACTGGGCTGTGTGTGCCTGGCAAGCCTGCGTCTGTGGCTGGGGATCCTCAGGGATGCTTTGGCCAGCATGAAACGTGACAGCCCGCTGTTCTACACCCACCCCATCCCGGCACTTTTTTTGGCGGCAGCTGTCCTGGTGCTCTTGTGGGCAGAAAAAAGGTGGTTATTTTATTGAGGGAGGATGGGCTGAGCCTCTTGCCTGCGCCTGGCACCGGTTTGTGCCATGCCACCCATGAAAGTGCTGCGTGGCCACCACCGCTGCCCTCCAGGTGCCTCCTGCCCGGGAAAGCCCCTGCTGCCTGACCCAGAGCCACCACTTTCCTGGCCTGACACAAGCACACCAGTGTGTATCCCTGTCAGGGCAGGCCTCTGTCGTGAGGCTGCACGCCAGCTCAGCGGTGCTTAGCTCCCCATCACTGGGAAAGCCGGGGCAGGCAACCTTCCTGAACACCCTCAGCCAGCTGAGGCCAAGCCATTGCCTCCAGAGGAACATTAGCTTGTTTTTTCATGACCTTTCTCCACCCCAACATTTCAGGGAGACATAGACCTTTATCATTTTTCCCGGTGCAGCTTACAGCACTGCTCCCCGGGTTGCACCGTCTGGCTGCCTGGGAAAGCAGCCGCGGGAGGCTGGGGAAGGCGACAGTGGCGTTCCAAACCTTGCCAGTGTAATAGCCACACAAAGCAGCAGAAGCCGTTTTCACCGTAATTTGCTTTCTAAATCTGCAAGCGGAAATAATTCCTGGGAACAAAAATGTGCAGGACTTTTTGTTTTTCCTCCTGGATGGAGAACGGAGGGAACTCAAAGGAGATAAATCCCTGAGAACGTGGCTTTGAACTGCACCACTGCACATGTCCCATCTTGCTCCCTGGGTGTCGTTCAGTGCCTGCACTCCTTGCTCACCTGAAACTCCGAACTGCAGCATGTTCTAATCTCCTCATTAACAAGAACGGCCTGTGCTATTCCAGTTTTGCACCTGCATACCTCGTTTGAAATGGCAGTAACGTGGTGATTAATCTAAGCAGAGTGTATTTTAAAGAGGCTGATATGTTCTCTAATGATGGGCCAGGCATCTGCCTTTTATCACTTATCTGTATCTATATTCAGCCCATTTAAATTCTCATGCACAGTGTTCTCTTTACTAGGAAATACATTCTTATCTCTTTTCACGCTGTGTAAATATCTTCACTTTGTGCCAAGTTATGTCTAATCGCTCAAAGCAAATCTTTACCTCACCTACGGTGTGCTAAAATCTTCCTTTCTAATAAAATAAAAAATTAATAGCGTATTTGCCATCAAATTTATATTAGCAGGGACAGCATGCAAGGCAGCGTTAGTTATAGAGCTCTCCAAACTGTAAGTCTATAAATTAATCATAGTTGACTCCAGCTGTGTTTGCACTGCTTCAGACTCATTACTACTATTTTTATTCCAATAGGTGGTGCTGTGTTGAAACCTAAATAATTTTCAAAATTTATGCTAATCTATATGCCTTCCTTGAAACTATTATCAAATTATTATTCATACAATTTCTTACATACAATCTGAAGGAAATGTTCCTATTTTGACCAATAAAAATAGCGGGTGCTGGAGGATAGTTGTCGGCAGCTCAGTGAGTTTTGCCCTTATTTGCAGAGGGTTTTTAGGGTTTTTTTTTTGCTGTTGTTTTCTTTTCCTCAGCAGTTGTTGCAGCCATGTGTTTAAATCCAAGCCACACGGGCTCCCAGAACAGGAACATTCTGTGTTGATGAGGCCCATCCCTTGTTACTTGCGGCTCTGTCATGCAATCCTTGCACAAATTTATAACGACTAATCTTAAAACAAGTTGTTCCAAAAACCTAGTCCTGCAAGGATAAGAAATCTTCTGATCTCCATCCTAAATTTATTCATGGCTTGTTTTTCTCTCAATGGCGTCTATTAAGAAACGTCATATTCTGTCCAGGCCTTAGATTTACTTGACCTGATTTTTGCGAACAATGCAAAACTCTTTTAATCACCTTTTTTCTTGCTTGCAGTCTTTGATTATCCCTTCACTGTGCTGATTCTAGTTCAGGCTCATTGTTCTTAAACACAGAACCAAATGCAATATTTCACACTGCTCCAGTAGTTTGCAAGGGAAACGTGCAAGGCAATGCCCTTGTATGTCTTACTATCACATCTCTTCTTTTATGGATGCACCGCTCTGCATGTTCATTGTCATCCTGCCATCAACCTGTAGACCCAGATCTTCTCATCTCAGTGCTTGTTTCCGGTTGCTGAGCTCCTCAATTACAGGAAAAGTCCACGGTGGTGGCTCCCACAGCTCACTCTGTCAGACTTCATTCTGTTGCAACATCACATCCAGAAGTTCTTCCTGTTTGCTTCCCTGGTGTTTCCCAAATCTGTCCTTGGCAGATTTCATCAGAAAATTTCATCACTATGCTTCTTCCTATTCTGTTAAAAATTCATTAACGCCCCCCGCCCCCCCCTCACGATCCCAAGATAATTTCAGTGGTAATTCTTGCAACAGAATTCTTTCAGATCAAGGTCCCCATACATGTCACTTATTGTTGCACCCCTTTTAGCAATTACTCAATTACCACTCTTTTTCAAAACCAAAATGCACCTGAATTAAAGGAATCGTTTGTAAAGGAGGAGTAGAAAGATAGAAGAAAAGTCCCCAAAGCTCCTAGCAGGCTACTTTTTCGAGGCTTTGAAAAATGATATTTTTTTTTTTTTTTAATTAAAAAAAACATTACCTACCCGTAGATTTGAACTGTTTTTCCTGGAAGTTGACGAAGGTTTTGCCATTGATTTCAATTGTACCTTAGGGTCTGATGCTGTCTCCAAGGAAGTAAACAACAATGCCCAAATGACTAATGTTTAATGAGATTTTCTATGCAGTTATGAAAACAAAGGATATTAGATACTTAATTTCTCTTGATTTAAATTAAAAAAAACCTCAGTTGCTACCTGTTTGCATCTTAGAGACAAATAGGTGCCCTCTCTCCCCTCCATGTTTTGAAAAACAGACCTGAAGAGCCTATCATTTGCAATTAGGTAATCAAATTAATCTCTGCAGTTTGGGGGAGGTTTATATAAAGGATCAAATACATGTTTTTTCATTCTTTTGATCCATGTTTTAACAACCTGTGTAGTTTACAATGATGTCAATGTTTCCAAACGTAACTATTTTGGCTTAAAACCTGTGTCCACTTCTATTTATTCAATTTTGTATTAATGGGATTTAATGAGTTTTGAAGTAATTAATTAACTTTTGAATTAATTAAATTAATTAACTGTATTGTGCCTCTACCTTTGAAAACCATATTCTTTATTTTAGGTGTAAAAATGACCAGCAGTTTTGGAAATTAAAATGTCTGCATAGCCCCAAATATATTTTATTTCTAAACTGTTGAACATGCATCTTTTTAAAAGCCGTTACCCTTAGGTATTTTTAAAAAAATAAGATAATCAAGTTGCTCTGAGACACCCTAATACAAGTTCCTATTTATGGTTCCAAAATTTCACTTTGAAGATGCTGCCTCACTGAATATTTTTCATTTGTCATCCTCATTCAGTGGCCCTGACCTAGTTCATAGTGCCTTTATGTATGAAACAGCTGCTCTGCTGTTTTGTCTTTGTTTCTGCAAAGACATAACATTTTCTCTTCCGTAAGGTACTGGAAAGTTGCTCTGTTGTTAGCATAATTTGGACTCTTCTGAATGTTTCAGTGTTGGAAAAAAAAGACTTATACCTGTAGTTCTAATAGGAAAAGAAGTGGGCTTCAATTTTCTTGGCAAAGTGAAAGTTATCCAATTACAAGTTAATGCAAGAGTAATAACTGTAGGTATGTGAACAGTGAATATATGTTAAGAAATCTGTGAGCTACAGTGTATTGTGGCTGACCGATGTAGGGATGGGAAACTAAAGAGGCTTAGAGGCTTTCAGTCTCATTTCTACCCATTCACAGGGCATTACCCAAAGGTCTTTCCTCTTTGTGCACGCTGAATAGGCTGATCGCTGCAGTGTTGCATGGAGTGATCCTGTCTCCCTGGAGAAGGAATTAGGGAGCATTTCCCTTTCCCGTACCAGGAGGGGAAAGAGGCCAAGAGCACTGTTGAGAAGGGGAGTGCACCTATGGGCGCCGCTGAAAGAGCCTCTTCATTTGGTCCTACAGACTTTCCACCCTTGAAGGTACTTAGGTACCTAACTCTGCTGAGATAATTGGAAATCAGTAGCTAAAATAGCTTTAGGTATTGAATCAACATCTTTGGGAACTCCATCTAGATTTGAAGACATCCCCGTATATATTCTTGCCAATAGATAGCACTCAAAATACCACAGTGGGATTCTTTCACCTACTACACCTAACACCCAGATCTTCAGTCTCAAGGACAAAAGCTGGCTAAACCACTAGTTTTTGTGTGAAGGGAAAAACTAGAGTTTTTGATTGTTGTTGATTTGTTTTTCATCTGAGCTCCCTAAAAGCTAACCTAAAGGAAAAAAAAGGGTTCTCACTGCTTGCTGATTTTCATAGAGCAAAAGCAGGAAGCTCCTGAGGGTGCACAAGCTGGGGCAGAAAGGTTCCTCACCCAGCTGCGGATGTTATCATTTGCAATGCACATTAGGTTTCCAGCGTGTGACACCTCCTGGTCCTACCCTGATTGCATCACTGCTGTTGTAGGGAATGGGAAGGAGACTGTTCACAAACCACCATTCCAGAAGAAAGTTGTCAGCATTCCCAAAATGTGTTTATGAGCATTAATAGTGTTAACTTTAATGAATCACTAGCCAGAATTGTGTGAGCAAAAGGGTGAGGCTTCGAGAGATCCTGGCAGTCAGATGAATCAGAAGTTGGCTTCGTCTGGCCTTTTTGCTTCCACAAACATGAAAGATACGGCAGTACAATTATTCCTACAGAGTCCTTTGGACTAGTTCGATTCTGTGTGCCGAAACCCCCCAAATCAGGGCTGAGTTCTGGCAGATGCCCATGGGAAGGAGTAAAGCGCTCCTGGATAAGTCTGTGCATAAACAGACAAAATCACTATCAGCCTACTCCTGTGCCTCGCATATCCATGCTGCTTTGTATTCTTTCTCACAGTCTTTGCAGCTCATCAAGGGTGGCATGAACTAGCTGGAATAACTGGAACGGATAAATACCATCCAGCTTGCTAGGACAAGCAAAAGCTCATGCCTCCCAAGAAGGGCTGCAGGGAGCTGGAATGCAGAGCTTCCTTCCAGATCTGAAAAGAGCATTTCCAGAGACAATATCCACAGAGAGCCTCAGATATTAATAAGTAACACATTTAAGATAATTGTGGTCAGATTTTTTAATTTCAATTTTAACAATATGGTCTGTTTTATCTACTCAGAGGAAAGAAAGAAATAATAATGAAAGGATGGTCTGAACTTTATTTTCACTTGAAATTTCTTTAGGCTTCTTGTATATTACATAGATCTCAGATAATTCCATCAATGCTTTGCTCTAGTTAGGCGTTAGGTAAGGGACATTAATGTTAAGTTTCATGTTCTTCTGATTTATCACGCATACATGCAAGTTTTAGCATTGCTGCACATTTATTCTGGTTTTGCTTGGCTTTTCAGTGGTTGATTTATACCATTTTTTTAACTGTGTCCGTGTGTATAGTTCTCATATATTGTGCTTTCATCTACAGCTAGCTTTAATTAAGGTAGCTTGAATATGGGAAGCAACTGACTGCTGGTAGAACAAGTAGCTCCACTCAAGTTAACTTACCATGTCAAGGTAGGGCAGGGCAAAAGTAAAACCTTCCCCAACATCCTTCATTTATCAGCTGAAACTAAGACATAAACATCAGAGAAATATACATATCTGAAATTCTAAAATTGTGTGGTGTAGGGTTTGAGTCTAATTGGGATTTAAGTCATGCCTTGGCCATGTGCTTTTCCTCCGCTGAGGGTGAATTTTGCTTGCATGAAACAGAGGAAGGATCAAGCATACCAAGCGATGTAATAATGGTGTGCTGGCAAAGCTGGCAACTCTTTGGGGGTTTTAGAGCCTCTTTCTCAGTTTAATCATAAATACATTCCCCTGGAATATAACATAAAACATAGAGAATTATGTTTTAAATGCAGACTGTTATGAACAAAAATAACCAAGAAAAAAACTAATTACCTTCAGTCACTGCCATGTGCAGTATTTGTATCTTTGCATCTCTGTGATAGATCAGTTATCAGGAACAATAATTACGCAGACAATTATGAACATATAGCTTAAAGTGGTAGTGACAATGCTAAAGTAAGTTACTTTCATTTAATAATATAATCATCACTCTTCAGTCATTACAGTCACTGTGACATGCAGTAAACAAAAGCAAAAAAGCCAGATTTCAAGTGCTTGGGGGGAAAAGGTATGGTATTAATTTTTATGAAAGAACTAATATTAGGGTTTCTAACCCCCTTTCCTTTCCCCCTCCTTTCCCCCCAAATAATCAAGTAAGTAAATAAAAAGTCCCAAAGTAATTCTAAGTATGTCTGTTATTCCAAATGAAGGGACTATTAGTTATGTAGGCCTGACAAATTTTGGCCTTTTGAATAAATGTAATTTTAAAAGTCACGCTGTGTAAACCTTCATCTCAAAGAGGGGAACTGCTTGGAGATTTTTTAATATACAGGTTTCTTGGCAGAAACTGAATATTTTTGTTTGGAAAAGAAGTAATTATACAGCAAATAAAGTCACTTCATTGCGCCATAGGTTCGCTATAGGAAGTTATGTTGACATAGCTGTAGCGCTTTATTATACTCCTGTAATTCTGCTGGTCTATTTGCATGTGTAGGCAAGCGATAAGGAAGAGTTGTACTCCTAATCTGCTTTAAAATTTATTCAAAGATGAGTGACTCTCCATCAAGATTTGCTAAGTCTGAGCTATGGGACTTACAGCACATAGTACACTAAAAAAACAAGACCTGGGCCTGAAACTTCGGTAATATTTTAAAGTATCCTGCTCCTGCATCCTAATGTGTCTGTTTCGTTACGTTCCTAATAGCCAAATGGATTCGTGGATTTCTTTCAAACACCGGCTGCTTGAGATTGAGTTGTAAAAGGACTTGCCACAAATCACATGAGACCCTCGTGCTGCCATCAGCCATTTAAATTTGAAGTACCTGTAGGAAAATGTTGTTTAAATAGCCCATAGCTTATGCAAAACTAGACTTTACTAGAAGAAGGAGAGCTTGTAATTGAAAAAAAAAAATATTTTGAAGAAAAAACCCAAACAAACAACAAAGCCCAGCAGTGCTGGACAATGAGTATCTCTTCCTGTCCTGCGACCAGACACATCAAAGTTGACATCTATCTCTTCAGTGACCCCCCTGTTCCCATACGTACTGTGGTGGTGAGAAGTGTGAGGTGAGGACAGGTGGGGTTTGTCACCTAAGCATACCGCTGTGCTAATGCAGTTCTGGGACACGAGGCTTGGTACCACATTAGTGCAGCTGGTCCTCCTTCAGCTGTCTCAAAGCCGGGCCAGAGCACAAGGTGTCCTGTGGAGGAAGGGCAGGCTCAGTCCTCGTCTCGTCCTTGGCTGTCTGCTGGTGATGTGGTTAACTGGAGAAGGGGTGATCCTACTCAAACTTTCTTTGGTGAAATCCTGTTTCTCTGACATGGCTGCAGCAGGGAAAGGCAAGATGGGTCTCCTCACACCTTGGTGACACACTCTAGGAAAACTGGTGGCAAGTCAGCTGTGGGGGAAACCTGGGAAGCTCCTGTGAGTTAGAACCGCTGACTGGAGACCTCCTGGAGTGGGATGCCTTGTATTCAGCTCCAGCAGCTAGAAGAGAGGGGAAAATGGAGATCTTCTCTAAGTATGCAAACGGCATCCCCCTGTGGGAAGTGGCTGACCTGGCTAGAGCTCTGCACCCAGGACATAGCAGGAAGCAAAAGCAGCAAATGGCCATGCCACTCATAGATGCCAAGCCAGCAGCTCCAGTCTGTGCTGGGCCCCAAAGCTCTGTCCTGTCCCTTTCAGGGCTAAGCTCATGGTGAAAGCAAGGCAGGACTTCTCAGATGAAACAATCTTTGTGGCTCTTCCCGACAAATGGAGACCAGTATATGTCGTACAGGTTATTAAGCAATCACAGGATTTATACCACAGTGGGGACTGGAATCCATCCTTGGTGACCTAAAGGAGAGTGAAAAACCCCATTTCATAACTGCCAAGCATCAAGCAATCTTTTCCTAGAAATGTCTTTTTTTTTTTCCACTTTTCTGGTGGTTTCAGATAAAATGTCAAAGTATTTGCATAAGAAGTTCAAAATGTTAGTGCCACTATGTCATGAGGGGTTTGAATAGCTCTAATTACAAGACGAATCATTCCAGTACTTACCGGTAGAGTGCAAAGAAAGGATATTGAGAACAAACACATTTCTCAAACTAGAGGTTTGCATACTTATGAATGTGGATGAATGCAAGATACAGTAATTGAAATTAATATTGAGAAATCAATTGAAAAGAGTATACAAAGCTCTACAGCTTTTGAACACTCTAGCTGAAATAAAGATCAACACGTACAAGATTGTATAAATGATTTTTTAAAATAACTTTTACAGCTGAGTGCTTTCAATATGTTAGTGCTACAGACCCAGTCTGCATATAAAATGTTGGGTATTCCAGTACTGCATGTCAATTCATAATTAAGTACACCGAGTGTTGCAGCTATAGGAACAGGGTACTCTTTTTCTTCTGGAGGGTCAGATGAATCACAGGAGTAATAGCTTCATTGTTTGTGGTTTGAACTTTTAGAGTCAAATCCTGTACTTGTGTATGTCTTTGGGAGAACTAAACATCAGAAAGATTAAATTAAAAAAAAGATATATATGATTCTTATTTTCTCTCCCGTGCATTATAGTTTTTTGTGTTTAAAGTTATGACGCTGTCACAAAAACAGTGGATGGCGTATAGGAATATGCTTCTATTGTTCTTAGGCATCTTTCCTGCAGATTGTAAAAGTTTGGTTTTGTTTTCCCTACGTGCCTCGGCGCTTCTGGTTCCATCTGGAAGTGGACATCAAAGCGCTGCAGTCCCACAAGCAAGCTAGCATTTCTCTCTTGAACTGAAGCAGGAAGCCCTTGGAAGGCTCACAAAGAGGCACGCCGTCGCAGGCCCGCATCCAGGGAGCCGCAGAAACTCATCGCTCCTACTTACTTCAAGGGGCACCAGATCACGTTTTTGAAGGCTGATGTTTAGGTACGCTGCACAAACTTACCTGGACAGCTTATGGCCTGGTTTTATACTCCACCACAAAACATCTGTTTTAGAAGGAAAGGCCCCTTTTCAAGCCCAGTATTATAGTAAGCAGACAGAAAGCAGAGGAGAAGCTCATTCAAGTTAACTGGCAACATGCTGTGCACATTATGAGACCTCACTTTCAGTAGGCTCATAAATTCCACAGTATTATGAATGGGGCTGTGTTGAAGAACAAAGCAAAATGGGCTGCCTTTAAACATGATTCCGTTCCTGCGCTTCTCTCCTCTGAAGGTTGGTAACTTCTGAATTAGAGTAATTACTACAGCTTCTGGTTTGCAGCAATTAGTCTCCTTCCTGCTTTAACATACACAGTATTGAAAAGGTCAGGCCAGAAACAGAGAGATTCTCTCCCACTGTGTAGCTGCCCACATCACCCTGAGTGTCTGCATACATGTATGTCTAGCTCGAGATGTGTATTTGTCTTTATAGAAGGGACCAACTGTGAATATCCCTTTGATGTTTTTCAGCAGCTCTTCAGAAAATGTTTTAAAGGTGTACTTAGCTGAACTTCCACATAATTTTATGCTTAGCAATACAGACTATGTACAGCCACCATTACTGTTGTTCCGAATGATCCCTTTTTAAAGGTATAAAGAAACATAAAAGATAAGATATAGGTACAAAATTGTATTTTAAGAGTGCAACACTAACTTACCTAATCAGATAATTTCGATTCCTTTGCTACAGATGCAAAGATAAAAGGCAGAAAGTTTCACCTGATAAGGAAAGGCATAACTGCGTGAAAAAAACCCCAGCCTTTTCAGTTCACTTCGGGTTTGGATTCAGGCTGCAGCTGTGAGCTGAGCTCACGGCTGGCTGCTGCCAAAAGGGGGAAGTCTTGCTCTCCGCACCTCCTTCCCCACGCCGCCTCCCGGCCCCTTCCTTCCCTCAGCCACCAGCCGGACACCCCTGCACCCAGCGCTGGCATCCCTCTGCCCAGGACACAAGACAACTTTATCCCTGGCAAAAAAA
>VYZM01000078.1:0-35587 GCA_013398915.1 Dromas ardeola | reverse complement strand
TCTTACCTTTTTTTTTTTTTTTTGACCATTTTAGTGAGTCGAACGAGCTTCCTTGGCAGACAGACAAGTGGTAGAGCTGGCTGCTGGGGAGAGGGCAGCAGGGAAGATGGGGATGAACAGAGCAGATGGATGCCAGGGGCAGCAGGGTCTCCTCCCCCTTCTGTGGTGCAGGACCATGAGTTCATCTCCGGACGTTTTAAGAAATCATAACCTTACAACACAAAGGGGTCAGAACAAACGGTTTGGTTTTGGTGGATCCAAACCCCGCATTTTTCTTTTATGTGGGTTTTGCATGAAGCCAAATTATTAAAGTCAGATCTCTCAAAATATTTCCTTTTACATGAGAAAGATGCATTTATTCTCAAATGATTTTTAGGTCTTTATTTTTGAATTAAATGATTACAGAGTTTCAGAGGAAATATCATCTAGAACCTTACCATGGGAACACTGGTTTTGAGATTTTCTCTTAAATTTCAGTCAAAAGAGTTTGGCAGATTTGTTAAAAAAACTCAGGAAATCAGATGACCTGGCTGATTTTTTTGTTTTGGAGATTCCAAATAAAAAAATTCCTTGAAAACTGTAACTGAGATCAAATGCATCTTCATGCACGTACACATGTGAGGCTGCTAAGGACTTGTGGGGAGATGCAGGGGCTTATGGGATCTCCATAACATTTACCTTCTTCTCGTCTGATGTTCTTTCTCCTCTGATTCAGTTGAAGCTGACTCTGGGTCCTGGATAAGGGTCAGCTGATGAAGTCCAACTAAGAGCTAGTGCCTTTCCAGATAAAACAGAGATTGAGTACCTGCTGATCTCGAGTGCCTGTATAAATCAGAAATGACTCCACTGAAATTGGTCAGTGGAATGATTTGGCTTTCCTGATTCTTCTCTGCAGTATGGTAATGCTTGGACAACTTGAGCAGGACCAATCCCTCTCTGTACTGGACATGGTACAAGTATGTAGTGATGGGCATGCAAACTCATGACTGATTTTCTGTGAAGTTTGGCCGCATGAAGTGAATGTCTGCACTCAAAAAAATTGGATTAAACAAAAAAAAAAGCTAATCCCATCTCCAGACTTACCTGTAGCCTAATACAAAAAGAACAAAACTGATCTGTCTGAAGGGATTCTCAGTGGGGCGTGACATATTAACTTCAAATTGGTGATTACCTGAGACCTTCTGGCCCCAGGCTCTGGCACAGAGAAACTGTACCCTGCAGCCGGGCTGTACCCTGCCATCAGACAGGGCCTTTGTAGAGGTCTTTGGGGTGGGGTGTGGGGAGGAAGCAAGTGCAGACATGGGACTAAAAACATTTTTACATTGTTTTGAAACTGAAGTTAGGTGATTATTAAGTTTTCCATGAGTCATCTGGCATTACTAACTTAGACAAAATGCTATATAGCACTTTGGTCTGCAGTTTACCCCTTCTCACTCTTCCATACCAAATTTTCTGTTCTCAAGCAAGATGGATAATTTTACTCAAAAAGGGACACTACCAGGAAACGGAGTCCCGCAGGCCCCGTGTCTCTCCCTGGCAGCTTTTCCTCCTGGAAGGCTTGGCTGAGATTGCATGCCAGGAGATGAAGGATTACAGTTTTCCCTCACAGCAGTGGTGCAGTTCAGGGTTCACAAATGGCATCTGGCCTTACAGAAGGCAGGGAGCCACCTATTACAGAGCAAATCTCCTCCATCGCTGGTGACAGTGGCTCCTGCCAGCACTGCCATGCCAGTGAGCGCATCGGGCAGAGGCACTGTGGGTTCTCCTACTTACTTGCCACTGTTATTGATGAAGGTCTTTTTGTGGCTCAGTATGGACATATTATTTTCCCTAGCTTAGATGCCTCCAGGATCTCTCCCTTTTTCTTTTTCTCTGAAGCTCCCTCCCTCTCTCAAGGCTGGTTGTTCGGATGCTGGAGTATTGCTGGTATCTATCTTGCAAATGTGCAATCTCCCATGCCAGGAAAGGGTTTTAGCAAGGCTCCCCTGAGCTATGACATCTCTTTTTCCTGATCTCAGGCTGTGAACATCTTTTTCTTTCGCACTCTCAGACCAGACCTTTACAGTTAATGAGCTGGGTGTGGGCAACCCCAGTCTCTGCTCTCCCAGATGCAGAGCCTCTCAGGGTAGAAGCCTTCAGCACTTGCTCCAGAAGAGGTTTCTAGCTTTTTCCTAATCCCAGTCGGCTAAGGATAATGCCCAAGAGCCCTGGTAACCACCTTCCTTATCATCTTAGATCCCACAGCTAGGAAAGAGATGGGAGAGTGTTATAAATATGATAAGACAGGGCATTGCAGTGATTTCATTCAGTCCAAATACCTCCAGATGAGGCTGTGTGGAGCTTGCATATCAACAGAACCTTTAGTCCAGTTTATTGATTCATGGATGATAAGTAAAGGAACAGTGTTGTTAAGGTCCTGATGGCCTGAGTATGTAAGGAAGGATTTAAGATCTGTAGAAAAAAATTCATCTTTTGTATTAGAGCAACAGATATAATTGGAATGGACAAGGTTTTGTCCTTGAGTGAAGGGGGTTGGGCATTGCTTTGGGTGTGTTGGTCATAGCAGTAACGGGCTACTGTCTCCATATGAGCTGGTGCACTGGGCTTGGCGAGGATAGATAATTTTCTTCATAGTAGCCCATGTGGTGCTATGTTTTGGATTTGTGACCAAAAGAATGTTGATAACACACCCTTTTTTAGCTATTGCTGAATAGAGCTTGCACAGTGCCTACGTCTTCTCTGTTGCTCATGCTGCCCCACCAGCAAGTAGGCTCATGATGGGCAATGGATTGGGAGGAGACACAGCCCAGAAACCTGACCCCAAAGGGATATTCCCAACCATGTAGCATCATGCTTAGCCACAAAACTGGGGGGGAGTTTGCCAAGGGCTGCCAGTGAGTGGCGACTGGCTGGGCATCAGTCAGCTGGTGGTGATAGCTTGCTTTTGCATCACTTGTTTTCCTTTGTTTTGTTTTGTCTTTTTTACTTATTAACATGTTTTTATCTTAACCCGTGCATTTTCTTACTTTTCGCCTTCCAGTTTTCTCCCCTGTCCCACTGCAGGGGGCTTAGCTGCCTACCAGGGTTAACACACAACATCTGGGTAATGATTTTTTTAATTTTGAATATGATTCTCTGCAAACGTCTATGCCTTTGTTACTCAGAGATTAGACTGTGGTATGGCTCCTCCAAGGATGGGGATGTGCTGGTAGGACCACACCTGGTGTGTGTGTGGAAAGTGTTCAAAAGGGTTTAAGTCATCCAAAACTTTGGTCTAATATATTTGCACCTCCACTGTGTAAACTAAACTGGAACCATCAGGATAAAAATGGAAGTTCTTGCAGAGGAAAAGGCAACAGAGGAAAAGGCAGGCATATCAAAGCAAGGCAAACAAAAGTAATGCAGAGTTTCTCTGAGGGGCTATAGCATGGCCTGTAAATTTCAGAATGACGATTTCAGAGTTAAAGGTAATGAGGGTGTCTCCAGTGGTTCATTGCCTGGAGAAAGCAATTCTGGTGTTCCTTTCATTGCACAACTGAGACCAAATACATTTGTACATTTGCCATATACGGTACAACTGGCCACTCAGAAAAAAACAAGCATGAAAGTATTTCTTTGCAAAGATACTGGCTGTGACATGGAGCTGTGGTAGGTTTTCTTTCCCCTTCCTGCTCAACATGGCCTTTTGCTAAGAACTGAACGCCAGGAGGTGCTTGCAGGCTCTTCATGCCTTAGATGTATCCAGACTCACCAACTAACTTCCCCAGCAGTGGGCTGCCACAACTGAGCTTAGAAAATGAAGCATTTCCTCATTTAAGCAATGCTTAGAGAGCACTCTCTGCTGCTGGTTCCACCTGCCAGGGAGTGACATCTGTATATCAGGGGAAGAACAGAGTCCACAGAAATTCTGGAGCTTCCGTAAAAGCCATTTCTCTCTTTTCTGACAAACTGCTTTTCCTCCCATCTGCATTCTCCGCACAATTGCTTCTTGGAACCAGGCCCCCAACAAGGTATTGTTTGAAAGGGATAAACATAGCAGAGCTGGACTGTTAAACATTTGACAAGTGTTTGTGATATTTCACAGCTGGCATATAAAATACCTTGTGGAAGGACCAGGCTTAAGGCTTGTTAGCAGCTCTCTGTGGAGCGAAAAAACCCTGTTTGTTCTGAATTCGGCTTCTTTTTGGTCAGGAAGATACTTCCAGGCACTCAGGGAAGGTAACATCATTTTTCTCCTCCTTCATCCACTGTCTTTTTTAACATTTGACTTCCCGCAATACACAGCTCTCATTCTTCAGCATCTCTCTCTTCCACCCTCACTCTGCTGCAGGAAAGGGCTCAGATCACACTAAGGCCACGCTGAAGTACAAAACCAAGTGTAGTCCAGAGAAATGAAGTTCTCCAGCTGCTTTTGGCCATTCTTCTCAGTGTTGGTGCTGCTCCGGTGCTGACATTTAAATATAGATAAGGTCTCATGCCTTTTTGAATTGCCTTATTTTTCTTCAGCTTCAGCACTGGCAGATGCATGTTGTGCTTGGTCCCCTGTTGGCTTTGGAGCCCTCCCACCATATTCTCTCACACTGATCATACCTGACAGTTCACAGTGCATCACTTCAAAGTCTGGGTATTAGCCACTTGAAAAGGACAAATGCTGCCGCTGGTTTTGCCCCTCTCCTTCTACACTTTTTCCCCCAAGGAGAGTAATCAAATTCCTCATAAAAGAATAGGCCATCTCCTCCTGAATTCGTCATAGCGTTAGCTCCAAATACACATTGCAAAGCATCAGGTGTCTCAAGAGCTTTTGCTCTTTTACAAGGACTGCATTTACTGATCAGCCAGAAAACTCCCTGCTCTTATTCCAGCTTTTGTGGGCCACGAACAATCTGTCCCTAAGTCCTTTTCTGTGTTTACGATTTGATAAGATAGAATAGTAGATGGTCAAAAAAGGAATTATTCAATGTGCCCATATTTCCACATAACTGGCACATGGCAAGTCCTCTGCCAGAGTGTGCCTACTGGCCTGCTAACAAAATGAATCATGAATGTGGGTGACTTGAGAGTCAAATATTTATGGTGGATCCGAAACAAAAATGTCCAGGCTTGCTGCCATGCAGAAAAAACTGTAAAGCCTTTTTTTTTTTTTTTTAAAGTTTTCATAAGTGGAAGCCTAACAACATACAGTAATTTAACATTTGGGATTTGGCGTGAGGTCACGAACACCATGAAGGTTTCTTCTTAGTTTCATTAGCAGCAGGAATGCCGCAGAGTGAGTGGTTTCCTTGTTCTCAGCATGCCTCCTATTAGTGCCCATAAAGTCTCTGAAATAACTGCAAAGAGATAAACCTAAGACACAATTTTCCTCCCTCCTACCCTTCTATTTTTCAGGCTGGGCAGGAATCCTGTGGCATTTTCAGTGGAAATACTGAGAGGCAAGTGCTTACAGAGGGATTTCCATCAGCTACACAAGGACAGGAACATTGCTTTGGCTATTTATCAACAGAGAAAATAAATTCTAATATCTATGCCAGTCAAAGCACTTGGCGCGGGTCTAGATTAATTCAAGGATCTGCGTTTGAAGGGGCTGGAACTGACACAAGATGGATTTGCTCATTATCATTAGCACTTTGTTTGCTATTCTTGACAACACAAAGAAGGCAGGGGTTACGTACATAAAAAGTCTAAATTGCTGTTCATTTGGACTACGCGAGCTTCCTTCTTTCATTCAGCAAAGCTGGCTTCCTTTTGCTGCTTCTCTGTTCGCTGGCAGAGTGTCAAGGTGGTTGATACGCCTTAGACAGCCATGGACAAAGGCACGGGCCCTGCGAGAGGCTGCGTGGACTCTGCGCCCTTCCTCCTGCTGCAGGCAGGCTGGGAGCCCCGCAGCATCTCAAGCTTTCCCGGTAGAGTAGAAAACAAAACAGAAGGTTCAAACTCCTGCCCACTGTGCGTCCCATGGAAGAGATGACTGATGACAATAAAGAACATATCAATGGACGCAGAGTTCCTAGTTAGTAACAGGAAAGTATGACAACTGGAAATTTTTCTGCCATGAGGAAGAAATTTAGGAATCGCTTTCTGGTGGTTTTTTTTTTTCCCACGTGATCCTGTGGTAGCTTGGAAATGTATGAAACAAACAGAAGCTTGTCTTCTTGCCACCTTTGGATGGCTGCTTAAGGTATATTCTCACTCTACCTGTGGCTCTAGGGCTGGAGAAGGCATTTGGAAACGGCTTGCATCATTTTAACAGGTGACTCACTTTCCATGAGATTTACTTAGAGGAAAGCCCCAAGAAATACAGTCTTTGAATAGGATAATACTAGAGGAAAATCTACTTCCTAAGGAGAATTTATAGCTTTCCAAATGGCCCCAATTTAAAAGAAATGAAAAGGGAGTATGGTCTATTGACTACAGCATGATATTAATGCCAAGGAAATCCTTTTGGTAAGGGCCTATATATCTTTCAGTTAGCTTGGGCTTAGCTTTCTGTCGATGCTGTCTATTTGCCAGCATCCTGTGAAGATTACAAGATATATGAGACTGAGAACTTGCAGGAAATTTTGGAGTCAGGGTATATGCACATCACCTTTGCCTGTCAATGCGTGCTTCTATGAGGAGTGCAGTCAATGTAGTCTGAGAGTCTATGCATTTTCTGGTTTCTGGTGTCTAATAAGGTAACAGCTTCAAGTAAAACCTTTCCAGCTGTTGAAGTGTTCTGTCTATTACCATTTGTGGATTTTCTGCTGTGCAAAAACAGCTGAGTTTTCACAGTATCATTTGCCCCAGTGGAAGTGCTAATAGTTTTGGGGTTTGGGGATTTTTTGTTTTGTTTTGTTTTGTTTTTCCTGCGGGGCTTCAAGGTTTCGGGACCCTTACAGAAATATTTTGACTTTGAAACCTCTATTGCTCTCATGATTCAGCCTAGAGAATTAAAAATGATTGAAGGAGAAGGCAAAGCTGAGAAAGACACTTTGTTGCACACAGAGACATGTGATGTATATATACACAATCACACAATCATATAAGCCTCATTTCCTTAAGGAACAAGACCTAAAAGGGCTGTATCTATACTTGGTATTATTCTATAGATGGCAATACGCTTCCAGCTTCCTGTAGTAATGGCAAACTAGTACTATTTTCCTTAATTTTGTTGAAGACTCCCTCCATCTGTTTGCCTTCCACAAACCTTTCTTATTATTTCCTTTCATCCACAAAAGCCCCCACCAATAACCTGTTCACCATCCACTTATAAAGTTGGCACTGCTTAGAAAAAAACATAGGTTTTTTTCATCCTTGATTTTTTCATACTTTCTTACACCAGCAAAAATCCATTGGTTAAGAAGAAATTATCCTTGGCATAGACCGTGCCAAAAAAAAGGCGAGAAATACCTTCTCATCAAGAAAGCATCCAGAATATATTAATTCCATGAGGAGTAGCACAGTCATATGACGTTTGGATAAAACAGACTTTTCAGAGACTGGAGATCCAGCAGATATAAATCCACTTGGCTTTGGTGAATGAACTCATCCGCATGACAGCACTTCTGGCCCTCCTGGGTCAATCCCCAAAGATATTAGACTGCGATGTTCCAGTCCCCTGTTTTGAAAGAACATTGTGTGAAATTAACTTTGTGAAATTAAATAAGGAAAATAATGTCTTTATCCTTCCAATCATAGATAGATGATGTGCACAGGTATATCATTCCTCTGTGTTTGTTTTTTTTTAATTATTGTTTTGGATGCTAACATCTATTGCTGTGAAACAGCGGCGTTAGGCTCTCGCAGCTCTCTCCTCTCCAGGAGAGGCAGGGATTTTTGGCTACTAGTAAGGTCAGAGAGCAGCAGAGGTGGGATCCCACCACGCAGCGAGGGAAGCTGTCTGCCGTGCATAGGTCAAATATTACTGTTCAGGCGATGAGAAACGTTTTACCTGTCTGTGTGAGGCATAGGCATCTGACATCGGCTGAGTTTGGAAAGATAACCCTAGTTTTCTTCTCCCACTGTGCTCCGTTAACTACAGGTAGCTGGAATGTAATTCA
The DNA here is from genome assembly GCA_013398915.1 of Dromas ardeola. Classification (NCBI taxonomy): domain Eukaryota; kingdom Metazoa; phylum Chordata; class Aves; order Charadriiformes; family Dromadidae; genus Dromas; species Dromas ardeola. The sequence goes on along the minus strand of VYZM01000078.1, from coordinate 27,551 downwards.
TGCGTGTAACAGGAAAAGTCGTGTCTGTTACTGGAAGTTCAGTTATTTCTGGGTTGCAGCATAGCAACTGTTTAACAGAGAAAAGACGCAAAGAAGTTTGTAGTGAATGGAGCTACAGTGACTTTATACAAGCTGAAATTCCACTCCTTAAAACAAGAAAGCGCCGCAAAATCATAATTCCAGCTGCTGGAAGGGGAAGAGGCAGAGGAGCATTGTCTGTTCTTCTTCCACAGAAGTCCCTGACGCAGACTTATAGCGTTTCTTGGGAGTGAGTAAAATAACTCGGCAGTTCCGGACATATTAGTCAGTGGTTTAAAAGTTCAGCAGAAGAGCTCGCCATTTGTTCACTAATCCTTAAATTCAACAGATTTTCACGCTGAAGTTCTGAGCAGCACACCCGAAACAGTCAGGGAACAACATGGCTCTTACCGGGACTCTAAATTTGGAGATAAAAATTTGTTTTAAATGATATTTTGTATTAGCAAGGGAAAAAAGTGTTTCTGGTCTGAAATTTTATATGGCAACTTTCACCTCAAGGTAATGAAAACAAGCTGAGCTATAAACTCTTCAAAACTGGGGTTTATGGAAAGGCTGACAAATCCTTTACTGGAGTGATGTGGCTGGGAGCACTTTAAAAGATTCCCATGAAGCACTATTGATCATGATCACACACTCCCAAGCGCTAACACCGGGAGGCGGCAGGCAGAAGGCCGGCTGTTTTCAATTACCGTGCCGTCCCGGCGGCATGTCCGCCTGACGGGGCCGTGTTAGCGGCTGGTCATCTGCTGGGTGGGGGCTCCGTGGGCAGTCCAAGGCCAGTGTGCTTGCCAGCTGGCCCTCTGGCCACATCATGTCCCCTGTACCCCACGGCTGGGCCAGCAGCCCTCTGCCGTGTCATTTCTGGTGAAAGCTCCTTATACGTCCCCGTGGGGAAGGAGGCTGGTTTAGGAGAACGAGAGGAAGGGAGAAAAGAAAAACACCCAAGTTTTGGTTTTCTTCTTCTTTTTGCTGGAATGAAACATCACACATAGATCATGTAAAAGGAATTGGCTTTTAGTGAGAGGATATGGCTTCACTTCTCAACCTCTTCCCTTTGGGTTTCAAAGCGGAGCCATCTGACGTCGGAAGCACCAGCAAGAGCCGGTGATTGGACCTCAGGAAATTCACAGTGGTGTTTTTGTGCTTCTAAATGAGCAACGCTGCTGCTTGTAAAGACCTGAGGTAAAATCCTGGCCCCACTGAAGTCCTTGGCAAACCTCCTACTGCCTTCAGTGGGGCCAAGATTTTGCCCCGAATCCTGCAAGCCATTAGTCTTTTGAGTTTTTAATGGGTCCACTCCTGCGCAGACAGACTGCTCTTGTAAGAAAGAGTTAGCTAGATTGGCTCAGATACTACACAATTTAAAACTTAAAGGAAAGCAATTTTGTAGTGAAATTAAGGGACTATAAAAGGAATTTGGCTTTAGACAACTTGCTTCTGTTTGGATTTGGATTAGGCTGCAATCTCCTTGTCTGTTTTTAGAATACATGTCCCTGCCAGCTTCAATAATCTATTTTCCTTAGTGCAAGTAAAAGGCTCTGATGGCTCAGAGGTGTAGTCTGGTATCCAGTGCTGCTCTGGATTTCTTCTTTGGTTCAGGAGTCAGGCTACAAATAGTCAGCTTCTCCTTAACATTTATGTGCTGCCAACAGCCGATTCATTGACACGTGGGCTGACACACTCGTTCTTTCCCGTCGCTCTACTTCAGTCATTCCTATATTTTTCCTGACCTCTTGAGATAATCCAACTCCCCAAACCCTTTCTCTGCCCATGCAGTTCCTCCCAGCCCAGTGTCAGCATTCATTTGCACTTGGCCTGACTGTGTTTTTGTTGGCAAAATTCCTTTTGTTCTGTCCAGCAGCGTATTAATCCTCAAGCTCTTTCTTGAACTTTTCACGTCCCCCCAAATACCTCTCCTTCCCCCACCTACTCCAAAGTAAATAAATCAGAACTTCAGATAATGCACATCAAATATATCCTTTCACCTCAGGTCGCAGTGCCATGTGCAAGTTAAGCTCATCAGGGCTAGATGTTGAAGGTGGAGACTACAGACAAAGCTGGGGAGGAGGAATGTGTGGGGGTAACCATCACTCTGGAGGAGCCCATAAAAGATCCAGCGGTAACATTAGGAGAGATTGTGCACGGGGGATCCCAGCTCCTATTGGCCTCCGCTGCTGCTTGGGGGGAGCGTCTGCTGCAGCTGCCAAGGCATGGCTCCAGTCATGCTCTCCAAGCAGCTACACTCTGAAGCTTAACTTTGTTCCTCTGAAGGTGTCTCCTCCTCCATCCTGTCAGAAATATCTTTTTTTTTTCTTTTTTCTTTTTTTTTTTCCTTCCTGGGCATGTGAGGCGCTGCATTTTCCTCTTATAGAAACTCTGCTTGTCCTTGGCTCTTGTAATGAGTCGTAAAGCTGGAAAGTCTTCCTGGACTTCCCTGAGCCTGCGTACGTGTGAAGACTGAGGCAAGTCCAGCAGGCACTTGACTCCAGCACTCTGACATGGCACTGAGGACACAGTGCTGCTTGGAGGCTGCCTTGCAGAAAACACCTGAAAGCAGAGCCCCAGCAGCCTGTGTCACACAAAGTAGTTTCTTACATAGCGTTGCCAGGCGTATTCTGCTTTACTGACTTCTAAGTGGAAGGAGGGTCTCTTGAGAGTGGTCCATGTTATGAAATCTTTGCTGGGAAGTGGGGTGAAAGGAATGTTTTCCTGGTAAAACTAATGGATTGTAAAGAGGGGGATCTTACTGTAATAGGAAAGGACCATCAACTACTTAATCTTTGTTAAAAATACATGAACGAGGGACTTTTTTGCAACATCCCAGAAATTGCATCTTGGCCTTGTCTGAACAGCCATCTGTCTCCTTTAGCATTCCTAGTGTTAATTAAAGCCACTAATGCTTGTGTTGAAGTTTCATGGAAAGTCCCCCCATGCAGAAGAGTACGTTGGGAGAGAGAAAGCTGCAACATGTGCTTCTGATGGGGGAGCTAGGAAAGGTGGGAGAGGAAAGGAAAGGTGAGGACCTTCATCTATGGCACCTTTCATGTGTTTAAAAGTTGAGATTTAATTACTATACCACAGTTTTTTGTTACAGGAGAGTAACCCATCCTGCTCTAACATCCTAGTGGAGATACGCCTTTGTAATTTTGCTGTCATGGAGACTGACTGAGTCAAACATAAGCAGGGACTATAGCAGTGATTTTACAGAGCTGACTTGGTACAAATGACAGGTGCTTTATGTCTGCTAGGATTTTGTAACATCATACTTATTGCATACTAATTTATAACCTCCCACCTTTTGGCAGTGAAGGGATGTATGGAAAAAAATATAAAGACAAAAGAGTAATTGCCCTAACATGTACTGCAAAAACCGGAGTGGAAACAACCCACTGAACACGCAAGATAAGCATAGGCATTTAAGCACAAAGAAAGTTTGACTTTTGTGAATGCCTCCATGCTAATCATGCAAGGAAAAACATTTAAGCCTAGCTCCAGCAGTGATCATCAGTATCAGAGAATTCCCAGACATTTATAAGGAAGCTTAAAAAGCATCCAAAGATTTCTGGACCACAAAATACGTGAAAAGTACCACTGCGTCAGGTCACAGCTTCTTCAAGTTTGATTTCAAATACATTAGCACTCTGCTCTCCACACAGCGACTCTCTTCCCAAAGAACCCAAAGCACCTGACATCCAATAAGGTCTCTCTCTGTGTAGCCATTTGCACCTTGGCAAACCAAGACAAAGTACCTAATAATTTGTAGCTTGCACTGACAGGGAGTAGTGTATGAAGATTGAGGAGAATTAGAGGGAGTTAACTTCTACTCCAGCTTTGAAGAGAGGAAGGAAAGAATACCGCATGCAATTTGACCTACTATAATATGTGTGAGACTTTCTATGGTAATTTTTTTAAGAAAAGATGATTAATCCATTTTGGAATGTGTTCACAATGTGCCTTATCTTAATACCTTTCCTTATGGTGACAATATTTTTCCTAATGGTTTCAAATGCAAGGGAACAGCATCAGGACCTCAGCGAATGTGGCTGCCACTGACGGACAATGGACCAGGAAGAATGGCAATTGTAACGAACCTCCTCGTTCTCCCCATTTGGTCAAGAACTTCCCATCACTGCTGTGTTTGTCAGTCCCCCATGGTAAAAAGGCAGAATGACTGATGAAATGATGCATGTTCTGGCTTGCTCTACAGCTGACTGCTCTGTTTCACTTGCGTTTCCTACTTGTATTGCCTGCTGTACTGTAGTTATATAGATCATATGTCCAGTCAAATTTGGGTTGAATGGAGTGCTGCCATCTCTTGGTTATTTTAGGCAGATACACTCACAGATGGTTTCACTTTCCTGCCACTCCAGAATGGTATGAAGTAACATAGAAAAACAGCTATTCTGGATTAAAACGTTTAGGCATTTAGGAAGCATAATTGCAGTTTTTATATATTTAAGCATGGAGAACAGAGTACATTTGCTGGTGTATTGGATCTCTGCATAACTTCTATTAAGGGTTTTTAGCAAAACTATAAGCCATGAACAGTTGGAACAGTGTGTACATGATGTGAACACCACAAAGAAGTGAAAGTGATATTTTTTAGACATAATTGTAGGCAGTAAAGACATTAAGATGCATGCATTAAGAAGTATTGGATTAGTAAGAAATGCCTATCTTATACTATGTAATTTCAGTCATGAGAGGTCGAATTATTCATACTCAAGATATGTCAAATAATTTATTTGAAAATGCTTTTGCCATTACAAATGTAATTTTCCTTAGTTCCTTAGTTCTTAGTTCTTCTTTCTAACTGTGACTAGAGCCAAAAGACTTACTGTATGTACTGTCATGATAGGAATCTAGGGCCACCATTTTCCTCGGCCTTTCCAGTGTTGGAGACCAGAAGTGCAGGAGCCACATGTTTGTTTGGTTGGCTTTCCCTTTTTAATTGAAATATGGGAGAAAAGAAAGTCTAGTTGAATTCAGAATAAAAGATAAACACCAGAAGTTTTGACTGCCACAACCTCTCCAACCCAACCTCCCACCACACTGCAAAGAAAACAACACATGACAAGGATTTGGAAATAATTTGTAATGTAATAATTAATATGTAAGCAGGGACATGTCCATTATGAATAAATGCTAATATTAGAAGAACAGGGGATTAAGTTAGTGATTACTGCTTCTATACTCTGGATCAGGGTCATGGCTCCTCAGGGTCATCCTATAGCTTCCTCAAGGAAGAGCTATCAGAGGCTGCCTGCCTCCCCGCTTCTGGCACTTTCGAGGACCAGAAGGCCCACAGTCTGTTTTTTGCTGAATGCTAGGGGTGGAATTTAAAAGCCATTGGCTTTCTCAGTTCTCCTCAGCCACCATCGTTGCATCTGTACCAGTCATCCCTCCTAACGTGAGGGCACAAACCCAGTAGCAAATGCTTGACAGATTATTGCCTCAGTGCTGCGACGTGTAGGGTGGAAAAGCATTGACTGTTGTGCAAGCAGTGAGCACTCAGTATCTGAGACCTGGAAAAGCCTCCTGGCAAGGATGTAAGTTCTTGAATAAGCCAACGTCAGTGTCTGCTATTGCTCCTGCTCATCCTTCTGCCACAGCCTGTCCCTGGCTCCCTAGCAGTCTTGTGCAAGGAGTATGTGAGTGCTCAGTAATGTCAAGGATTTGAACTAATTTTGTTCCCTTGTTTGTGTGTTCTGACACTTCTAATACGAGGGTACCCCTACTATTCAGCAGCAGTCCAGAAGAGTGGTTTTAACACACATCGCTAAACAACCAATCCTAGCTGCTGTCAAAGAGTTCTGTTCAATGAATCGGAGTGAAATGAGGGCAATCCCACTTTGTTCTATCTAAACTAGGAAATCATCATCTAAGCAGGAAAATAAAAGGCTTAATACTAGCTAACTGTATGACACACATTCCAGTCTTCATCCTTATTGCTTCCACCTTTGTCCTGCAAGGGCAGGGAGAGGGGAAGGTGACACTTGTTCCCTACCCTGTCTGCTCCCCTGGGAGCACTGCAGCACCAGTTTACCTTTAGAATGAAAAGATGCAAAATGTCTTTCAAATGAACAAGTTTCTGGTTCTTTGAGGAGTTTAAGAGGTACCAAGTTTCTCATTTAACAGTGGAGCAGGAGCATAAATCTGCCTGTTCAGAAGCTGCTCAGCAGAGCAGTCACAGCTATGGCATTGCTGTAGTTCCCTGAGGCATCTTCCCCCCTTATCAGCTGGCACAGTCCCCATAGCTGGTGCATGGAGCTTGTGTGCTTCATGGCAACTTTCCAAACTCTTCTACCTAAAACTTCACCTGCGAGCCATCCTAAGGCAGACGGTAACTTAAGGTCAGCTCCCAAAAGTATGTATGATTCACCTTGGCTCCTGCATGGTCTCCTCATTTTAACCCCCTTGATTCCTCCCTTTCTCCTCCAGCTGGCATTTGTGGTTTTTGCAGGTTTGTTCTTCCATTTACTTTTTTCTTTTTGCATTTGAAAGTGACCGCTTCTGTCTCTAGCCAAGATTTCTAGCTGTGTGTACAATACAGCCAATGACTGAGTGGCCTGATAACTATCTCTTGCTAAAGGAAGATCATCTAGAAGGGTTACGACTGCACTGTGTTTACAATGTTTGGACACACTGTGGTACAGTCTCCGGAAAAGCAAAGCTTTTCTTGTATAAGTTTCGTTGTAGCAATCATAGAAAGAATAACTAATTATGATGTTCTAGGGTCACTCCTAGTCCTAGACTAAGCACTTGCCTTTCAAGCAACCATTTCCTAACAAGTTCTTTTATATATATTGAGAAGTGAATTGCAAGGAAGGGCTTCGGTGTTTCATACAGCAACAGGCAGTGTGGAGGGGCTCCTGTAACGCGTGATGCAGATATCGTGAGGCAGCTGCAGAAATCCCAATGCGGGTGATACGTGGTGCTACTTTTGCCAGTTTCTCTTAAAATGAACCTTCACTTTTGCAGTCTTTTTTTTTTTTTTCACTGCAAGAAATGTTATGTATATATGTACATGTACACACACATTGACTGTACATCAGTAAAGAAGGAATGTGCATAATGCCAAAATACTTTGACAATGATGAGATGACACATCACAAGCAGGCTTACGGCATCCATTACTGGTGGAATAAAAAGAGCAGTTCAAGGCACTCCCTCGGAACAAACCTTTATCTCCTCCTTCAGAGGTGTTGACTGTGAACACTATGGAAATCTCTGGGTGGCAATTTCCTGGATAGCCCTGGAGGAGTCAGGCTGCATTTGAATCAGAACTCGAGTGTGGGTGGCAGGGTGGAGGAGGGAACAGAGGTACGTGGCATAGCTGCACTTATCTTCATAGCTATTCATCCACCAAAGCAATGACAGCATGTAAAAGTGGTAATGTGATTTCACAGTTCTAATCTGTCTTATCATCATTTTTTCCAAGCAGTGCCTCAAAGCAGTCAGGGAGGGGAAACACACATTAATGCTCTGTGCTGGTTCATGACTAACCACGTTCAAAATGCGCAGTGTTTTCCAGAAGAAGTGAAGGTTTTATGCCTTATTATCTCTTCCATAAGAATACAGCATTATCTATAGCTGATATAGAGAGAGCTTTTTTTTTTTTTTGAAATACTGAAGATGTGCCTATTCGCAGGCAGAAGTGATCCAGACATGCAGAAATACAGTCTTCTGTCTTTCTCTGCAGGAAACATACCTTTATTTATGAAATTCACAGTTATGTCTAAACCCATGGGCAGCGTAGGAAAGAAAACCCATTTAACAGGGCAGGGTTGGAATAACGTATTCCTGCATGGATACATTTGATCAGCACTGTATGCTATATCTCAGGGTAAGTGACAAAACATACTAAGGTAGGTATGGGTTTTGACTGAAAACTGGTGCTTATTTGTGATAGAATTTGTCGATAAATGGTTTGCAATGAGAAACAGATCTACAGCTTTAGAGACAGATATGATTTGTTTATCCTGCAGCCAACATCTTCGTGCTCAGCTTGTCAGCTGTCTTTTCCCCGTCACAGATAAATAGCTGAAAATCAGGAAGACTGTGCTTTCATGGATCAACTGCACTAAACAGTTGTCAAGCTGAGAGCCAGTTTGGTCCAGATTTATGGCTGTCTCAATCAAGTCAGTATTAGTAGAGCTGTGCTCTTTTACCCAGGCTCATCTTTTGACCCTCTCAGTTTCATCAAAGATAAATTAAATATTCTAGCAACGCAAATGCAATGGATAAAAATGGATTATCTCGAAGAAGACAATGAATAAAAATAAAGCCAAGCCGTGCATAGCTGTGGATCTTGAACGGGACATAACCAAGAATCTTTAGAGGCAGCAGTTAGCAGAAGAACTCCAGTGCTATTTCAGGATCAGGATGCAGACAACAAGGACATTTCTAAAATAGCTCTGGCGCAGTTTCATTCTCGTCTGTATACTTGGGGTTCTGCTTCCTAAAAAACATTTTTTATCTGTTCGTGTCGTAATCAGTTGTAAGTGTCAATATCCCACTAACTTAATCAACTTATTTTTAAATAATTGCATTGATGCTTGAAGGCCAGAGTATAGAAAGTTGAGACTTCAACTAAGTAGGATCTACAAATGCCTGCCTGGGAAACATGTCTATGATAGTAAAAGGCTCCTTATCAGATAAGAGTGTAGGAAGATCTGTGGCTAGGAGCTGAAACTAAAGCAATTCAAGCTAGAAATAAGGCGCAGTTTTTGAAAGGTGAATAAAATTAACTTTTGAAATGACTTACCTCAAGACAGAGTGAATCATTTAGCTACTTGACACCTTGAAATTGAGATAGATGTCTAAAATATATGCTGTGGTTCTACCACAGCTTACTGGACCTGAGGTAAAATACCAAGTTAAATTATTCTACAACCTGCGTTATGCGAGAGGTCAGACTAGAGCATCCATATCATCCCCCCTGGCTTTTTAAAACTATGAATGTTCATAGCTACAAAGGCAAGGAGGAATGGGTCCAGACATTTGTGAACATTATCATCTTCCCATAAAGTCTAAGGGAGGTGGCACGGCTACAAGATAGAGGATGAAATTGCAGTTCAGCTTCTGAACACTGATGTTAGATTCAAGGGTGAGGAAAAATAATTCCTATGGTGACCCTTCGTTTTGTGTTCCCCATAGTCCTGATCAGAGCAATAGAGGATATCTGAAGGCAGCAGCAGCTGATCACAGTTTTGAGTGAGTTTAGAAGATACCTATGATATATCAGTTTTGAGCAACTCAGTGTTTTGATTGGGATGTGTGCTTTTATGATTTGTATGTTTCATCTTACTCAATCAGCAACTAATATTTCAAAAAAGATCTCTCCAGTGTCCAGACCAGCAAGATGTCCTCATGGTACTCTGTGACTTTCATTCATACTGATGAGTGCATAAACCAGAAGCCTCATGCAAGTGCAGATCAAGCACTCTTGTTGAAGAGTAAAGCAGTGCAAAAGAATGAACAGTGATGGTGACCTCACTGGTGAGCAGATCCCTATTTATTTCTTCATGATGCACTTAAATACATTTAAGATCCAAATAATAGATTATTCTAAATTTAGGAAAAATGCCAAAAAATTTTAGTATATCTAATCTGTCTTTTCATACCTTTTCCAAAGTGCCAAATTATGTACCCTTTTTCTGTAGTTCTCATTAATTAAGCCAGCCCTGACTTCATTCCAACTCAATCTGGGTTATAGTGCTAGACTGATAAAAAGCAAGAAGTTAATCATGAAGAATGAAACAACTGAGTGTTAGAGTCCTCTGTATAACCAGACTGAAGATCCCACCTGTCTTTCCAGGACTGCCGTAGGCACAAATGTTATTGACACAACACAGGAGGTGGTTTCCCTTGATATCACCACCGAGTGCAGAATAAATTATGAAAAACTTTGCCCAGACATGGTGAATTCTGCAAAAATGGCTGCAATACAACTATGCGCAAAATTGCGGAATGTTTGTATGATCTCAGATTCAGAAGTAGACACTTAAGGCTTCCATAAAAGAGCATTGCACTGTTTTTAAGCTGGGATACTGAAGATAAGGCAGAAAGGAATATATACACCATTCACAGAGGTACAGAAACGCATGGTTCTACACTCATAGCTGCATTTACTGCGGTGCTGCACCACTAAATGTTATGGCTGATGGATCATGTGTCTGCAAGGCTATGTGGAAAGCTGAAGCTCATTATCCACCCATCCACCTCACTAGTTCCATGGAAGCTGGTGCCCCTGATGATCTTTTCTCCAGTTGTGTCTTGTCCAGCTTTTGTATTCAGCCTGTAACACTGACAAATACTAGCAACTTCATCTTAAATACATGCGCAGGGTCTCACCGGCTCTGTGTGACAGTGCTATCGTGTTCTCACTGGCTACCCAGGCAACTTTTGCCACCTTTGGACTGCCTCTAGATATGCTGCTTTTTTAGTGTTCCTCTGAATGATGAATATGCAATTCTGGTGCCAAGGCATTCTGTCTAAGGAGTGTCCTGACCCCAGCATGGGTCTGGGAAGGTGAGAAAGTCTGACAAATGCTGAATAACTGCTAGTCAATAAAGCATTGACAACTCAAACAGCAGAAAACAAGTCTAACAAAATGCTTTGAGGGGAAATGGGCAAGTAAAGCAGACAGGAAGGTTTGGCAGTATAAGAACTGAATATAATTCAGCGCAATAGCAGAGTCTAGCAGACAGCTACGGCAGCATGTGCAGGCACGAGATTAGCCTGCAGTGATGGATAGGAGGGAAACTTCCTTCTGCCAGTATCTTTTCTCCTACAGTATCACTAGTGCAGAGGAAAGGGGTGGAAGGTAGATGTCCATAATGTTGCATCCTTAGATTTAGCGTTCTGATTTATAACCATCCCTTACATGATTTATTTGAGAGGACAAGGAAGACAACACCTCCTGCCTATGTGGAGAAAGGATAGAAACATGTCTGTGTAAAGAAAATATTAAGCTACTCTACCGCTCTCTCAACAGAAGGTAATGGCACTTTAAGGTATCAGACTGCAACACAGGATTTTTAATCCACTTTGGGATGAGAAATGGAATCAACAGCAAGGACTGGTGCTCAGTGGCATAGGCTGGATAACTATAGATTGGTAACTTGTTTAAAATAATTCACCCATTCTCTTCATTTCTCCAAGAGGTTTAAGAGAAAGGAATTATTACCTGGCAGTCTGGGTCAGCAGATAAACCAAGATGATACGGTTGGTGGCCCATGAGAAATAGATGGCAACTACAATTTAAAAAATGCTGTTTAAGATGTGCAATGAAAAATCTTTTAAATCTTTGACGTGGAAAAAAAAAAGTCTTCTGCTCTTGAATATTATTTAGATGCTGGGAGTTCTGTCTTTGCCAAATATAGCTATTGCATTCAGTATACAGTTAATCACTGCAGTTTTCACTTATTTGTGCTGTGGGTCTTGGTGTTTTTAAAGTCCAATATTGTTTTCCTTTTGCTAAACAGTGACTCCAAACATCCTTTATATGGGAATGTTATTTAAGCAAAACAAACATTTTGTACATGCTAGCAATTCACTAAACAGCTTCCCTTTACCTTTAATGACCTGTTGTAAAACACTCGAATGATTCATTGAGGAGAAAATCAAGATAACGCAGGTCATTTTGCAAACCCAAACATAAGAAGCAGTTTTTTATCTCTGGAACAGACAGCACTTAAGCAGTGCTCACTGTCAGTCCTGTGAGAGTTCAGAAGTATTTGTCATCTTTCCACTACATAAAGTCTGTTTTCATTGTTTTATAACGTTTGTCAAAATAATTACTCCAAACTGCGAAAAATTAGCAGAAGGAGGTCTTAACCCAGAAACAGTCACTTGAAATTCAGTTTGAATAACCTTGGTTAGGCTGACTTTAGGGCAGAAGAGGTGGAACTTCTTGCAGATTTACAAACACCTTTGGTTTATTTAAATTCAAAATAGCTTTGAATGTGCATTTTTCACATTTGGCAAGCACGTACACTCTGGGAGGAGAGGAAGGCAAGGCATTAATCTAATCACAGAAGTGCTGTGCTTCAAACAATAACTTCTCATTTGCAATAATTGTTATTTTCCAGAATTTTTCCTTTCAGCCTGAAAAATTTACTTCGCTTCTTTGTATACCACTTAGGAAACAGAATGATTCACACTCTTTTTTTTTTAATAAACATACAAGCCTTTAGGAAGTCAGTATATTACTAGCAGCAGGCGCCTTTTCAGTTCATCTTGGCAATGACCTGTAAGTTAACAGCTGGATCCAGTGCTAACTAAAGTTCCTGGAGGGATTTCTGCTGATTTCAGTGGACTTTTGTTCAGACTTGATCTGTCTTTGACATTTAGCACTGAGGACAAGGGCACTGATGAAACAGTCCAGACCAAACATGTAGACACTCCAGTGAAGGTGCGGTTAAGAGGAAAATTATGTAGTCTTTTAATATTTGTGCCTATGGGAGTACTTGTCCTCTTTTTAAAGGCAACTTAACATTAACATTTAAATAGCAAAACATTACCGGGAAAATACAGATTCCTGCAAGCCCAAGTCTCGGTCATGTGTAACATTTGTTTACAGACAGTGAATTCCTCCTCAGGCTGGTGCAAGGCATCTGTGTTTGAGCAGTTTCTGAAGGTTCACGTGGAAAATCAGTCAAGCGCAGGGCTTTTACTTAACCTTGCTCTCAGGGCTCATAATTTCTGTAGAAGAGCTTTTGATCTGCATACTTGTCACTTACACAGTCTTTTGCTTCTTTTAATATATTTTACTTGTTGCATACATGATCCATTTAGACAATAGCTACCATATCAAACACTCCGCCTGGTGCAGAAGCTGGACAAGTCCAGAAACTTCCCCAACAAGAAGAATTCTCCTCAAGAAAACTGTAAGGTTTTCTCCAACAGATGAAGGAAGAAATTACTTAGTGTCTACAGACAAAGTAATGCAGGATATTAGCATAGATGGCATTATATAGATGATACCACTTACTGGATATTTTGTTGCCAAAAAGATACAAAGCTCCTAATTAAGATTTTTTTTTCATCACAGGAGACAGTTGCTGAAATATCCAGTAATTAATGCTGTAATCATACATGCTTCTCACTTCAGGAAGGGCAGTGACTCCTTACCAGTTTGGAAGCTGCTACAGCAAGGATGAGTGCAAATTTGTAGCATCTTTGAGCTTCCCTAGAAGCTTTTCTATTATTTGAAACAATCATATCATTATTCTGCAAACAAAAAGGAAATGCTGGCCAACTGGAAGTACAAAATAAGCCTTCATACATTTTGAGAAAAGAATAGAGGCTTTCAGATAAATTGCTTTTCCTTGCTGAGCCCTCTTTTGCTGTAGTTAATTACGAGTGGCATATACAAGAAAAGGCAAGCCAATAAGAAAAGTTTACAGGCAACACGAAGGAAGCGTCCTAATTCCTTTGGGCATTTTAGCATATTGTTGTACACCACTAACCATTTGCTTTCCAAGTGATCTCACCAGGGTACCAACAATGTAGATGTCTTCAATGGATGCTTGTTCAGGCCTAATAATTACAGTTTAAAGAACAGTTGGCAATGCATTGTCTCAGTTAAAATTAAGACACACATTTCGTTCCCACAAGAGATTTGACTGCGGGTTTTTTTCTACTGAGGAATGTATAATACAGAGTCCAAATGAACAATAGGAACCTGCAATCAAGACATAAGTTTTAGAATTTCTAATGTGGCTGAACAACAAAAGAGTGTCTTTTGATGTCAGAAAGGTCACGAGGCAGCAAAAACCGACATGCACGCATAATGAATGGCCAAAATACGTGAGCCTACTGAAAATAACATTTAATTCCTACCAAAATAATTTATTTCTTATTCTCAGGGAAATTAGAATAAGTTAATTGCATACGCAACTCCTTACAATTTAGACATGCCTTTGCTATAGGGAATGAGAGCAGAAACGGTGTAACAAGATACTCACTTGAACTGCTGCTTCCTACAAATATAATGCAGCACGAAAGGAGCTGCTCAGTAGAAAACTCTGCCTGCTCCTAGGTAGCTTTGGTTAATGAATGAACCGTATTTCCATCAGTCATCTTGGTGAAGGCAAGGATATAGAGTTAGGGTGGGTTATATTGCACCTATCAATGACCCTCTAGGTGTTTGGTGCTTACTCTATTGGCTAAGCTCTTGCTGTAGTCCAAGGAGAGAGACAAAGAGAGAAAAGAGCATCTTCAGAGGGTGATGTATTCCATGCATAGATATACTCTTCACATGCAGTGAATCACCTTCAGGTGCTCTCTGTCTCTTACACTGACGGCTTGGAAGACACCTGGTTCTTGACACCTAATTTGAGGTATATTCCGTTTCCCATTCACAGTAAAACCGGGTCACCTCCTCTGAAGCCGACTGGGTTTTGCCACTTGTTTCAGTAATTCCAAGGTCTAACTCAGCCCGATGGTGAGGGTGCATGAAAGGACCTGCCCAGGGCATCGCTCGGGTGGGGCTGGGAGGCCCAAGGTGTCAGAAAGCACTGATGACAACAGCAGGGTCTGCCTGTGCCCTCCGTCTGACTCTCGTCTGAACATGATGGAAACAAATAGCAATGAGGCGATGCTGTGGCATGTCCTGGTTCCTTCTGCTACTGCTGCTTAGAGGACCCCTGCTGATCTCCTTGCCGAGAAAAGGGAAGGACCCGATGTACAGAAAAGAGCACAGGAGGACTAGGGAAGATGGATCTGCTTGGTCCTACTCCTGAGCTGAAGCAGTCCCAAGCTAACCTGCCCTCTGTGCCCTAGGGCCCACCATGGCTCTGCCTGTGTGGGCAATGTTCATGAGTTTTGCATTGCCCAAAATGAAGCTTTACCACACTGCATTCCATACTGACTTTGGAAAAGAAAAACACAGTCCAGTAAACAATACTAGGATTCAGATGTCTCAGTCCTAAGTATTCAGAAGCTTTTAACTATTGAGAACACCAGTCCTACCAAACAAAATGTCATTCCTATTTTTTACAAAATATCCCTGTGTAAGTGTTTCTTTGCTATTTAAAGCAGGGAGAAGAGGGAGATCGTACAGTACACTCCCCTTTTTTTGGTTCTTTTTTTTTTAATGTTATGCTAAGTGCCCCCAGCACCAATTCTGTATTGTGTGCAATACAGGTATCATATAGATCCAAGTTTACTAATTGTTAGCATTTAGTCACTACTAATCATCCATCATAAATAATACTGCATACAGAAAATTCAGTGTAAGGGCAAAGAAAAAAAAAAGAGAAAGATAACCCAAACATACAACCAAGGTAAGGTATGATGCAACTTAAAATGCCGTAAAATATGCTTGGATCCAATACTTGGTGTCACAAGTTTCTGGGTCTGTCACTGATAAACTGTCTAATGCTTAGAGTTATTAAGACCATAAACTTCCACATCCTTTCTTTTCAAAATGACGGTATGGAATGATTAACAATTCTAATTTTTAATATTTTTTTTTCCAGAACAGTTGTTGGAGGTCACTTGAAGACTGATTGCTGTGAATTTTGCTAGTAAACCATCTAGCAGATAAAAATATATGTTCTGAATGGTTTACAGCTTGAATCAGTCACATAAGAGAACTTGCATATTGAAAAGAACTCCTTAAGAGGCAGAAATATAGCTAATAAAGCATGCACTTCGCTGATTATAAGAACTATTGTAGGGTAGACTGTTGTCATCTACTTTAGCTACTCTGCTAGTGATTTGCAAAGGCAGAACCCAAAGAAATGTGACGGTTCCTTCAGAAACCAGCAAATAGGCCTGGCAGTTTAATCCATTGGAAATGATCGACCATATATATTAACAGAACATTTAAAAAAAAAAAATCAGAAAGCTCTGAACTTTATTAAACTTTATTTTCATTGAGCTAAGGTTGGCAATGACATTACTGTCCTAACCAGAGAGGAATTTTTTGTTTTTACTTTGGAGATCTTTTGTAATCTTCCTGCATATTTATGTTACTCTTGATTCCTATTATCACTGATATTGATTTAAGGACTCAAAGGCCTGAGCTCTTTCTTACCTCCAGTTCCTTCCTGAAGATTTTTGCAACAAAGATCAGTGCTACAGTCTTTTACAGCTGCCAAAATCTCTGCACGACATTAAGAATATGAGAGCATCTCCCGGGCAACAGATACCAGTTCAGAAACACATACGATACATATTGGCAAATTCTTATTTCTGCTTCTACCTACCCACCATGTTTCCTAGATCAGAGATCATGAGGAATTTAGTATAACCTGGATCTGCTAGCTACAAGTCATTATGTTGGTAGCTAAGCACCTGGGTTCCCCGGGCTATGCACTGGAAATACAGTGTCAGAATCTGGATCCTGTGCATGCCAAGGTACTACCTTTTCAACAGGTGTTCTCATCCAGCTAAGTGACTAATTTTTAATTAAAAAAATAAATAACAGATTAATACACATCTGGTATCATATATAGTTTACCTTAACATGAATAAAAATCAGGTGTATATACAGTTGATCTAGTTGAAATGTTGGCAGGCCATATTGTTTTAGAGCAGCTAGGAATTTTACCCATTTTTTTTCTTCCAAATAGAAGCTGGTAACTTTGCCAAGGTCAATTTCTTATTTCTAGTAGGAAATTTTCTAATTGTCTTATTTTGTCATGAAACTAAACCCATGACAGTAGCAATTCTTACAAAGAGGGAAGTTGGTGGGGGAGTCATTTCCCCCTGTGGAATAGAGGAGTGAGATACAAAGCTTGGAAAGAAGTTTTGCTGTGGGGACCCTGGGTGTGAAATGAAGGATTATAGCTGGAAAGACGTGCCTGGGTCAGAGATAAAGCACAAAATTATGACTAGATGGCTCCAATTTTGGAGCAAATAAGGAGCTCCTGGGTATGCGGAAGCTATCCTGCTCGGATATACTGTTGTGGTCAAGTCCTGAATCACTGAGATCTTAAGGCTCCCAGTAATCATAAACTTTCTCTGCACTTAACCTTGTTGTCTGGTAAATATTTCTCATCTTGCTCCATCTCTGGGATCACTTCTTCTACCTTCATGTGTTCTGCCCTGCCTCCTCTGATTCTTCTCTCAGTGGCTTCTAACTATGTGCCCTCCTGAACTGGTCCACGTGGAACCAACCCCTGAGTCCTTAATTCTTACAGGGTGCATGTGAGGGAGCACAAGGAAACAATATTGAATAACAGCAAGTGTGAACAGAGAAGGGCAAACACAGTTTAAGCTTTGAGAAGCCAAGTTTCTTGATTCTTATGAGGATGTTTCTAATGGATAGTTCTGGGCAAAGGTTGAAGTATCATCCTGCATTGTGTTATTTTCTGAGGGCATTTCCCCAAGAGCCTCAATAGGAGCAGGAATGTTTTTGGGAGGAGATCGGACAGTGCCAAGAAACATATCCATGAATGTCTGTCCAGGGTTCCTTCAACAGTAATATACACATGGCATCATTTCACTTCATACTTTATGGAACATTAGTTTTTTTAAAAGAGAGAATAAAAAAATGTTCAAAATTCTTTCATATGCAAACTACCTAAACAGAAGAGTATGTTTGCACAGGGAGAATAGATGGTGCAATACATGACCTGGAGAAACTGGACACAGTGTATATTAAAATAGTAGTGTTAAATGTCGGCCAGTAACATTTTTCATTTGACTGCAACAATGAGATGTTATTGGCATTTTGAGATGACAGACCGCTTTCAGGTTGGCATAAAATCATGAATAGGCTAATTACAATTTTCTTTGGTGGAAAGACTATGCAATGCACATTTGGAACCTAGTCTGTAAGAAAATCAGTTAGTTAATACAGAAGATTAAAAAACTTAATTTGGTGATTTGCCATTTTGGACAATGCTTGGAACTGAATTTCTTATACACAGTATCTGTGAGAAATGACTCAAACTTTATTCAATAAGATCAAAGAAAGGAGCTGGAATTATCACAAACACTTGTCTATTTCTTTCCACAGTTGTAAGAATCTGGTAGGCTTTTATTCCTCTGAACATCAAATAAGGTTATGTCCTCTTTTTCTCTCAAAGAGCTCTTGCAGAAGTTAGATCTGAAACTGAGATTTAACAAAATGAAAGCTATTCTCTCTGTATCACTTTTCTGAAATACGGCTGTCCATGTATGCTGACAGAAATCAATCCAGGGAAAAAGAAGGTGCCAAAACCACAGCTAATATTCAAGTCAGCAGTAAAACATTTTACCGAATCTTTAAGCTGTTGCTAAATGAGAAACAATTACCAATTGTCACTGTCAAAAGAAACAAATAATTAAATAAGGTTGGCTACTGAATATGCCTAGTAATGAAATGAGGACACTGAAGATAAGATTAGCTGCCTATGAAGGCAAACCCAACAGCACACTGGGTGGTTACAACCTGCTTAATGAAACTTCACATCCCACGAATAGTGTTGATTCAGAAAACAATACTGAGGATAAAATGCTTCTTGTATAATGTCTTCAAGTGCTATTAATAGCCTTTGTCTCTCATATTAGGGTAATTAAATAAGCATACTAATTGCTGTCAGGGATTAATTTTCTTCCAGTTTTCTGATTGTGCAAATGGTTCAGGAGGACCTAACTGAGATGTTTTAGGTCTGCAAGGTATTTGAACCCTTATTTACAAATAACTTTGATAAATGCATCTTTTTTTTGTGTGTGTCCCAATTGCAGCTGAATTCATTTGTCTGCTGGATCATTCTTGTGTGCTATTCAGTCACAGAAGTGAATAGCTGGAGTTACAGCTTGCAGGTTACCAGCACTGAAATAATTTAGAACCTTTACTTTGTTTCATTATGAACAAATCCAGGCTTGCCAAAGCTTATTCCTGCTGCTTTTCTCACCTCATTTTGCAGCACAGCTGTTTTAAACTTCCTAAAAGGATTCAAGGCTGATCAGCTGGTATTTATTGCCTTCAGAGAATATGCTAGCAGTACATGCTTTTGATGCTTAAGAAAAAAAGCAATGTTTGTTATTAAACAGTTTTGGAAAATGTTTTAACCACATTTAAGAGGGTGACAAATAGCTGTTCTTTAAGAGAATGAATTTTAAAGAAAGTTTCTTTCTGTTTCCTGAAGAAATGCTTCTTTAGAAAAGATCAGATTTGTAAACTTCTCAAAGAGCCAGTGCACTAAAAATGCTTTTGTTGCTTCACTGGCTACTTGAGATTTCTTTTCTCTTTTAAGTAGTTCCCAAAAAGAAGAAAAGAGTGAATACGTTTTCCCAAGTGGAACTTTTTTACTTCTGAAAGGTGAAGGAAGAGGGGGAGCAATGCACAAAATATACTCTGTTCTGAAATTCCAAAGAGATTTTCAGGAATCCCAGCTAAGCAAATATAACATCCTGGAGAACCAGTGCTACGGAGCAGGGGATCAAGGCAAAAGCTGGGTAGTTCGGATGAGGCTTGCTGCCTCTTTTTACCAAGCTGCTTCCTATGTCTTTCTCAAGAAGACAACAGAAACTTTGGAGAATAAGTAGAAGTTCCCTCCCCTTCTGCTGTCTCTTGGTTCTGTTTTTTTTCTAACCGGCAGTGCCAATTTTCAACTATTCATGTGGTGAGCTTCAAAAAAACCCCAAAACAACAACAAGAAAATGAAAAGGATTTACCTATTAGTCTCATTACCCTGGATACATATTCAGCTCAAATGTCAGACAATAAAGAGAAGTCGTGACATACAAATCCAAAGGACGTGGGAATTGATTGTCTGTCCTAATTAAATCCTCTCACCTGAGAGCGTGTTCAGTGTTTTGTAATGTTAAGCCCATGTGCTTTTAATGACCTGTGCCTTCTATTCAGATGAAGAGAAGACATTTTCCTTTTATCTTCCTCAGATTTTTTTTTCATATTCAGCATCTTATTCACATACATTAAGAAGTGCAAGACCTTAATTACGCTCTTTTTCATAACACCAGTAATATACAACAGAAACTATGAAAACCCATGGGGTCTAATACATGCCTAGTTGACATAAATACCTCAGACAATATGCCACTCTAGACCAACACGTAAATGATTTTCATACAATATTGGGAATAGATGAAGGTGTTTGTTAATCAAGCCTTATAGCAGTCGCTAAAATATAAAACATGCCCCTTTCTTTGTTTCCCTTTTGGGAAACAAACATACATTTGCCTGTCTCCTGGTTGTGAGAGGCAGGAGGGGGGAATGGATGTAAATGAATGATAGCCTTCTTCTAATTGCTTGTTTTTAAAACATCTTGCTAGCATAGTTCTGACTCGTTAGCATACTTCTGACTATAAGGTTTCCATTGGAAGCTGTGGAAGATCTCCGGTTACTTCAAATCCAAAATGGTTAATGTCACAATTACTGGTTCACAGTAAGTTCATTATGTAGTGATAGCAGAAATAATTTCTCCCTTTTTTTTTTCTCCTTCTTAAATGGTGAGTCACATATGTTTATGTAGCTCCAGGCAAATACAAGAATTTAAATGAAAAACTCAGCCCCAGACCCTCTTCTCTCCTGGTTAAAATTGCTCAGCCTCAGTACACCCAATGGTAGAGTGTTTTTATGACCATTTTTGGCTGGAAATTTTTGCAAAAAAATAACTTTATTCCAACTGTATGAAGCAATCTATCTAGTGTGAAACTAAATGCAATTATCTACTGTGTCGTGAAACACTTGAATGTGAAACAATGACTTTCCTATGGAGTAATTTAATTTCAAATGCAAAGGGGATCAAAATACACTTTCCTGATTGAAATCCCCCATTTTTTCACAATACTCAGTGTCTTGAGTCTATCTTCCTCAGCACAAAAGTACAAATCCTAAATTTAAATTAAATTTGTCCACTTTTTTTTTCCTCAAAACCAGTTACTTTTTTTTACCCCTAGTTGCACATTTCTTTGGGCTTTTACACAGAATGCAAGAAACAGACTTCCAGTTTTCAGCTTTGATTTATTAATGGTCAGATTTCTCCTATTTATTCCTGTGCCAGCATTGTTTTTCCCTCTCTGCTATTGAGCTGTTCATATTTTATGAGGAAGAGTCACGTCCCTTTTTAGCCTTTGTTTTACTGTATTAAATAAGCCAACTTCTTTTTCATGCAATAGGTTTATTCTTTCCTTATTTATTCTAATCTACAAATTCCCTCATTATAGGTATTGTAAAAATCTTTTCTGAGAAACCCTAGGATTTATAGCTTTTTCAAGCTTATGGTACACTAGGAATGGAGTCATTGTTTTTGTCTTAAATGTTCTTATATGCTAATGTCTTATTTGTTGTGTAAGAATTTGGGAAACTAATGTGAAACAGTGATTCATACAGGTGCTCCCAGGTATTCCTAATCTGATTAAACTAAAGGTTATCACATCTCTTACCAGGCTTTGTTGTCCTCCAGTTACGTGCAATTTCTTTCACTCCAGTAACTTTAGGAACATTACCTTATGGATAGGAACATACTGCTCAAAATTACTATCTAAACAGTAGCAAAAAATTCACCAGAGTAACTAACTGTCTCCACACTCTACAGGGAGCTCCGAAGCAAACTCTTTGAGCACAGGTAAACTAAAAAATCATGCTCTTAACTGTTGGCTTAAGTGAATCACAGAGATTATAGTGCCCTGAATATGACATATTGCTCAAAATTAAATCGGCCAATGTAATCATGCATGGTGGAGAAACTGCACTGTATGGCTTGCTAAAAATTCCCCCCAAAATTCCAAATTTCCAAAAAGCTAATAAATTACTTATTATCGTGATAATTTTTGTTATGATGATTTACTTGCCTTTTTGGTTTTTTTTAATTACCTAATATTCACCTTGATCTAATTCCTGGCTGTGCAGAAGTGCTTAGAGGTTAAAGGAACCTATAACAGATATTTATGCAAAGGTATATCCATATTTTGTGCATCTCATTTGGAAAGATTGTTTCAGAAATCTCAAAAAAATCCTAAAGCCCTTCCGTAATTAAGCCAAAAGTTTCTAGACCTAGTTTGACTGAATAAAGTACATTTCTCTCTCTAATGTCTGAGATCCCAAGTGATCTTCTGCCTGATGTTAACTATATGAAGATATTTGTTGCTTATACTGAGAATTGTTGAAATAATGGATTTACAAATAGAAACAAACTATGCTTTGGAGAGGCCTATTTAAAATTAATTTTTGTTTTGTTTTGGTTCTCTAACAGGCATAAAAATATTTTGACCTTGAACAGAAGAATTAAATAAGTTTATAAAGTTTTACTTGAATATAAGGTTTTATGATTGCTACTAGGGATCAAAAAAGCATAATTAGTCTCATACTGTAATTGAGCATTGAGTCTAAGTGTTTGTAAACTTAGTAATGTGGACATTTTAGCCTTAAGTACAGAAGACAGGAAATAAGGCTACGTTCTCCAATATGCGCAAAAGCAATCTCTAACAGCACTGTCACGGGGATAATATAATGCAAGTTAACGTTACCCAACAGGATGAGATAGACAATGCATATTGTGAAGCGCTGGAGGCAGGGATGTAGTTTACAAGTTTGTGTTGGAGTTTTACATCTTACAGATGAAAATAAGACGTTTAGAAAAAGAAGAAAACGTTGGTTTGGGAAGAGATCTGTGACATACATCCTTTATCTTCCAACCATACTAGAGAGAAAGTGTGTAATCTTGTAATAAAGCCTGCAGGAGCCACTAAAAGTCTGTCTTTATCAGAAAATTTATTTGACAACCAGTAATAACGAGAGTTACGTTTATATTTTGCTATTTTATTATGCAAAGATATGTTATATGTGATAAATATATTACCTTTCATAATTTTAATGTGGTTGTTTAAGAGGAGAAAATAAAATTGAGGAGCAAATATTTAATGGGCCTGCTTTTATCAGTGCATTTTATCTAATAGTTTACAATAATTTATATGACATTATGTGTCAGTAATTGGCATGGTATTTTAAAGAAAGACTTTGTATCTGGCGTAGGCTGTACTGAGTACTGGAGTTTAATGTCAAGAAAGATGCAATAAAACAGAGAAAACTAAAAGGAGCCTTTCCCCTTTCTAATAAATCCAGACGGAGAGTCCTGTTTTTGTTCCAGTGACATCAGAGCACTGGACTGATACCAAGTCATTCTGAAAAAATGCCTTTAAGAAACATCTCTCTGCAGACATGAGATGCAAGAATACAACTTATAAGAATACATTTTAGTACAACAGATCAAATAAATAAGCAATTAAACATTTTCCCACAAACTAGAATCAGAACAGCTTACGTTGTTATTTGATTTATGGGCATGAACTGAAACTTCCTACAAAACAAGCCATTGTGTCTACTTTTACAAGCTAACGAGCAGCGTGTGACTGTTTCTTCTATTTCTTAAGGGATATAAAAAGTCTCATTTAACATACTTTGTTTATTGCATGTCACATTTCATTCCATATGTGCTTACGCTGGGCTGTATCATATCAAGCTGACTTCCAACTGCAACATAAACCAGAGCAAGGCAATATGCTAATATCTACCAACTTCTCCCTTTAGTTGTGTGCTTTCCCACTAGATGTAAGCGTTAACTTAGTTTCATCTCTGTCAGGAGGACACCTTTGGGTACATTTGTTAAGAGAGTTAGGCTGTACTCGCACAGCTTCTACTGGCTTCAACATCAGGGCTGATACAGGTACCACCCCCAGTGCTCATGGCCACTGCCTGCTGGAAGTTATCAACCCCTCATTTTCACACGCAATTTGCACCCTCATCCATTTCAACCAAATGAGTTGGGCTACCAAAGACCTGTTGCTTAAACTAATTCATTTGATTTTCCTGAAACACTTTATAGGACTTTCAAAAATGCGATGCAGCTAGAAATAGTGACTTCCCAAAGGGAAACAGGGCCACAGCTTCCATGAGGTGGTAGAGCGGTAATGCAGCTGTAGGCTAGGGAGGAAGAAGGTACCTAAGAGATTGTGAATGCCCATTAGGTACACAAGTGCTTCACAAATCCTATCACATGTGTATTTACATAAAAAACCACAATTAAGCGTTTGTGTTCTGATGCAAATACTTCAATGGGAATATGGTTAGATGTTTAAATATTTTTGTGAAGAACCGTGAAGGTTCCTTGACAGACAAAATAAATTGAAGAAAGTACCATTATCCAGAAGTCTATGCTGTTTTCCACAGTCCAGCATATACAGTGATAACACGGTACAAACATTATTTGTTTTAAAAATTAACTTTAAACTTTTTCTTTTTTAAATAAAGGAAAATAAAACCCTTAAACCCTAGGAGACTAGCCAATAGGTGCAAAACTTTCCTTAACCCCCTTGTATTTTCTTTTGTTATTATTCAACTGGCAGTTGCAGTAGGGGATGGGGGGAGCTTTTCTGGGTTTTTTAAGGAAGTGTTTTTGTGTGCACAGGTAAATATTTTTATTACCACAGACCCTGTTCCCCATTTCACAATAAAATATTCCTTGTGCATAACTCCGTGGACATGCCTTTGAAATTGCAATGATCTGACAGCAAAAACAAGAATCAACTGCATTTTAAATCCACTTCTACTGAATATGGAGACTATTGCCAATGTAAGGGGATTCATATATCACTTGCAGCATACGTTCACTGTTTCACACTGGTAGATGGCTTGCCTCACTATTTTTTTTTTCCCCATAAAATGTCTGTGTTAATTTGCAGTTCAAAAGAAA
This sequence comes from Dromas ardeola, assembly GCA_013398915.1. Taxonomy (NCBI): domain Eukaryota; kingdom Metazoa; phylum Chordata; class Aves; order Charadriiformes; family Dromadidae; genus Dromas; species Dromas ardeola. Next base: position 2,856 of record VYZM01000078.1, on the reverse strand, counting down.
CCACAGTATTAGGATTCTTTTCAGCTTGTCTTTATTTTTAGTTTTAGACTATCTAATGCGTTGTAACACAGAAAAATGAATGCCAGACATGAATTTTGTACACACATGTTTTTCTTATTTTCTGTTCATATTTGCTCTTTCTAGTAATAACCAGTTTTTCTTTTTAGAGGTTCATCAGTTCACAGGAGATTTTAAGCTGTTAAAGATGGGATGATGCTTAGAAAGTTTATATACAAAGATGTCTTCTTCCCCACAGGATCATGTTGATCCTGTTGGAATAGTCCCCCAAAAAGCTGTCACTATTACAGTAAGAGTATTAAAAATAATGATAACCATATTTCTAGTAGTGCATTTTTATAATTTTGAAGGATAATCATCCCATAACAAATGTAGATCATCAATACAGCTGCCACGAAGACCAAAAATGATCTTACATGATCTTGCAAAATTTGGGGTCTGGGTTCTGTTTTGTTCTTCCTTTCAAAATGAAATAAATTTGGAAAAAAATATTTTCAAATTTGTCTCTATCTCTGGCACACCCATAATATTATATTTTGTATCAAAGTCTGGGCAATCATAATTAAATTAGCATTAAAAAAGGTCATTCCTTCATAACTCAAGCCAACCCCAGAATGCTTACTGTTTTTCCTAGCCTAAAACGTTCACTGAATTCTTCCCATTCCAGCTTCTTCCAAACAAGAAAGGAATTAACCAAAAATGTCCAAAGAACTGAGAATCTCAAGCTGTGAGTAGCTCAATAAAGAATTCTTCAAATGGGACGAGTGAGCTTAAATGTCATTGAAACATATGGTGAAACAGTTTTCATGATGCGTCTGATTCCAAACCCATTAAGGGGAGCTGTTCCACTGACTTCATTGGGTTTGAATCAGGCCCCATAAAAGGTGCTTAAAAAATGCTTTTAAAAGCAATGCCAACTAGTGAGGGCTCTTTTCCAAATGAATGTGATCTGGTTTGTCCAAGAAAGTTAATTTATACTCGACTGGGCGCCCAGTTTCACACATTTGAGTATTCCTATGAACATTCTGGGTTAGACCTTCAGCTGGCATGTTTCAGCGTAATTCCGTTAAGGTCTATATGTCTGTGACAATTTACATCTGGACCATACTTTTGGGAGCCATGTTCTAAATCTTTGGAGATTTTCTCATCGTGCCTCACTGCATTTTTCTTGTTTGGTTTTTCAAGTATCGGTTGAAACAAAACACCATGTCCAGGAAAACAGCCTGAACAGAACTCCTTTCTATATGTGAAGAAAGACAATGGAAATTACTTGAGAGGCACTGCACATGGAAAAAATTTTCAGGAGAAATCTGGATATCAAATTTTCTCCAGTAAAATTCTTCTTCCATGCAAGGGAGATTGTTAACAATGTTGAGGCAGCAGCCTTTTCTGTGTATACTTTGACAAAAATATCAGCCGCTCCCTTCTGATTAGTTTCACCAGGACAGATCTCTGACAGGATCAGAGTCAGTCAGCAGTGTGTGAACCTCACATGAATATCAGATTGTTGCAATAACTGATAAAATCCTTGTATTGCAGAACACAACTTTGCTTGCCTTGAGTAGGTGCGTTTCTGGTTTTTTTTTAATTTAACACAGCATTCATCAAAACATTGACATACTATAAAAAACAACAAACATTCCTTTTCTCTTTTCCAATTTAAAAATATGTCTAGACAAGAAATCAAAGCAGATCATAACTTTTGGAAACCAGTCCTTAACTTGTTCTATGAAGTAGTCTCATAAATACACATCTGCTTCATTCTTTACAAGTTAGGGAGCAAAGGAATAGTAAAGAGATCATGAGTTTGAAACCAAACAAAAATTCCTGCTTTCTTAGTTATTTAAAGTTCAAGTGTTAAAACTGGCTCAAACAAAAAGCATGTTGCCATTGCTTATTACAGTTTCATATAAAAATATAGAAGAGAGGTGGAGATGGTACAGTTACGGGATTTGTCACGTCTGCTGATGTCACCAAATTGGATGAGGTTTGGCAGAAAGCCCTTTGTGTTCAATAAGTACCAGATTTAGAGTTAATTCAAGAGGAAAATGCAAGTCTTACAAAATCAACACTCTTCAGGTATGCATGATAAATTGCCTTCAGTATTAGTAGTTTAAAATGCATTTGCTGAAAATTCACTTAGATACAGGTTTAGAAAACTTGTGACCAAATTGTACGTGTTTGACTACCACTCAGTCAAAAAGGTGCTTGACTTCTTTTGGTAAATGTGTATAAATATATTTTCTCTCCTACTGGCATAATACTAAGTATGTTAAGTAGATCACTTTTGAGTTAATTATTTACAGACCTTTAGTTTTCTGCCTGGAACAAATTATTACAGCAACCTAATTTATGTGTATTTTAAGCTGCAAAAAAATGTAATTATGGCACTGATAAGAGTTTTCACTAGAGCAATTTGCTTAAACAACATGGAGAAGTAAGAGTTGTGATGTGTTTGTGTTTCAGTGAATTATGTGCAATCCTATGAATGACTTGCAAGTGAGAAATCACATGGAAAATAATTTTAAACTATAAGCTTACAAAATATGTTTAAATAAATAATGCTTTAACAAAAAATATAACACGCTTGCTGCTATATGTAGATGTCCCCTGTCACTCTGCACAACAACCCTTCTCATCCCCTCGGACAGCTGTTTACTCCTATACGCACTGCTCCAAGAAAGATACCTGCTTTTCCCTCTACAGGTGAAGAAATGCTGTATGCTGGGCTTACCTTGCATTTGATATCATGCTTCATGGTATATTCGTCCTTCAACAGGGAAGATGGGAATTTGTAGAGAAAGTGCAGAGTGCACACACTCAAAGAAAAAAAAAATA
>VYZM01000077.1:0-111600 GCA_013398915.1 Dromas ardeola | reverse complement strand
TTCTATGATTCTGTGATTTTGCTGATATGACATGCCAGTTTTCCAAGGATTGTTGTGTGTCCCCCCCAAGTTATTGTTATAAACACAGTAATAATCTGTTGTTCTTGGCCAAAAGAACAACTGTTGTATTACTGTGACTTTTCTATTCATTTATAAAGATGAAAAACGATAGCTGATTTTGTGCTGGTTTCCAGCCTTCATGAAGGCAATAACGTAACACCATCTTATTGCTGCAGAAACATTTGAATTCGCAATTGGAAATGCACATACTAAATGTTTCTTTCCGTTTTTAGGATTTTTTTTAATTTGAAATTGTGTAGGAGCCGGTATAATGCTGGCTTGGCGCAACAGAGAACTATGACAATTCATGCTGTCTTGCTCGGCAAAAGCAGCCTCCTAACCCTCTTCAAACATTTTGTCAGAGAACCACCAATTTTGTTACATGCAAGAAAAAAATTAACAAATGCATAGTACTTGTTAACAAAGCAGATAAATTTCATCTTTTACATCTGTTGAATGTGGTCGTTCTTACCAAAGGATTAATGAAAGGATCAGTCACCGCACAATTCCATTCTTTGCCTGTTGCTAAAGCTTTTATCCTTATTTTTCAGTAAGCTGGCTGGGTTTATTTCCCTGGCATTATCACAGGGGTGGACACCAGTAGAAGCATCTTCTTCTGGCTGCCAGCGTTAGTACTATGGCAGCAGCGTAGCTCTGTGCCTGCTCGTCCACAGCTGCGCTTCTTGAGGCGTGATCTCCTGGTTTATTGGGACCTGTGCTGGTACGGGGCACAGCTTCCCAAAACTTCCCTTACACTAAAGGAAAATTTCATTGCATTAAGCGGAATCCAGGCTGGTTGGATGCTTTGTGCTTCTTTAAAATGTCCCCGCTGGCTAAGCTTTTGCTTTTGTTCTGGAGATGCTGCTGTCTTGCAGTTTCTGTTTTTTCATGATTTTTTTTTCTTTGATTTTATTTGAAATTCCTTTCTTTCCATTCCTATCCACTTGCTAACATGATCTCGAGTAGGTTCTTAGTCATACTTTATTTAGCAAAGTACTCTGCCTCTATATTGTTGGAGAAATTTGCAAAGAATTACCCAGAATGTCTCTTCAGTGCAAACTGGATCTTGAAACATCTTGAAATTACTTTACATAGTGACTTTTTTTGGTGAATTTTGCCCCAGATACCTCTGTGATCCCAGCCGTGCGGAGCTGTGTCACACCTTCACTGGCATAACTGAATTTAATCATGTGCAGCTTGCTAAACGCTATCATATGATAAAATACCATGATAAAATTTGTCATGAGCCATGCTTTTAGCGGGCAGGATAATTGCACTAACATTTGCTCAGAAGTCCACTAGAAATTAATTTAACACACCATTCCTAGTGAAGCACGCAGAAGGATAAAAATACTCCAAACTGCCAACTAAGTCTCCCGAATGGCTGTTGAAAACTGTCTTAACTCTTGTTCTTTCTTCCCTAGTGTTCTAAAAATACATCTGTGCTAAAAAAAATAATGTAATGCCACAGATAATCAAAATTAAGATAAACTGCTAGAAAGTGTATGTCTCTTCATGTAGAACATAGTAAATGACCAAATTGTTATTACCATACATAGAATTACTATACTTTGTGTGTCACTTCATTTATTAAATGCAGACGCAATTGTTTCTGGGTTAGACAATACAAGTGCGCATGTATCATTTCAGTGATGTACGAGTGTGCTACAACTGGAAATCAGCTGGAGGGAGGAAGGTGGTAAACTACGTTTGGGAGGGATTATGATGAGTGTCCCAGTAGGCTAAGTATAGAATTTAAATAATCTTTTAAGAGATTGGAGAAATGGCCTAAAAAGAGGAGTAGTTTAGTTATGGTAAGAACAAGGCTCTGCATTTAAGCAAGAATTACCATGTTTTCAGGCCGGGAGACGAGTGACAAGCCAGCACAGACGTCATTGGCTTTTATCTGCTCAGTGGTCTGCTGTGGCCCTCAGTGTCCAACTGCCATCCGACAACGGCATGCAGGTGTCTTTAAAACAGGTGAAATAAGCCTGCTGTGCCAACGGGTCCTGGTAATGCCCCTGCCTGGAGTACTGTGCCCAGGCTGCATTTCAGGAAAACTGTGGGCTGCTAATTAGAGAACAAGGGATGAACTATTTGGAGGTCCAGAAAATGAGATCTGAGACAAGAGGGGGAAGAGGAACAATTCCGACTGGGCAAGGGAGGGTGTAATAACGCTGGTTAGCTAGGCAAAAGCTACCAGAAAAGTAAGCTGTTGTTCTGTGCACTTTGAACAGAAATAATGAAAGATTGGAACTGAATTCCTTGGTGAGTTGTCGAGTATCAGTGTTGGAAAGGTTTTAAGACTGGATTTAGATAAGTATCTGTTGAAGATGGAGGAGCAAGAGCTGATTCTGTCGTTAAGGCATGAGGAAGACTAGAAGAGCTTTTAACGGCCTTTCCAGCTCTGTTCTTCTCAGATTCCCTAATGCAGCTAAATGTGTTCATACCATTCAGTATTGTCATCACAAGTGCAACTGACTGAGACCGTACCACCACAGCAGCGTTGCCAGGCAAATTAAGTGACATTTTGTATACTCAATACAAGCCTATCGCCAAGGATTTTCCAACCTTTTCCAGCATGAAAAAAAAAAAAGAAGAAGCTAGAGCAAACAATTATATCTGTATTCCAAATTTAAAAATTTGGTCAAACTTGAACTCATGAGAATTTAAGAGTGTAAAGGATGTGGAAAGAAGAGTATTGTCCACCCAGCCATCTGGAGGAGAATGTAAAAGGTCCCTGGAGATGTTGCATTGTGCAATAGCTGAAGCTTATGACTTACCTTCAAGAGCTCTAGATAGAAAACATGTGGAGGGTGAAAGGCAAAATGTAAACAGTAAGCATGAAAGAAATAACAAAGCTGGCCTGGGTGCAGCATGATGTTCTGACTGCAAGATCCAGACAGTGAGGATTGCATTATTCAAACAGGAAACTGGAGGAATGTTTCTCCAGCGCCTGTCTTTCCAAATCTTGGAAGCTGACAATTATCAGCTAATTGTTAGGCTGGGCTGATAACGAAGAGACATTTGTCCTCTAGCTGCAGTGTTGCAGTTCCTAGGACAGTCAGTAAGAACCACGAAGGATGTGCAGTTTGTGTTCCCTCAAGAGTCCTGCTTCATGAGCAGCCAGTGTGAGCTCCTGCCCACGCTCCTGGTTGCTCCCATAGGACCATGTCTGAGTGCTCTCTCTTAAAGCCTGAAAGCGGCAAGCTGTAGTTCAGCCCCAAGAAAGGGAGTCTTGATCCACTGTTTGGGCAGATGGATCTCCTCATCAAAGCCAGATTTGTCATTAGGAAGTCAACGAAGACAGCAATCACGGATGCCCAAATGGTGAAGTCGTACCTGTCCTGTGAGCTACGCAGTGAAAGAGGAGTTCCTGACTGATGTTTTTTAAAGGTTTATTAATTATATTAACTTTCTGTTTAATAGGAACTCAGAAGGGTGAAAACAGAATTGTTAGTTTTTGGCTGGTTTGCCCCCAAAGCAGCCTTTGACAGCATTCTTCCTCCCATAAGAGATCCGTTCATTGTTGCTCTGTCCAAATTTTGTGGTTTTCTGTGCAATGGTGATGAGTGATGCACCAACAGCTCAGCAATGCAGTGGTTCTGGAATGTATGTTGTATCAACATTGCTGCACGTTGCTGCCTTTGAATCTTGTGTTCCCACCCCCGCTCTGTCAGCCTTCCCCCTCCTCTGCCCCCTTTCTTGAATTTGGGGCGATGCTGCAAGAGGAGCATTCACACAGAGGGCTGAAGTCCCTTTTCTTCCTCTTGGAGACAGTGCTGGATGAGAGCTGGTGTGCGGGAGACATCTGATATCCACCAGCCTTTGCTGAAGACGGTGGGAGAAAGAGGAGTGTGCATTGAGATGGAGGATCTTCTTGACCCGGGAGGAGCTGGAGGAGTAGCGAGGTTGTAGCACTATCCTGCCGAGTACCCTCTGCTGTGGGATGGAGTCCCCGCAGAGGGACCTGTTTTTCCTACCCACTGAGATTTGCTGTGGAATGACGTGTTAATGGTTAATGCTTGTTTCCATCGTCTAAAGCTTAGTGCCCTGCCCAGCAAGATTTTGCGGTATGGACTTGCCCATGCTGGCTGTGTGCCTGGATGGGCTGTGGGGGCTCTGGGCGTCAGACTGGATCCTGTCCAGCTCCGGGGCTTTCTCTGTTGAAAGATGTACAGAATTGTGGCTGATTTCAATAGCTAAAATTTCTGATATGGGGATGAGAATGTGCTGGAAAACATGAATATTTAACTCTGATTAAAACTGCTTCTGCCCTGAAAATTTGAGCCGTTTATGTTGAAAATTTTGGAAGGAGTCTGCTTGCTTTTGGAGACTGTAAAGTCCATGGTGATTCCTAGCAGTGATTGCATCTTTCTCATGATCTCACTGGCTCTTCAAGGGGGCTGTAACCTTTTTGTCTATCAGAGTAATGCAGGACCTGTACTCCCACTCATGTGCCAGGACCACGCAGTTGTGGGTCTCCCCAGTTCTTGTTCAGATTTTTCTTTATAGTGGGCATTATTAATACATTTGGCAAGGGGGATGTTCTTGTGTGCAGAGATGCCACTTTAGGACACTGACTTTAGATTACCTGTATGAAAAGCCATCAGAAAAGTCATTATAAAGAGTTTTTTAAAAATCAAAATCAATTTAGAGGACTCAGAAAAATGTGTTCAAACCCAGTTTGAGCAGATTACAATCTGTTAATAACTTTAAAGAGATGATAAAAAAATGCAGTGCATTAGATGGCAAACACTGTCTTTTTCTGACTGCTTATAATTTGACACTGGGAAATGTCTATTTGCAAAAAAGCGAAATTAGTTGTAACCTGTTTTGCTTTTGAAGATGATGTGTATGTGAAAGAATAATGTTCCTTCTTCCTGATGACTTACACTTACTTGTTTTACTAACGTACATCCTCTCTTAGAAGTGATTTCTCCTTTCTTGGGAAAAATTCCATCACTGAAGTATTAAAATTCAATGCTGCAGTGATTGCTGCTGTCAATATTTTATACTTGGGGGTTTTCATAGAGTCCTTTAATGCCACGCTGGTGATGGCTTTGTTTATCCTTTTGTCTGAGCCTTCGGAATGACGACAATGTATCCTCAGTGCCTTTAGGTCTCAGTGGGACCTGACATTTGGATAGCTGGGGGAAAAGTCCTTAGTAGAGGTTTCAGAGTTGACCATTTGACTTGGATGCAGGAATGAACATCTGGAGACACGGGGAGATGATTTCCTGGAAGAGGACTCCTAGAGGAGGCTTCCTGGTGAAGAATACAGCTCCTGGTGCCTCATACTTGAGGGACATTTAAAACACCCTGGGCGAGCCTAAAACTTACAGGGCTTACAAACAGGAGCGCTTAATGGGTAACTAAAGTCATATTTGCAAAATAACCTTTCAACACTAAATAGTAATCATGTGTAGTTCCTGATGCTCCGCAAGCAAATAAATCAAAGCTGCAAATGACCTTTATAACCCCCCTCTTGCCAGAATTAATTTTCTTTGCCTGCTCTCCAGTCCTGTCAAGTGTAGCGGGTGCACCACGGCAGAGAAGTCAGAGCCTTTGGGGTTATTTCATGCCAAGGCTGTGTGTGCGTGGGCACGCGCGTGCATGTGCGGGTGTACATGACAGTAATGGCCCTGGGGAATGTCCTGCCAGGATGCTTTCCAAGGAGGGTCCGGTTGGTGTGAGCTGTAGCAGTGCGCCGAGGGGAGAGGGGCAGGCACTCCGGCAGGAAGGTGCATCCAAGGGTACGCTGAACTCTCTTTCCGCAGTTTAGTCTGCTGCCGCGGTCAGTCTCCACGTGCTTATGCTGCAGTCTCCATCAGTGTGTCCCACTGAACACATGAGACAGTGCAGTCTGTATCTGTACAGACGATCTTTGCAGATCTGTGTCTATAGTCTGTATTTTATGAGTGGCAGGGGAGATCTGTAAAAGAAGAAATTGCATCCTCTGGACCCGAGTACAGATAGCTGCACGCTGGTATCACAGTGAGGCGTATTTTTGTTGCCTCCTTTATTTTTTGTAATGTGATAAATGTTTATTTTCTGCCAGTCAAAAAAACTCTGGGTTGCGGTTTAGGTAGCCATTGTGCCCAGCATGGCTTTACCACCTAGCTGAACAATCCCAGCTGAGAAGAGGCCACACAAAGAAGAGATGTGGCCTGATAACTACTTGCCTCGTACTATGAAAAGTCCACTTGTGACAGACTTGTTGGTACAGGATGACACTGAGCCAGGATGAGTGAGGAACCTGCCGTTGAGAGGTTTATAATTACTTTTGAGTTGACCAGTGGAGATTCAGTCTGCCATGAGGGCAGTCTGCAACCTTCGCCATCTCCTCGCTGTCTTTAAACCCACAATTATCCTCTTTGTCTTGCCTGGCTTGAGTTTCGCCACCTTCCCTTAACCGGCTCAACTAACATGCCTGCAAGTCTCTTGACTGTTACCAGAGCTGGACGAAATGAAGATGAGCTGCCAGGTGTTATCTGTGTGTTGATAATACTGCACCCTGCCCGCCCAGTAGCCACATGTGGTAAATACGGGGAGTCATAAACCAAGATCATAAAATAATAACGTGATTTAGGTGGGGAGGGACGTCCGGAGATTACCCTTGCCTCATCTTCTCAAGGCTGGACCAACTTCAGTTATAACCAGGTTCCTCAGGGCCTTGTCTCCCCTTCTATCTGTAAGGATGGAGAAACACATCATCTCCTGGCACCTGCTCCAACGTTTGACAACTGCTGTGAATTCCCCCCCCCCCGCCCCCAGTATCTAATCAGAATTTTCCTGGTTGAAACTTGAGTCTTTTGCTCCTCATCTTTGTACAAGCTTCATCTTGAGAGCACTTTGTGAAAGGGAGCAGTTGAGATTTTCAGGCAGAAAGATAAAAACTGGAAAAAAGCAGCCCTGTCCATTCCCTGGTCACACTTGGATCCTCTGATGGTGCCAAGGTAATGTGGTGATGCCAGCAAAGTTCCGTTTGCATCCACTACCAGCAGGAGAACATTTATGAACAAAGCCATTCTAATTTCCTTATTCTGTTCAGGTCTGTAGCTCCCCACCAAAGTTTAAGGGAACGGCGGGGAGCGAGAGGCTTGTTACCGGGGGAGTGATGACAGGCTGACTGGACCCCTGAAAACGGGACTGTTTTCCGCTGACTGGATTTCTGTATTACATACAGTGAACCTTGTTGGGGGAGCCAAGAGCAGGAATTACCCTACACCTGTGGTTTTGGTCTGCACTGGAGTGAGGAAGAGGATGTGTCTGCTTCGGCTGCCCATGTCTGACTGGCGGCCCCTCCAGCGGGGTCTCCCCATGGCAGGGCAGTAGGTGGTGGTGCTGCTTCTTCCAAAGGGTCTCAGCGCTGGTGCTAAAATACACAACAGCGCTAAAATACACAACCTGTATTTTAAACAAGAAGAGCAATGAAGCAAAGAGGCGATCTATATCATGGATTAGCACTTCTTACTGAGTCAAAAAGGCTTCAGAGAATAACTGCCCTGGCCTGCCATGTCTGCTCCGAATTTCATCTGCCAGCTCTGATGTGCAGGGGGCAAATCCCGACAGTCTGGTTTTTGGCATGCTTCCATCGAAGGTTTTAACCCAGTGGTGTTTCTCATATGGGAACTCCTTCCTAACAGCCGGATGAAAATTTCTCCTAAGTTTTCCCTGAAGCCACTTGGTCAAATCCCCCTCTCAGAAGTGGGCAATTCCGTTAGTCCTGTAGCAGAGGAGTCGCCTTTGATTTAATGTGGTGAGTCTGACAGAAGAGAAGTGTAGAAAATGGTTACCGCTGTATATTAGGATAGAAGTTTTCTGTGTCTTGTAATCATGCGTTAAATGCTGCCAAGCATTCTTATTTTATCAGGTAGTTACTGTTGTTTCTGGCGAAATGCGGCTGACGAAATGCACAGCTTGGCTTCTTGTGCAAAGGGAGCCCTTCTTAGGAAGCGGGGACTCCTGCAGCATGAGTAACTGATTAGTACCGGATTGCACGAACTCGTAAAATGATTTGGAGTTGGTTGGAGAAGTAAGAAATAAAATAAGAAACTAGAATGAATTGCAGATGTGTGTTGTAGATTTTAAACTGGGAATCCTAAAACCACTTGCCTAAGTTGAACCACATTAAGGGCTTGAGAAACACCAGGTCCATGGGAATCCTGTGCTGCTTGGCATGGTGTCCACAAGCCTCTGGTTTTCAGGCTAGACACCACATTTTCAGCTAGAGACTGTTTGGGTTCCAAGCAGATTTTTTTCATTTTCTTTTAAGCTAAATTAAAAAAAAATGCAGCCAGCAGCCAGGAGAATATTTGGCTTTTGTTTCTTTACCAGCTGTTTTTGTTCTCGGAAACTCATTTTAGCTCCTGGTGTGTTTCTTCAATTTGTAGCTTATGACTTGCAGGACCAGATGATACGCTGCTGAGTGCACCCTCTGCACGGAGCTGTGTGAGAACCGAGTTCTGGGTTACGAGGGCGGGCGAACAATTTGTCATTAATTCCTAGAAAGAAGGAGTTTTTGGGTGAAGGTCGCTAGACAGAATCTTGTGATGGAGAAGTTGGCTGCTTTCAAGAAATCTTGCTTTGTAAGAAGGCTTTAATGAGCTCCTCCATATCAGGAAGTTCTGCCTTTCATGGAGTGGTGGCAGTGCCTGCTGCTCTAGAGCTCCTTCCCACAAAGCGCCCAGAGCAAAAGGCCTATACGTGGGGGTCTTACTTTCACCTTTTTCTTCTCTTTCTCATTTGGGAAGGCTCCGCCGAGGCTGAGTTGTGGCTGGAGAGCTGCTGTCCTCGCTGGCAGCCCGGTCCCTCGGCGTGCGGCCCCATCCGGCCGGTGCTGGCGCCCTGGGCGGTCTGCGGCCGCCCCACCAACCTCCTCCCCTCCTTGGCCGGTCCCCTGGGTCCCAGCCTTCCCTTTGATCTCCTGCTGCTCAGCCTTGGCAAATGACCGCCTCGCTAGGGTGGGGGCCAAGCTTTCGCCTCCTCGCAGCTATAAACCCAGAAGTCTGGTTGCATATTTGTTGAGATGCTTCTTATCTCAGCCATTGTTTTACCTTTCCTGCTTGTTCCCTTAACAACCGCTTTTGATCCAGCTCCATAGCGACTGACCCATCCCACACCCACGCACGGAGGCATGCACCATCGGCAGGGAAAACAATGCCGTTATCTCCCAGTTATTGCTAATGGCGTCAATATTATTCTTCATTTGTCTGCTGTAGGAATGAGAAAGAAAAAGGCTCTGTTCGGACCTCTGATGGTGTGAATGCCTGGCTTGTCAGCCGAAGTCCTTTCTCAATCCATTCGCTTTACAGTTTCTTCTCTTTGATCTCAGCCCCGTGCGTTTGCTCTGCAGCTTTGATTTGTTAAAGCGTGTAGTGCTTTATCATGTGCTAAATTTTAAGCACAGTGAGAGCACTTATGTGCTCAAGCTTGTTCACAGATGTGTTTCTGTCCCGGGACTGGTGTGTGAACGAGGAGCCAGGGATTGTGGCTTAATTCTAGCAAGGGATCTAGCTGGGCTTTCATTCTGAAGAATTATTTTTTAAAGACATTACTTCTTCTGCACAATTAATTTATGGCGCGGTACGATAAAAACACTATTTAGATTTCAAATGCAAGTAGCCTAAATGAGGAAATGCCAGAGTTAAGGATGCCTGCACAACACCAACCTACCACAACGTGGGTGTGAATTATGACAGTCTTTAATTACATGACCACATACGAACTTTTTTTTCCAAAGAACTGTTGCTTTTCAGAGTGTTGAAGATGGATGTGCTCTGGAGTGCGTAGTTAAGAAAGCTCCTGTCTGTCAGAGCTCTGCCTGCCTTGTTACCGTAACCAGGGGGTGCAGAGGGAACCGAGCAGTCTGTTGCAGGAGAAAAGGAAACACAGCATTCCTACAAAAACCCGACTTCTGTTCTTTTTTCCTCCATAGAGGTCTCATACAAAGACAGCTGTCTTGAAGCTAAGCACACTCAGACCAATTGTTCAGAGTTTCGATTAAATTATCTCTGAAAGGAAAAGGCGATGGGACTTGTGGAATAGAGATGAGTGAGGGTAGTGTGGAGGGAGCGGGACTAGTGAAGGAGACCCGAGAGGAGGGAATCCTCTTTTGGGAGGAAAGAGCCAGGTAAGTAGTTTATAACCCATGGAACAGGATCAGTGGATACAGGAGGAGGTTTAAATGGCACGAAATCCCTTCTGCTGCCGTATTACCTACAATGTGCTTCTCTGCCTAAAACCTCTCATAATTTTTCCCACCATCCTCATTGGGATAGTTGAATAAAAGATACTTGATGACAACCCTAGAGCAACACAGCTGTAACAGTGTGGTCAAGCTGAATGCTTTGAAAAACTAAAAAATAAGCTCCAAGTTCCCGGGATCTGCAGGTGTGTGCCTCATGGTAGTGGAAGCATCTTGTCTACGTCTGTGTTTCAGTTTCCCAACTGAAAACCAGGTAACACTACCTGGTACACTTGCTTTCTCATCTCATGGCTTCTAGTCTCAGTACTGTGTGTTTTGGGGCATCGCCCTCTATTTTGAAGGTGGTGATGCTGCGGAAGGAGGTGTTTTGCAGAATTGTAACTGTTCTTCATCTGATTTCGTTCCTCACAGAAAACTCCAAATGAAAATACTGGCTATGTTTTCCAGATAAATTATCATACTTTTTTTTTTTTTTTTTTTAATCCACATGGTGGTTCCAACACAACTCCCATTCCTGTGTCTTCAAGGTAGGAGCGCTGAAAGCTCGGGGTGCTGAGCGGGGCAGTGTTGGTGGGCAGTGCCGGTGGGATGAGCCGTAAGCCTGGTGTGGGCCAATGTGCTCAGCCCAGAGGTTCCTCCTGTGCGGAGGCTGGGAGGTGGAAGAGGTCTGGAGCAGCTCTCTTTGTCTAAAGATCTGTTTAACCGAAGGGACGGTTTTAAATCAGGATGTTTAGTCCCAGGTTCCTCTGAGCTCTCCCAGGAGGATCCAGTACTGGTTTCTGAGATAGGAAGGTGCTGAGCGTCAGTGCTGGTTGTCTCACTCGTGGGCTGAAAGTTGTTTTGAAAGCTCATGTCTCACTTCTGATACCGCCTCTAGAATTACAGTTAACACAGTCCTGTAATTACTGTGCCACGGATAACACTGGTATTTATTACACTGTATTTTATGTCATGTTTCTCCATTGTTTTAAATTAAATATTTTTATAGGACCAGAAAAACCCAAACCCCACAGGTGTAAGCTTTGACGAGAATTGCACATTTTCACAATCTTTGGCAATGGGTTTAGACTGCTGAATTTCCATAATCTCCTCGTACCAGCTTACCGCAGGTGTGCTGGCTGCACAGCGTGCTGTCACAGCTTCACGTGGTGTAAACAACTTTGTAAATGCAACAGCTAAGCATGTGAAGGGTTTTTTTTCAGAGATAATGTACTTTTAAAAAAGAAAATCCAATAGGGTTGTTCGTTTAAGCCTCTTAAAACTGTTGCAAAAACTCTTTTAGCTGTTGCAAAAACGGTGATTTCCCCATTTGTATTCATTTTTTTTAATTTGTTGGATTTGGGGATGGATAATTGCGTAGCAGCGTAACAACATGTCTAATTCCCAAATACTTTAGCGTGTTAACCTCTTCATCGGGTCTGCTGCACTCTGTTTTCCTTTGTCCCACAAGATCCCTTTGCTGTATAGTGAATCCCACAGTACCAAAAGGGGGGAGAATATTTATTTTTTGATGAATAGCAGCTTGTTGTAATCTTTTAAGTTCAAATTCTCTTCTGTCCAAAACATGTTCTTACTGAGGCTTGGGCAGTTTGAAAAAAACTGATGAGCAATTTACTTATAATTTTTGTCTTACTAAGCGTGATTATTGTTTTAATTATCCATTGTTATTGTTTGTGACCTTCCATTAGAATTGTTCGGTATGAGTTTAGAAAGATTCCTGCTTTTATGTGAAGAGGGTGTGACTGAGGAAATGTTTGTTCAGTTGGGTGGAACAACTTATCTTTCTTGTGCTTTCTTTGCGGGACATTCATCTTCAGCTGAATGCTGCAGGATCACTTCTCGAATTGTTTATCACCTCCAAAAAGAAACCGGTATTTTAGACTTAGCGGATTGAATTTTCTGTTCCCCTAAAACCTCCAGGTGATCGTGTTTGCTGGGGTGGAATGCTTGGAGGACAGAGATGCTGTTGATACTTGACTTTTAAGTATACAGGAAAAGAAGGAAGAAGTCGGAGGGAAGGGACTGGGCAAGCCTAAACTCAGAGAAACGGCTTGCTATAATCAACATCTTTTAATAAAAATTTGGATTGTGGAATGTAACCATGAGGCAGTAACTGAATGCACTTTAATGAATAAAGTATTAAAATTGTCACTCCGTAATTTGTAGTTGGTGTGTTTCTGTTTTGTATCTTGAGGAGTTAAATTCCTGCACGCCGGAGTCAGGATTTTGATGTAATGTTGGAAAGCAAACGCTGCCAATTTGGAGTCCATGACTTTAGTAATTGGCGGCCCTGCTGCGTTATCCATAACAAATGGACAGTTCAAATGCCTATGTTTATAGAACTCATTTCCTAATTTAAATGCCTATTTAAAAGCTCTGGTTTAGTGTTTCATTTCTCAGTGACCCTATTGTATTGAGGGATTGCGTTTCAGATCAGCGTTTTTAGATGTAACACGGTGCGTTTCAGGAGCTCTGCACTATCTGAACTAACTCCATACGAAAGGCAGCAATGAAAAGCACTCTTGGTTGCATACAAATGATTTGAGATACACTTGAGATTAGAAAATGTTAAATATATGGCTGAGTAATGATTATTCGGGAAAGCTTTAGAGATGTGAAGCTTAACCATCGTGCTACAGACCTGTGTATTATTAATAACATTATTTTCAAAGTGGTCATTAGTCTAATGCTGATATTTAGTGAGTGTCTGATACATGAGGTTGGACTTCCAGGTTTTCAGTAAGGAGAACTATATAGATACATATTTTTAATTATCTGTGTACCTTACTTTGTATTTAGTTCCTCAGTTGTAAGTGCCAATGAGTCTTTAAGAACAGTTGCAAACAGTTTTATGTTTTACATGCACGCGGGGGTTCGGGATGGCTCGTTTGGGGCAGGGAAGAAGCAAAACAAGCAGAGGGCTGACTTTTGGTAAAGATTTCAGTGCAATTACTTGATATACAAATCAGGTGTTCATTGTTTATGTACTAGTGACCAGTAAAAAAAAATAAAAAATATATATTTAAACAAAACAACTTAGATGAAGTCAGTGAAACTGTAAACCGCAGAAACCAGTGTATTGTTTTAGACCACGCACGTTTGGGAACAGGTTTGTGTTCCAGCTTCTTAAAACCATCACCTCTTGTTTTAATCAGTAGCATGCTTGTTGAAAATAAACCAAACCTCCTGGGGGGAAAACAAATGAATAATGTCCCACTTTTCATTAGAATCTCATTAGTTTTGCAGTTATGAGGTATAAATCAAAAAAACATAAGCGAAAACAGCAGTTCCCAAAACACAGTGCAGTTTAGATTCCTGCTAATGGATGTCTGGCTCCTTATACTTTATGTCGGTCTGTGATTGGAATTCAGCAGGGTACCGCGAGGTTTGGAGGCTGGGTCTGGTTAGTATAGATGGCACGGGAAAAATCCAGCTGCTAACGTACGCATCTGAAAGGAATTTCTGATTCACGTGGATGTGAATAGGTGGGGAGTCTGCTCGCCAGTGTGTGCTCGGGGTTTGCATACACAGCGCATTTGAGCACTTTTAACTTGGCCTGAAGGAGATGCATTTTTAAAGAATTTCTGCCATGATTGTGAAAAACATGGGGTTTTTTTAATAAAAAAGGCTTAATTGAAACTTCTTGTCTTGGATGTGTTTTGCAATGCAGCGATTTTAATTTTAGTGAAATATGGCCATTGTGAAACTACAGAGATCTGAAAACGGGTATGAAAATAAAGGAAACTTAAAATGTGTTTCCTTCACACAGAGTTTTTGCAAGCTTATGTTAAACTAGATAGTGGCAAAAGCAGGGTGTGATGGTTCATGACTTAAGCAGCTAATAAAACTCGCAGAGGTCAAGCTGGAGAGGTGCACTTCTTTCCGCATAGTAGCTTTAGTGGTCTTGGGGGAAAAAAAATCTCCTGCTGTAATAGAAAGATTGGTTTTATTTCTGAAGCGGCGTGTAGTGCTGTGCTCTGTGGTTGAGTCCTCGTGAACATAAGCGCTTCTCCGTCCTGTCCCACCGCTGTGGCTCTCAGTGTCAGTTTCTTCGCGGATCAACGGACGTTTCTGCTGCGGAGGTGCCAATCCCAAAGGAGAGGAGCGTGGTGCAATCCAGGCTGCGTCAGCGCAGTCTCAGTTACCGTGAGAGAGGCGCAGCAGGGAGCAAATAACAGGGGGAAAGTTACAGGGGGAAAGGTGATACAGTCATAGAGTCATGGAATGTGTTGGGTTGGAAGGGACCTTTGAAGACCATCTAGTCCAACCCCCCTGCAGTGAGCAGGGACATCTTCAACTAGATCAGGTTGCTCAGAGCCCCGTCCAACCTGGCCTTGAATGTCTCCAGGGATGGGGCCTCCACCCCCTCTCTGGGCAACCTGGGCCAGTGTCTCACCACCCTCAGCGTAAAAAATTTCTTCCTTATATCTTGTCTAAATCTTCCCTCTTTTAGTTTAAAACCATTACTCTTTGTCCTATTGCCACAGGCCCTACTAAAAATCACTAGTCACATCACTGTTACTAATGTCATAGATTGGGAGCCAGCCTTACTTTGATGTCATTATTGCAGTGCCATGGCGGCTCCGGCCTGGAAGCAGCCCAGCCATCGTCACCCCACGGGGAGCCAGGGCCATAAACCCTGTTGGACCTTCCACCGCTTCCATGTTGGTGTGAGCCCGGTGGAGTGTCCCGCCACTGCCGGCCTGGGAGCGGGGACGGTGGCTCGGGGGCAGGAGAAGAGTCCGGCCAGGCTGTTGCTGTGCCACATGTGAGGTGACCCCCAGCTCTCAAACAGGCTGTCGTGGTTTTGGCCACATTGCCCAATGGCTGGCGACAGATGCTCCCCCTCCACCTCTCATACACGGAGAGGAGGAGGAGATTTATGAGTTTAGAAGAAACTAAACTACTTTAAGGGAATATTAGTAATAAAATAAAAAGGAAAATAATGAAATAGATACAGTATATACAAAACTGTGTTAAGCTTCCAGGGTGATGTCACTGGCAGGCACTGGGGAAGTCCCAGACTGGACTCAGTGCCGGGTGGGAACTGGATTCCAGAGCTGGAGTCAGGAACACACAGATCGGGATCAAAGGCAGATGAACAGACAGGGTCCTCCTCGGACATCGGCCACTGGAGAAAGAGAGTTGACCCTTTGATCCCTCAGCTTTTATACTGAGCACGGGGCAGATAGGATGGAACACCCTGTTGGTCAGGTTTGGGTCCCCTGTCCTGTCAGCTCCTCCCCCCAGGTGGGACCCCTCTACGCTTTTCTGTTTCCGACCTTCCAACGCAGCAAATAAGGACATGAGCTGACCTTGGTTGTTATAGCAGCAAGTGTAAGCAAGAGCCTCTCTGCGTACCATTCCTTGGCACAAAATGTAAACATGGGTATTACCACTCTGAGAATGAACCGTTTTTGGCACAACATGCTGGTAATTTCAGAGAGTTCGAAGAGGCCTAGCTAAGAAGTAAACTTACTGAACAGAAAGTTGGTTCTGTTTTACCTCCAACCAGGACACAGGCAAAACACAACCCCATGCAGAAAAAAGCGAGGCGAGGAGGAAGCTGATGGCCTTGTGGTGCGGAGCAGATGAAAACGTTCTCCCCTGCTGCTCTGTGGCCCACTGGGCCGTGGGTCCTGGCTGCAGGTACCGGGCTGGTTCTTCGCCCAGAAAATGCCTGCTTGTTGGTTGCTGTTTGTTTATATAAACACGAGACCCACGCAGCCTGCTGTTACCCCCGCAGCATTTTCATATTGAGGCCTTTAGGACAAAACTAGACTCGTTGGCTTTTTGTGGTTGTGTCTGCTTAACCACATGGCTTTTATTATAAATATAGTAGATAATGTATATGTAGCAGTTCAAGGGGAGGAAAATGTCTCTAGTTGAACGAAATTCTCTGGAAAATCAATTCCTCCTTTTAGTATTACAACAAAAAGACAACCTGCTTGCATTTATATAATACTGAGCATGTGTAATTTTAAAAAGTGGTACCTTTTCTCATACAAAAAATGATCTTGCTGGCCGAAACAGATTTAGTAGCTGAGATTGGAGGGCACATGCAAGTCTGTTCAAAATCTGCCGTAATTTGACATGAACTTTGATTTCCTGCCAACCTGAAAATGTAGGTCAGGAAAAACAGGTACTTGTTTCTACAACAACTGTTTGGTTGCTGTGGTGTAACTTGCAGAAGGGTGCTCCTTTTTTTGAAAAATATTTGCATTGATTTATAAAACTTTGAATTTAGAAAGGCAAACCGGTCTTTCAGTTTTTCCAGAAGTGCTTCATTCTTTCCACAGTATGTGTTTGGAAATCGGAATGCTCTTTTACTTGGAGAGCAGGGGAGAAAGAAAGTGAAATGCTGGCCAGTTTGAAATGTTTTACATTTTTTAGAGCAGTGCAGGCTGCACTAACAAGCATTTTGAACCCTTCTCTCCAGAGTGCCCTGGGATGCCATGTGGCCTCATTAACTTGGCTACTCCAGGAACCGGCTGAAAGCTGCTATTTTCATGTATATTGTTTAAAACTTGGCTGCAGTGATGAGGTGGGGAGGGAACACCAGGGAAGGGAAAAAACAAAAAAGAGAGCAAGAAAAACAGCCTTAAGGCCAATATTGCTAGTTGTTTTGTTAGAGATATGGAAATTTTTGCAATTTTGCTAGGATAACATCATTTTGTCTTTGATATATTCCATTTGGGATGTCTTCTTTACGCTTGCTGAGTTTAACTTGGATTGAGATGAGGAACTTGTTCAGATTTGAGCACGGCTCTATGAAGTCTCTCTTGGTGGTAGGTTAAAAATAGAGCAGTCTTGCATTTTTTTCCCCTGCTGTGGTCTAGATGAGGTGCAAAAAGAACAGACTTTGTGTTATACGTGCTGTCTCCTGAGCACAGGACACATCATTGTTGGGTCTCCTTTGGATGAGCTTTAAGCCAACTGAGAGCTCATTCAAGGTAGGGCTGAGTGAAGTCAGGCAGATGGACACCTGAACACCTCCATCAGTTCCTCGGTAGGGCGTGCGCTCTGCTGATGTGTCTCGCACTCATGCTTTACTAGCCTCCCTGGATGTGTTTCACTCTCTGTCCTAGCCAGGAGCAGGGCTCTAGGATGGCTACTAGGAAAAATGTCTTCACCGGAAGGGTAATCAAGCATTGGAAGAGGCTGCCCAGGGAAGTGGTGGAATTGCCATCCCTGGAGGTATTTAAAAGCAGGGCAGACGAGGTGCTGAGGGACATGGGGTAGTGGTGGGTTTGGCCGTGTTGGGTTGATGGTTGGACTCGATGGTCTTAAAGGTTGCTTCCAACCGAGACCAATCTATGATTCTACACCACCTGATGTGGGTGTTTGAGTATTTTGTGGAGGAGCAGGGGAAGGGATTTCTCCTCAAAACTGGACTGTGACGGAGTGGAGTTGCTCGGGAGAAGAGTTGTCCAGCTTGTGCTAAGCCCTTTGTCCTCTGCCTTGCTCTGTGTGAAACGGCGCTGCCAGGTACTGCCCGGGCGGTTAGTGAGGAGTTTGGTAATCCGGTATTTCTGACAATACAACCGATGACGGATTAGTCTGCAGAGGGCCTTGAGCTTTCTTTTCATGGGCACTGAAGGGTTTTCACATTTGGGTATTATTCAGCTTCCCTTTCCACTGCTCCCTTCCTCCTCCTCCTCCTCCTCACCTTTCATACAGTAATACTGCATTTCCTCCTTAGTCAAACCAGCAGATATGTATGAATCTCACAATATGAAATGAAACCGTGGTTATCACCAGTTAAGGTCAGTGAAGCCATGTGTGGCCATTGCCACCACAGCACCCTGGGCAGAGTGGCAGATGTTGTCCCAGCCCATGTCCCCAGGGCTCAGGGAGCGAGGGCGGCCCTCCCAGCTGCTCTCCGCTTCTCTCCTGGGAACCACAGCTCTGCAAAATCTTCATGCTTTAAAAGCGATCCAGTTTGGTTTCAGGCATTTGAATTCAAAATTTCAAATAGTGGGTAGTCTGAATTTCCTATAGAAAAGAAGTTTAGATTGCTGCTGGTGGTATAAGTAGGAAACCAGACACTTTCCTGAAGGAGAGCTGTGACAGGCGCTGGCTGTGGGTGATGCTGTCCCTGGGCAGCAGAGCTGGGCAGGGGCCCGGGGTGCTTTCCCCCAGCTCTGCTGAGGGGAGGCACCCCCGAGTCAGGAGTACAGCGAGGGGACGTACCCCCAGCCCTTTGGATTTTGCAACCTACAGAAACACCGTCCCCATTTCACAGGAGAAAATAGTTGCCCTCTCTAATTTCTGTTAATCGTGGCACGTCCGCACACCGAGTTGCTCTGAGATGAGCTGGTTCCCTTGGGTACCAGGGGCTGGAGATCAGCTTCGAAAGTGTGACTTTCGGAGTCTTTAACCATTGATTAACAGCTTTTGCTGGTGTAACTGTGCAGATGTAAGAGCAAGCCTGATGCCATCTGATCAAAGCTTTATCAGTTGCAAGCTCTTTTCTTCCCTGGTACTCAAGTCAAAAGAGGGTACTGGAAATGCTTTCGTTTTAGCATCTTTTGCCGTTTGTAGATCAATATAGGTTTAATTGTCGGTTCTATCCAGGAATTGCTTCTTTTCCCCTCCTAATTGTTCGCTTAGCCCTCCAGAGGCCTGGGGACTCTTTAATGGCACGGTCTCAGATGGATTGTTGGTGGATGTGAGGCGTCATTGTCTCCAGCTTGGCTTCTGATGCTGCGTGCAGCCGCGGAGCGCCGCGAGCGGAGGAGAATGACAGATGAGCGGGGGCTTCCTGGAGAGCGGGCAGCGCATCCCCCAGCTGTTTAGAAGAATTGAGGGAGAAAAAAAGGAGAAAGGCAGATTATCCCATTATGTTTACAGGGCATCGGTCACACAAACAATGACTGTCCTCTTTGACAAGAGGATTGTTTAATTAGTTAAGGGTTTGATAAAGAGATGACTAAACATACAGTGCTCTGAAGGCATCTGCCTTTTAGTACAGCAGGCACGTCCTCCGTGCTAGGACTGGGCTTTTCCTTTCTCCTGAGGAGCGCCGGAGGTCTCCAGAGCTCTGCTCCAAGTCTCAGAGCTGGTTGCTTTGAGCATGTTAAACTGAATTTCTGTTATCTGAGAAACAAAATTATAATTTATCTGCCTGTGAACCAGTTCTGAGCATTCAGAAGGAGTGAGGCAACGTATTTGTAAAGGCATATTTTTTCATGTATGTATTCTGGTATCCTCAGTCCTTTTATCTTTTTTGCTTTTCCCTTGTTCCTTTTTTCTTATTTTTAATGTGTGACAGGCGTTGCCAGGTTAATTCCCTCCCACAGACTCTGAACTGGACCAGAATGAGAATCTGTGTAAAGAGATGATTAGTTATGCATAGGTGAGTGGGGGTGAAACAGTGGAATTCAAAATGCATGTTGCAGTGGCCATAAGTACACTATTACACTGCCTTCGCCTTGCTTCTGAATTTGAGACCATAAAATCCGATTTGAAATACAGAAAAAATGAATAGAGAGTGAATTCAAGCAGTGTATTGAAATGTTGGTGTTAGCATCTATTCTGGTCTGTGTATCTTCTCCAAACCAAGGGGTGTACCGAAATAAAATCAATATTCAGTACTTTGTGAAGTGTTCCACCTTAGCCATGAAATAATACACATTTAATATCCTGCTGCACTTGCAATGGTTGGCTTGTTTTTAAATTGACCTCTGCCTTTGTATTATTTGTACTTACAAATAATTACACAGAAGACATTCTGTGTAATAAGAAATAATGTTGTAGCTTTTTTTATGGAAGCTACCTAAAATTGTTCTGTTGCTGTATCGCACTCTTAAGCCAACACTTAGAAGCCACTTATTTCTTAGGTTTTTTTAAGTTTCGAGACTCCTGTTTTTTTTTTTCCTTGGAGGCTTTTCAGTCTTTGTAGTGTTTTGTGACCACAGAACAAATACTTCTAATCTATCAGAGGGTGTGTGTCATTAGATGCTTAATCACAGCCAGAGACGGTATGTATCAAGCATTTTAAATTCACGGGGGGATTGTGCATCAGGATTAACTGCCCAGCGTTGGGGACAAACTGCCTCTGTGTCCTCCAGTTATTGATCTCGCCTGTGCAAGCTTCCTCTTTGTTTGCTGAGTGGGACAAAGTGGGTAGGCTGTGCCATGCGTCAGCGTCCTTCCTCATCTGCAGGGGAAGACAATGCGCTCAGCATCCCGGGCGGTGGGGAAACGGCGATAAAGCTGCGAGCGCTGGTTTAAGCATAGGTCAGAAATGCCTCACGCTCAGATACCAGTGTTTATTTTGTCAGCGTTCCTTTCTTAAAATGGCTGGGCTGCGAGTTTGCCCCAGCCCTCAATAAAATAAGCTGTTACCGCCTTTCTTAACAGTAATTAAAATGTACAGACATAGCTGCAGCCCGGTGCTTCAAAGATCTTTTCTGGAGTCAGACACGGGGCCTCTGGGAGCCTCTTTCTGCTCATTCTCCTTTCTGCCCCGCGCAGGGCCGGGTGCTGGTGGTGCAGAGGAGCCGCGGCAGGACAGTGAAGCGTTCACAGCTGACGCCTGCTGCTCGCAGGGCTCACAGAAGTTTGTGGAGTCCCAGCTTAGTGCCTCACTTGCTAAATTTCCGTTACAGCTTCCTGGAAGGATGCACAGTGTTCTAAAAGATGTTTTTCCTCACAGTAAATAGCAAGCAGCCTTCAATTACCGTCAATGAAGAGCTTTCCTCCTCCCGCTGCACCCACCCGGTGTCTCTGATTCAGGAGGCTGTTGGCGCGGGCTGTTTCTCTCTTCCTGTTTTGCACAAACTCTTAGGCTAAAGGAGGTGGCAGAAGTACCTTGAAAGAAATTCAGGTCAAGTAACTCATCAGCACAGGATGCCGCTTCATGCTTTCGTACCCATGAAGATCAAGTTTCTCTTTAGTAGGAGCTGTGCCAACTTGACCATCCACAGCTTTGACAAAGGGTATTGTTTCAGCATTTGAAGTGATTAATAATTTTTAGGAGGTTGCAATTTTCCATTTTCAGCATGTCGCCTTAGATTTCTTTTTTGTGTCCCAGAAGGCTTTGGAGAAGCCGGGGGGCACAGTGATGAGGAGCTGAGGGACACGGTGATGTGGAGGAGCTGATGGGCACAGTGATGTGGAAGAGCTGGGGGACACAGTGATGTGGAGGAGCTGAGGGACACGGTGATGTGGAGGAGCTGATGGGCACAGTGATGTGGAGGAGCTGGGGGACACAGTGATGTGGAGGAGCTGAGGGACACGGTGATGTGGAGGAGCTGATGGGCACAGTGATGTGGAAGAGCTGGGGGACACAGTGATGTGGAGGAGCTGAGGGACACGGTGATGTGGAGAAGCTGATGGGCACAGTGAGGAGCGTTCGGGCCATCAGGCTTACCTGCATGGCCGGGGGAATGTTGCAGTTCTTCGTGAAGTGCATTGTGTCCATCCAGCCCTACATGTGAACAAAGTTAGTGGTTTCCTCACTTCACAGCATGTCATCCTCATTGGGGTTGGAAAATCTTACTTCTGAGGAGGTCTTTTTTTCTTTAGGATTCACAGGGACGTGTTTTGAAGTGCTACACCTTGGCAGTCCCTCTGCTTCTGCCCATTGCAGCAGTGCCTTATTCTATTGTA
Organism: Dromas ardeola; assembly: GCA_013398915.1. Taxonomy (NCBI): domain Eukaryota; kingdom Metazoa; phylum Chordata; class Aves; order Charadriiformes; family Dromadidae; genus Dromas; species Dromas ardeola. The sequence continues at coordinate 89,714 of VYZM01000077.1, read as the reverse complement.
GAGCTTTGTTGGTTCTAACCAAATAACGTTTTCCTTAACCACCATCAGGCTGTGAGAAATTTCTTCTCTGATAATGAGTTTAAATATAAACTTCCCTGCACCTCATTTCCGTTGTTAGCCTGATTGAAGTCCCTGAAGAGAGACTGCAACAGCCCACAGTTACACACAGCCTTAAGAAACTGGACTGTGTTTCCGCAAGGGATGTGGTTGGTTCGTCACTGAATCCGAAGGTAGCTCAACCGAGACGAGGACCACACGGGACAGCTACAAGCAGCACCGTTCTGTGTCTTTTCAGCCAGTGCCCTTCTTGTTTAACAAGACCCTTCCTGGTTTCTGTGGGCTCGCCTCACCGAAACACGCTGCGGGGAGGGCTGTGCTCCCAGCTTTCTGCCCCGCTCTGCACTCACCTATTGCTTGGAAAGTAGATAGAAGAGACATTGCTCTGCTGCTCAGGTAACGAGCGGGAGCAGTCAATGCTCATCTGCGCTTCTGGTGTCTCATAGCACTGTAACAGCAGCACTCAAAGCTGGAGTGAGCTGTTTCGGTGCCTGGGACCACGAGGATGATCCGAGGGCTGGAGCCCCTCTGCTGTGAGGACAGGCTGAGAGAGTTGGGGTTGTTCAGCCTGGAGAAGAGAAGGCTCCGGGGAGACCTTGGAGCCCCTTCCAGTCCCTGAAGGGGGCCTGCAGGAAAGCTGGGGAGGGGCTGTTGGCAAGGGCATGTAGCGATAGGACGAAGGGCAATGGTTTTAAACTAGAGCAGGGCAGGTTTAGATCAGACATTGGGAAGAAGTTCCTTACACTGAGGGTGGTGAGACACTGGCCCAGGCTGCCCAGAGAGGTGGTGGAGGCCCCATCCCTGGAGACATTCAAGGCCAGGCTGGATGAGGCTCTGAGCAACCTGATCTAGTTGAAGATGTCCCTGCTCACTGCAGGGGCTTGGACTAGATGGCCTTTAGAGGTCCCTTCCAGCCCAACACATTCTATGGTTCTATGGGTGCTGTAGAGCTGTGGCTGCCGTGGTGGCAGCAGCGGGGTTGCGCCTATCTGCCCTCCTGCGTTTTTGGTAAAACCTGACCAGAAGCTGTACCTGCAGGGGGGCTGAGACAGGGAGTGAGGGGACTTTTTCCCTGAGCTAATGCATGCTCACACTGAGCACCTCTCGTAAGACAGTGTGCAGGGAAAATAAAGCAGCCAGGAAAAATCGTTAAATAATATCACTGGCTTGCTTCCTGGTGTGGAGGGCCATTTAAGGCACAGAAGTGGAGGAAGGGATAATATTTAGGACCACTGTTACAAACTTTTAAGAAAGTGCGCGGCCATGGAAAGGGATGCAATGGAAGCAATGGAGAGGCAAGCAGATGCAGCAGAGCAGCCTTCTGCCGCGTCTGTCAGCAGAGCACCCAACACTTCTGTTATCGTGCATCCTTTGGACAATGCACAGTGCTGGTCCCAGACAGCACCAACCCCTGTGGGGTTTGAGAAGGAATGTGAGGAGCTGGTCTCTCACACAGCTACGATGTGCATCAGTTCTGCTGAAAAGAACACCTCTCTAATGAAGAAAGGCTGAGGGACTTGGGTCTCTTCAGTCCGGAAAAAAGACGACTGAGGGGGGATCTTATCAATGCTGATAAATACTTCAAGGGGGGGTGTCAGGAGGATGGGGCCAGGCTCTTCTCAGTGGTGCCCAGGGACAGGACAAGAGGTAACGGGCACAAACTTGAGCACAGGAAGTTCCACCTAAACATGAGGAGGAACTTCTTTCCTGTGAGGGTGGCAGAGCCCTGGCACAGGCTGCCCAGGGAGGTGGTGGAGTCTCCGTCTCTGGAGACATTCCAAACTCGCCTGGACGCGTTCCTGTGCCACCTGCTCTGGGTGACCCTGCTCTGGCAGGGGGCTGGAGCAGATGATCTCCAGAGGTCCCTGCCAACCCCGGCCATTCTGTGATTCTGTTCTTTCTGACCACCATAAGCAGGTGTCCCCCAGCATCGCCTCCACGATGCCTGCCACCAGTACGGCAGCGGTGCTGGCTGGATTAGTGACACCGAAGGAGAAGTCATGGTTCCCTTTCAGTTTGCTTTGCAGACCCTGTGGTTCCTGGCAGGCATCTGCACACTGGCAGAGCTGAGAGCTTTGCGGGAGAGCACTGAAGGGTGAGATCTCTCTCCAGCGGTTACTTTGATCAAGCGTGGACTTGTGCGTACATAATGCTTAATAAGAGAGGTGCTTTATGGCATTGTGGCAAAGCAGTGCAGATGCAGACTATCCCGATGTAGCCAACTTGCTGCCCTGTGAACAAGTGAATTAGATTATAACATCCCAGAGCAGACATGGCATTTCATGTTGAAATGAAAAGGGAAAGAATCCCAATCTTTCCAGCAGTTGCCCACAGCTTTGCTGTTTCACTTTGAATTTGTTGCCAGTTGTTCAGATGCCAAATCATTTGGCAGACATAAATCAGATATTCCTGCCCATGCCTAAAGGAGAATATTTTGTTGGTTCTAACATTTGTATTATTTTATGGGTCGATTCATCATTACTTCAAGGTCTTTCAAAAGGTGGTTGAAACTATGCATAAACTGTAGTACTTTCTGAAAAATTAGACCATGATTATTGCAACTATAACTGCAACTAATAAATCATACTAAGAAAAACGCATGCCTTTCAGGTTCATAATATTGTTTATAGGTGGCTAATACAGCATTTTTCTCAATTTCTTCTGAAGATAATGGTAGAGACTTCTGTAACTACTGAGATCTCTTAATCCGAGCAGGCAGTTTGACAGCAACCGTGCACGGCGCTGCTCAAAACGCTTCTGATAATTAATCTGAGCCTTTGAACTTGGGTAGTCCATTCCCCTGAGACGGTCTTACCCATTTCTTGGGTGGTGATGCAGGAGAAAGCTGGAAGGTAAAGCCTTTGCTTGTTTATCATAATAAGAACCGAAGGCCAGTGAGAAGGTCGCTGAAGACCCATTTTAGAGTCATATGGAAAGACAAATGAAAACCTGGTTTGCCACCCCGGTGTTTCAGGAGTGGTTTCTCAGTGCTGGCCTTCCAGGACTGCTGCGAGGAGAACAGAACCCCGACTTCAAAACTCTCCTTGTTTTGGACAATACCATCTCCCACAAAGTTGATTACAAACCAGTGTCCCATGTGAAAGTTGTTTATGCCAACAAAGATGACCTCATTAATCCAATGTATGGCTTAATCAGTGGGGAAGACCTTCTCTCAGCTCATTCAGGAGATAAAGAGTGAGAAAGAACTCTCCCTGAAGGAGTTCTGAAAGCAATGTATCATCAGGCATGGTGCAGATAACACTGATATTGCTTGGGAAGAGATCGGAATTCAGCACACAGTGTGTGGTGAATAACATGACTTGACTTTGTTCTGACTTTGTGGGATTTGACATTATCCCTGCACTCCGGCAGAATGTCGTTTCTCTTGCAGCGGGTACAAGGATGAGGAGGCCTACAAGGAGAATGTGGTGGAGTTACTGGCTTCATGCTCTAAAAGCTTGACAAAGACTTAATTGACTTTGATGAGCAGCCTTAATTGACCCTGATGTTGTCTGGTGCTGACAGTGAAAATGAAACTCGTTCAGAAAGAAACAGTGAGAACTCTTACCCTGCGGGATGGATATGGGGGTGTCGGTCCCTTGGGTGCCAACAGGTGACATTGTTGAGGACACAGGTCTTCACAGAGAGTGGGCAAACAAGGCCACCAGTGCATTGTAAGGTTTGATCTTGTATTATAAAGAGATCTACTGGTCAAAGTCTCAAGCCAGTAATCGGTCATCCCTTAATTTATATTTCACATTGTAGTCAGGCTCTTCAGCCACAGCAAACCCGGTGCCTCCTCCAGCTTTTCCATCGTTACCAGATGTTGGTGGTTGATCTCTGATTGCTGCAGCTCCTGCCTCTCCATCCTCCTGTCAGCCAGTGCTCCTCCCTCCTTGCTGCCTTCTATCGCAGCGTTTAACAACGAGGATATTCCCTGGGGGAGGTAGGGGGACCTATGGGTAATAATGCAGGTAAAAACCAAATAGAAATACGAGGCAAAACTTACTAAAGCAAGTAGTTTCTTATTGTTGACCAGGTTTATCAGATCTCAGGTGAGAAAAAGCAGTGAAGAAAATCGAGGTCAAGCCTGATGAGGTAACTCGGAAATTAAAATGCTGGTGGCTTGTGGGACTCCTGAATTCTGAAAAAGTTTACAAGGCGTAATAGCAGTGCCCTTGGGAGACGGAAAGGATCTTGCCCATTAACTTGAGTGTTGCCTGAAACCGGTGGAAGCTGCAGCGCTGCTGGCTCTGCTCCGCATGCAGGCAGCCTCCTGGTAACTCCTCTCTGGGATGGAAGATGAGGAGTTGCAGACAGCTGGGATCTGAGGGATTGGCTAACAGCAGGGATAACAGAGGAAATGTTGATTTGAGAGGCAATCCTTGGATTATTCTGCTTTGATTCTAGTAGCGTTTAGACGTGGTCTGGAGTGAAAGTAATCAAGGAGACTTCAGCAGGGCAGCGTTTCAGCTCCTTTGTGTGAATAGAAAAGGAGATTAGCATGGGAAGCAGGTGAAGATGAAAATTTACTGGATTGCTGAAATCACTCATCCATCCTGTGAAAGCTTTTTGTTTAGTGGTGCGTCTATAGCTAGAGCTATTCAAGCAAAGCCCTCAGGAGAAGGAAAGCTTCCTCACTTTTTATTAAAAAAAAAAAGGTGATTTTGTCAAAGACAAACTTTCCTCCCTCCCTCCTTCCCTGCTCACATAAATGCCACGATTCTTAAAATTCAAGTTTCTTTTGTCTGGGGGATTGCTTGAGCGCCTGTCTGTCAGGAAGTGATTACTTTTACTGCACTTTTACCAGCGTAATTGCACTTCCAAAACTTTGTAGTGTAGATGTGGCTGCAGAGCCTTGGCGATCCCTTAGGAGCAGCCCCTGAAGTGCAGCATTGGGCAGGAGGCCCGAGTTCAGATCATGTTCCTACAGGCATTGATGAGCTCTGTGTGTTAGTGCTCTGACTCACGTCTGCCAGCCAAGCAGCTGCAATAATTTAGGAGATGACTGTCCCCCACTGTTTATTAGTGCTGCAGAAGGAATGTGTCCTTGTATCTCAGTTTCTGTAGCTCAGAGCCCAGCAGTTTTGCACAAATACTTTCACCCGCTGTTCACATGAACAGGCCAAAATTGCGAGCTGAGGCATGGGGCGTCAGACTCCAGCCAGCTGTGCAGGCAAGGTGGGACCACAGCTGGCCAGAGCCGTGTCTCTGGCTACCTCCGCCAGAGGCTGGCCAGCAGGGCCTTTTAGAAGTGTCAGACTCTGGAGGATGGTCAATGCATTTTAAAAAAAGAAGATAAGTTTATGCAAGATGATAAAGCTTCCTCGTCAATGCAGGAGAAAAAGTCCAAAGGCTCTGTCACCGAATAGATGTCACTAATGCTGGGTTCGTTGCTTAACAGCGGTGCCTAAACCTGAAATCAAAATGCTGGGAAGCAGAAAAAGCGCCTGAAGAAGTCAAAATGAAACAGCCCTGGCTCTGTTTTGGGAAGTAGTGAAGTCACATATCGAGTCCCCAGTGGTGCTTGCAGTGTTAACACAAGGCTATTCTAGGATTGAAAAAAAGAAAGCAAAGTAAGCTTTTTTTTAAATTTGAGAGAGAGCTCAAGAGATACTGAATTGTCAGCATCTAAAGTAACTACACTGATCTCCTAGTAAGAAGGATTTACATGTTACTATTACAATTGTCTTGATTATTTATTACCCTGGCTTTTCAAAGTTTTTCAGATTTTTTATATTATCGTAGCTTTCAGTAGCACCTAACAAATTGGAATTGAATTTGTAAAGTGTGTTCACTTCAATAGTTTTTCTGTTTGCTGAGAACTTCTTTTTACACTTTGATTCTAGTTGAAATTCTGCATTGCATATTTCCAAACCTCCCTTAGGTTTTTTTTTTAAGGTGCTGGTTTGGAGGTGGAACGAGCCTTTGGGATTCTTTCTTCTGAAGTGGAGATCCTTTGGTAGGCTACGTGCAACCTGTATGTGCTTGAAGTAGCATTTAGAAAGTACCAGTGTTAAATGTCTCTGCGGCCTGCGAGCTGTCTTTTGGTTTACCCAGCGTGTGGTAACTGCCGAGCAGGGCTTGTTCTCCTGGTCTTTCATGCACACGAATAAAGAAAAAACAAGAAGCAGAAAAATGCAGACAGTAACGAGGCTGAAAATCGATCTCCAAAGTTAACACGTCTCAGAAGATGAGGTTTATGTTTTGCTGTGGCCGTTACACAGACTATTCCCCCTTCTTGGTGTTCAGTGTTCCACAGGAACCGTCAAGTGCAACGCGGCGGGGTCGGGCTGTGTCGCGTTCCTGATTCAGTTGAGCAAACCCCTTCGCTTCTGGTGGCTGCTGGGCACAGAGCGTCTGGGTGTCACTGACCGCGTTCAAACCTCCGCGTGCCTTTGTGTGAGACACCGTGCCCTGGGCAGCGGGCAGGACTGGTGCTGGGGTACGTGGCATGGGGGTGTGAGATGATGTCTTCCCTTTCCTTTGTTGGTGCCAGGCTGCACCGGTGGAGGGGGTGGCACAGAGCCCCCTGCCAGGCACAGCTCTGGCTGCCAGCACTGCGGCTGCCCTGGCTCCTCCTGCCCCGTTCAGGGACGTGGAGGGGTCACGGTGCTGCAGATGCTGTGACAAGTGTGCGGTGGGGACTGTTTGGGGAATTGTGCATCAAAAGCGTGGGACTGGGAGGGTTCGGATGGTTCCCTGCCAGGGATGATGGGCTCTGTTATCCCTGGCTGAGACCTGAGCAGGAAAATTGTGCTTTGGTTTATTGCCCTTTTCATTCTCCAAATTACTGTTGGAGTTTAGGTCGCCTCCCTGGCACATACCTCTTCAGAAAGAAGGGAGAGGGTAGATGCTGCCTGCAAGGTGCTGGGGGTCGTTGGTAGGTGGGAAGGATGAGAAATACAAGGGGGTTTAGGTAACACCAGAGACAGGAGCGTAGGGCGCTTACCATTACGTGGAGTGCTCAGTTACTGGAGCAAACCAAGGGGAAGAGGAGGCATCTGTGATTAGTATAATTTTACAACAATATCTGGCCAAACACATAAGAGAAAAGAAATTTTGCGTTATGAAATGTTCATATAGAAAAGGAGATGTGGGTTACGTTAGGAGGGCATGGCCCTTCCAGCCTGAAGCTTGTGTGCGCGCCCCGGGCACTGGGTGGACTGGGACAGGTCGGTGGTGGCTTGTCAGCAGAGGGGGCCAGAGACCAGCAAACAAACGCCCTCCCCTTCAGCCTCCGGAGGGAGAAGCGGGGGTGAACCACAGCACCTTGTGTTCTGGAGCCAGCAGCCTTTCCCGGGGCTGGAGCACGGTGAGAGAACCACCTCGGACACCAAGAAACACCCCCGAAGCCTCGCCCCAAGTTTCAGCAGTGACTTTAGTTGTGCTGGTTATTTTGAGGATGAGTTTTCCAAGAGAGTGAATGTGACTGAGGCGCAGGAAGCGTGAGATGAGCAGGGAGAGCTTGGTACCCGTTTGTGTTGCTGGCAGAACAGGAGGGCTTCACACGCTCTCAAGAAGGTGGGGGGCATAAGAAAAGGCAGCGATCGGCAGCCGTAGTCCCCCGCTTGGATGTGGAGGCAAGGTTGTGTCTGTGCGGCTCTCGGCCTGCAGGAGCCTCTTGGTGGGAGTGGAAGTTTGCAGGTGAGGGGATGTCATTCTGGGAGCCTTTCAGGAGATGCTCAGAGACAGTGTGGTGACAGAGGAGGCCACTGCCAGGCTTTTTTTTTTTTCTCTTGGTGCAATGAGCCTCTTCTTAGATGCTCTGTTGCAAACTGTCCCCCAGGTAATTCTAGAGGTTACAGGGATACTTAGGAATCATGTAAAATATTTATTTCCTCCTATCTATCCGTGATTCTTCAGATCTACAAGAAAAAAGGGCAAATGTTATTCTTACCGAATGCCCTGAAAGGCAAACACCCCGTGGGTGTGCCCGGGCTGCTTTGCTCTGCCTCACACGTGCCTTGGGATTCACAGGGTCCCTCCAACGGGAGAACTTTGGGGCAGAAGGCACTGCAGCATCCCATTTGAAGGTCTTCCTGGGTTTTCAGAAACTGAAGTCCAAGCTGTCAATTTTTTTCTTATTATTTTTTTTTTTCCCCTCCTTTGGAAAGGAGGACTCATCTCACTGCAAAAAGTTGTGTTCGATTGTCCCTGCCCCCCCTCTGGAGTCGCCCTCCTCGCTGTACCGCTGCAAAGGGAGTGGAGCAGAGTGTCGCTGCGTTAACTTCAGTCGGATGCTGCTGGTAAACTGTTTATCCTGGCTGGAAGGGAAGCGGTGACCCGGGCGTTTGAAGTTGCTGCTTTTATAATGGAGGGTCAACTCTACTGTCAGGAGTGAAACACACAGGAATGAGCTGCTGGGCTGGGATGTGCACAGCCAGCGACAGGTTATGAAAGGCTGGTTCAAATATTGCCCCACATGGTTGGTACCTGCAGACGATGATTGTTTTATTCTTGGTATCCTGTTGATGCCGGTGATGTGCTGGGCACTCAGCATGCCTGCAGGGAGACACGTTCTCTGCTGTACAGGGCTTTCGCCACGGGCTCAGGTTTTATTTATTCCCTTGGTGTCACAACAACTTGCTTATTGATGTTAGAAACTTGGACAGGAACTTCCATTAAAGTACATTCTCGTCAAGCTGGCGGGTTTCACCGTGCTGAGGGGGATTGCCTTGATAATCCAGCCCACTTTGATAGACATCTGTTGATATTTTGTCAGCTGCTTTCTAGTTTTAATGTCAGCACTGATGAGGCAGAGGGTGTAGCTAGAACTGCCTAGCTCTGCTGGTTTCTGTTTTGAGCTTTCAGTGGTTCCAATGAATCTTACTATGATAATAATGGTATGAAGTGATTAAATGACTCCCATAAATGATAAAAAAATCAATAATCATTTAATAAAAAGTCCATTAAACCAAAGCAGAGAAACAGCCATGTCCTTCCTAGAATGAACCTAAGTAAAATTAATTGATACAGAAGGCGGCTTTTAGCCGCAGGGGCTTGTCCTGGCCTGTTCCCAGTAACACCCTGGAGCGCTGGCGTCGTCTGTGCCGGTGCTGGGCAGCCCTGACGGCCGGCAGCCGCTGGGCTAGCCGGGGTGTTGCTGGCAGGCGCTGGCTGACAGCTCCTGGTGCCTTTTTATTTTTAATTATTATTTTTTTTGTTGGTGTCGGTGCTTTTTTTCCTATATCCTTATCACAGAGAAGTGAAGTTTCTATTTCTGAGTAGTTAAAGATTTGTGTGATAAAAGAAAGACTGTAGAAATAGGTGGAACTGCTATTTGCGTTTCAGTCTGGGGTAGGAGGAGGCCACAGGAATCTCTGTCACTTTTTCCCACTATGAAATAACAAAGGCTGCTGAGGTGGCTTGTGAACAGGCTTGGGATGTAGGCAATATGTGATGCACTGAAGTCCGAGATGACATAATTTCAGAGTGGAACAGAGATTTCGGGTAGCATAGTTCAGCTGGTGCCTTGTGAAGTGTTGGGTTTGTGGCTGATGGGAGCCAAAAGCCAAATCTGCCCCCAGGGCTGCTGGGTTGGGTTTACAGGATCCAAAGTCTGTAAAAGTCAATGAAAAGACACCCATGGTGTTCAGATGATGCATTTGCTAGGAATTCCAGGACTACAGCTCGTTCACCCATACTCCTAATTCATATTTTTTTATGCAGAGGGGTCCATAATGCTGGACATCTTCTGCTGCGCGTGCCTGTACATAACAATAGAGCAATAAAAAGCAGGTTGCAAAAAGGTGACATAGGCTTAAAAATCACAATATTGAGAAGCCTACAAATAAACATTGCTTCCTAGTATTTGCCTTCTTGTTTCTAAAGCTTTAAGTTACTCTCACTTCACATTTTCAAATCTTTTTCCATAACCAAGCGGAATAGAAACCCGCTTTTTTGTTTTCGTGACATTTTCTGAGGAGAGAACAGATTTTTCCGCAGTCTCTTCAGTCAGCTGCCGGGCTGTAAGGAAAGCCCCCGCTGTGGCAGGGCTTGAGATGCCGGCGCAGGAGTTGACCCTGCTGAGGGGTAGCAAACTCTCAGGAGAGAGATTTGCTGCTGTTCCGGTGGGGCTCCGGAGCGGAGGGTTCAGGAGGCTCTTGTTGGCCCCAGCCCCGAGATGGCCCTGCTTGAACTGAAATGGCTCAAAAGGAAACGAGTGGCCTCCAGTTCCCTGTCTGGTGGTGGCTGTGGCCTCATCTCTCCCTGAGGAAGCAGGATGCTGAAATCTGTTTCCAACGTCAGGTGGAAATGCCTCCCCATCCACCTGAACGTGACTTTGCCTTTGGGGCAGTTATGAACTGCGGGCAGGAGAGGTGTCAGACATTTGCCAGACATTCGTGCTTTTTGCCTCAGACCATGTGCGTTACTCGGGATGACGGGGTGCAATCAGGAGCAAAACACTCCTGTCTGGCACCGGTGCCCAGATCACGAGCTCGGCAGCGCCCACACCTGCTCTGGAGAAAAGGTGGAAGTCCTTGGAGAAGCAGTTTGTCAGCTCTTTGCAGAAGCCTTTTTCTTTAGCTGTTAGGTGGGTTTCTCTAGGGGGAATGCTTTGAACCAAGCAGAAGACATCTATAACAGCAGTTATCTTCTAACGTGCCACTACTCACCACTATAACCTGATTGCAACATCCTGCAGGACTGAAAACGTGGAGTTACATTCTCCCTCTGGACACACTTGATTTAGACCTAAGTGGGGCAGGTGACCCTGCTCTGGCAGGGGGTTGGAGGAGATGATCTCCGAAGGTCCCTTCCAACCCCCCCAGCCTGTGATTCTGTGACCTATAGGAAAAAAACACAAGCTTGATCCTGACTATGAAAATAGCAGGCAAGGAATGAGAGAATAGCCTTTTTAGTGAAGAATGCTTCAATTACATTTAATATTAATTCCTAAGTTACTCTTGTATCGTGTAAAAAAGCAAGGCTTGAGGGTTTTTAGGTAATGTCAAGGTGGAAAGAAGCCTCAAGGAGAAATTGTGACTTGTTTTTACTGTTCAAAAGAATGGAAGTAGTGCCTCAAAGTGTCTTCTGTCAAGAAACTTTTACTTTAGTAAATTATTGGATGTGTCTGATGCCAGTGCTGTGAAAAACTACAAAGCGGTGCAGAACAAACCTGGGCCAGGTATTCTGCAGCCAGCAGTGATTCCTGGTGGGGCGAAGGACAGGGAGCAGACTACATCATAGTTTCTCTGGAAATCTCAGGCATTACCCCTGGGTAATAAGGTTTGGCTGTCTTCAACTGTGTACATCCCAAATGTAAGGAGCCTTTTCATGTCCACTGTTCAAGTGTACTGCAGAACCGCAGAATAGATGAGGTTGGAGGGCACCTCTGGAGATCGCCCACTCCAGCCCATGCTCAGAGCAGGGTCGGGTACAGCCGGCTGCTCAGGACTGTGTCCAGTCCCAATGGAGACTCTACAGCCTCTCTGGACAGCCTGGTCCAGAGTTTGATCACTCATACGGGGAAGGGGTGGGGGAGAGAGAGGAAAAAAAAAGTGTTTGGTTTTTTTTTTCTAATGTTTAAACACAATTTCCTGTATTTCAGCTCATGCTCATATGCCCATTGCCTCTTTTCCTGTCACTGGGCACCACAGAGAAGAGTCTGGCTCCTTTTGACTCTTGTGCCTGTGTAGATACAGTAGGCAATTAAAGTAACAGAGAAATAATGAGTAGATGGTAGACTCAAAATACCAAACTTCAAAGCAGTAGCATTTGATTTTGTTTGATACTGATCACGGAATCACGGAATCTTCAGAGTTGGAAGGGACCTCTAGAGATCATCTAGCCCAACTCCCTGCTAAAGCAGGACTGCCCACATCCCTCAGGACTGCATCCAGGCGGGGCTTGAAAGTCTCCAGAGAAGGGGACTCCACACCCTCCCTGGGCAGCCTGTCCCAGTGCTCTGGCACCCTCACCGTAAAGAAGTTTTTCTGTGTATTTGAACAGAACTTCCTATGTTCTAACTTGTGCCCATTGCCCCTCGTCCTGTCACTGGGAACCATTGAAAAGATTGATGCTTTTCCTGACAGTTTCTGGTATGTTTCTTGATGTGCTGTGGGTCAGCAAAACCAGTATGTTCGGCTCTGGGGTAAAGTAATGACAGAGGGTGGGATTCAGCTGGTTGGACATAGATGCCTTCATCTGAGCTTGCCACTGAGACTCTCTATAGACAGCCTCCAGAGAGAAACGGGTTACTCCATAGATGTCTTCTTCAAGTCATCCCTGTTTGGGTGAGGTCCCTAGAGATGCCCCTGTATCTCCACTGGTCAGACGGGGAGCCCAGATGGTCAGGTGAGATGCAGGTGTCCATGTGTGATAGATGGATCCCACACCAAGTGCCCTCGGAGGGGCTTTATGCCTCCCAGAGCAGCACCAATCCTCCCTGCATTTGCTTTGAGAGGATGTTTCTGACGTGGTTGGGGATCAGTGGGGATCAGTCTTGAATCTTAATGTGCATGCAGACGAGATGGCGTAGGGAACAGAAGCTTCCAGGTGTTCACGTGGGTGCGTGGTGGGTTGTCTGCCCTCAGACCAGGCTCCTCTGGGGAGAAGACTGCCTTCCCGTGGGGCTGGTGTGTCCGGCAGAGCCCTTGGGCCCTGCCTGCGTCTGTGGGACCGACCTGGCCCTTAGCTGTCCATGGCCCCACGGCAGCCCCGTGCACCGGAGGCTGAGCACATCTCCCTTGGGCCTGCTCCCGAGCAGCTCGCTGGAGGCAGCGAGCCCCATCCCATGTGCTGTTTAAAAGCTGCTCTAGATCTGTGAGCATCACCCCAGGATGTTGTGATTGAGGGTTTGGTTCCCTGCCCCTCGAGAGCCTGTGCTGCTGGAATTTCTATACAGTGACATTTGAAAGAGAGTGTAAAAGAAATCTTGTCGGAGTTCTGGGAACCTGCCCAGGCGCGTGTTTGTGTCGGGTGCTGCGGTGGGGTCTCACGGAACGCAACCTGTAAAGCCACTGCTTGCAAGTGGGGAAATTCTTCTCTGCCCAGCTGCTGAGCAGAGCCAAGTTCTTCAGAGCCCTGGACCATGAACTTGCATTTCAGTGGGTTTGTGCCCTCTGACAGATCACAGAGGAATTACAGTCCTTTTTGTTTTCTGGGCGACTAATGGGGTAAACCGTGTTTAGGCTAAAACACATTTGTTCCGCTTTTGGTATCTCCCCTCCGCCCTTTGCTAGTACAACATGTTGAGGTTCATTCTGACCCGCTGGATCACATACTACAGCTGCTTGCACTTAGCAGCTTGGCGTGAGATACTACCAAAGGTGACCTTCGTGGTGCCTGGTAAGAATATAAACCTCTTGAATCCCCTCTGAGTGCCATACGCCTGATGCTAGCCGTGGAATAGAGGTTTGCAAAGTTACGTATCATCTTCAGAAGAGCAGGAGACTATTACTCTGAGCACATCCGGACGCACTGCTTCTTCTGTGTAATGTCCTGCTCGATGGTGCCCTGCTTACACTGCTGCTGTCAACAAAAAGCAATATACTGGTGTGTACATACCCTTAGCCTGTTGTATCGTGGCTTAAATCACTTGTTGTTATTGCTAGTCCATTTGTATTTTTGTAAGCATTTGTGTTCCACCAGCACACTCAAGAGTGAGTACTCTCGAGGGGGAATTTCCTTCCTGATAAACAGTCCTGCGATGTGATTCAGCAGGAAGGATGTGGTGGTTAAGGCACTGGACGGGGGTTTGGGAGACATGGGTTCTGTTCCCAACTCTGCCACAGTCGAGATGTGATGAGTGGAAGGGCAAGCAAACAAAGAGGAGGAGCTGTTTAGCTACGGCAAAAACATACTTTCACATGGACTGCTTGTCCAGTTTGGAAGTTAGATAGGTCATTCTTTTTGTTTGGTTAATCAAGTAAATAGTGTTAGAGACTCCTGTTTGTGCAGTTGAAATCTGAAAGCTGATCTTGGCCTATTCCAGGAATCCAGAATAGGGTTGTTGTTTTAACTACACGTTGTTTTAACTTGCATGAGATTTCAGATGCCACTTTTCAGTGATGCTTGGTTGACTTAATTCACCGACTCACCATTTAGTTCTCTGATCTTCAGGTACTGTACTGTGACTTCTACGCTAAGCTGCACGTGCACACAGATTCTCCACTATCGTGCTTAAATACAAAGGCTACAGACCACACACAAGGTATTTCCTTTGTCGCACAGGGTGAAGTTCCTACAGTTTAATAGTAACACTACATTTTTCTTTTCAGAAGCAAGAGCTTGGGCTACCGACTCTGAGCTGTAGACCACCAAGCTCAGCATCCCGATTTGGTGCCGCCTTTGGGAGGATGAATAAGGACGGTGACTCAAGTGATCAGCCCACGGGTGAGTTTTCTGCTTGTCCAAGTGTTTGCGTATCTTCTCCTGCCATTCATCATGATTTGCTTTCCATTTATTTTCCATAGTGCTATTGGAGGAGAATGCTGAGTTACAAATAGAGCAAACCCTGTGAATTCAATGCTAAATTGCGTGCCGTGAAGTTACTGGATGAAGTTACTTGACATCTAGATGCCAACATTCTTAGAACTGTATTCCAGGTTGCAACTTTTTATATCAACTGTTTTTATAACTTCTCACCAATTCAGGAGAACACATGATTTTTATTACTGTGTGCTACACAACTCGGTCAGATTTTATCCATAGTTTAGTTTTCTCATTAATTTCTTTTGTAATTGCTTTACTCTATAAAGTAAGGCCCAGGGAAGATGCACACACTTACCATTTTCATGTATATCCCCTGAAGTTTCAGAGTTAGGGTCCTTGCCTGAGATGTTGAATGGGCAGGAATTTGTTACTTATTCTGGCTCAGTCCTGCCATAAATTTCCCCTCGTCTTCCATCCCCATCTTTGGTTATTGGAATTCAGTATCATCTGGTGCCTCTGGCAGTTTCTGCGAAGGAGAAGGGCCGGGGAGGCGTAAGGCAGAAGCAGTGCCCGACAGCCTCCCAGGCTCTCGCTCAGCTCTCTGCTTTTTTGGATGTGTAAAAAGGGGCATTCTTCGTTCTGACGTGAGGGCTATTTTTTGACAGTTTCCATTGTTCCCTACTCTTTGTTAACGGCTGAGGTCTTTTTGTCTGATTCCTTTTTCAGAAGTCGAGGCTGTTATGAGAGCTGTCTGCTCACAGGTTTGGGGAGTTTTCTTTTGTTGTCAAGAGTCCTGAGAGTTTCTTCCTCCCTTTTTCGGACTTGCTCGGGCAAACTCGTCCAGACAATATCTGCCTGAGGCGATTGCTGGGATATCCCCTTGTTGGTTCAGCAAGGAAAGTGGTCTTCAGAGCCACCCCCCTTGTGCCATGCTCTTGCTGTCATGGTCCACGTGGCTGTAGGAGAGCAAGTTGGTGAGTTCGGGGTTCTGAACACCTGCCTACACTGAAGCTCTTGCTGTTGTCTATGGGTTTGAATCTGGGAGTCAAGAATGGAAAATCTTTGGAAGATTCCTGTGGTAACATGGAATAGCTGTTCCTTAATACTCTGCACGTGTTTTTATGACTGTGAACAGATGATGATTACGCGTCATGCGGATTCATGAATCATCCACAAAAGGACCCAGAGGCCGGGTCTTTGGAAAAAGACATTCAAGGAAAGTCTCCATGACACAAACCATCCTGGGTGCTCGTGAGGCATGTGTGGCTCACATGGATCGTAGCTTGCTCACTGCAGCATTATTTTTTGTAGGGGTAATAAATGTTATGATTTGAGTTTAGCTCCACTCCCTAAACAGGCACAGGAATGAAGCTGCCAAGAGGGACACATTCCCAATGTACCACTTGGGTGGATTTTACACCTTCTGCTGAAGCGCTTAGTACTGGTTACTCTGGAGCCAAGATACTGGGTTAAACAGGTCTGATCCACTCATGATTCACATCTTGACTGAAGAAAGGGATCTGCAGATCTGGACCTCCATTTGTTCAGCTTCCAGCACTATCCCTCTGTAGTTTTACATTGTCGGTTCCTTTCATTATTTAAGCCTTGCTACCGCTGTAGCTATACTTAGAGAGGAAGGATATTATAATCTTGTGAAAGATTAAATTATTGTTACTGTAATCCAGCTGGAAGGGTAGCACTTTTCTCAGGGCAAGAGACAGCCAAGGTTTTTCCCATTCTGTCCTCCCCGTGTATGCAGGAAGGAAGTGCTGGCAAAGGCCCCCTCGGCTTCCTGTCGACTTCGGAGCACATTTCCAGACACAACCTTCTCCACCATCCATCACCCAGCCCAGCCAAACAATCAGGAAGTAACGGGAAAAACACACGTCTCGCATAAACACTTTGGAGGCAGCGGAAGCGCAAACCGCTGGGATTCGTGCACGAGCCAGTTTGGTCTGTCCGCTGTGTCTGCCAGCAGGTTACTGAGGATTTTCTTCCCTTTATAATTAAGTACTTTGATAATCAAAATTCCCCTTTATAAGAAGCATCTTATCAAAGGAAAAAAGGAGAAAAAGAAGGAAACGGGATGATGTTTACTAAGAAGCTACTGCCCTGACAGGTTGTGGAGCCTAAAGCCAAGGAAGCGACCGGGGATGCTCTCGGTCTGGAGCAGCCCCGAGTGCTGGGTCTGGCCTCAGGGGAAGGAAGTGCCTTGTCTGGCCTGATGGAGACAGGTTTCTGTCAGGTCTTCGGGGTAGGGCAGCAATGAGGCAAACGCTATCCGTGATGCCTTAAAGAAAGAGGAAATAAATAAGGTGGAGGCCTCACCTTTAAATGAATCGCCTTGGCTGAATGGGATTCTGTGCCTCTCCCCAAGAAAAGGCTCAGAACTGAACTGTGATCTTTTTCTTGTATTACTGGTTTTGTTTAAAAGCTGCATTGCGATATTTAGGTAGTATTTTCAGACCTGTCTGCGTTGTAACCTTTTTTTAACATTCCTTAAAACAGCTATTTGGTTTTATTTTTTTCAGTATGGCTTTAGTATTCTCGCCAACTTCGAGCTGGGAATTTCGGTTTGGGTCTGATAGCAAAAGCCTGCAAAGATCAGCTGTTGAGAAATGATGAGCAATCACTGAAACACTCAAGATCACTGAATAATCCCATTGTGCAACTGGATATGACAGAATATCGAGGGTCTAACTTGACGGAGAAACAACTTTTCAATATTTGAGGCTTAATTTTCCTTATACATCTAGCCTGCATGCTGTATGTATAAGGCTGAGCACCTAGGTTCGTCTGTCTGGGTGTGAGCATCCACACAGATAGAGCCCCGTCTGCATCACCACGGTCTCACTCTGTATTTTCCAGTAGGTATTTTGGAAGCCATCCTATTCTCCTTTGGCCTGAGATACTCCGAAGCTAGCTTTGGAGTAGTGTCCAACAGCAAGAGGATTGGTTTGTACTTGGGAGTGGAAGGAGTGGGGTGGAAAGACTATAAACCACCACAGCAATTACGCCTGCCCTCCTTTTTCAACTTGATGCTGCCCATGTTGAATTGTACTCTGTGTTTGAGCCCACGCCTCCCAGTCAGCTCAGCACATCAGCTCGTAAATTAGTGAGGAGTTAAAACACCTCCAAAACTTCTCTCTTTGGGTCAGTGGAAGGTTTGGGGTAAAAGTCAAGAGTCCAACTTAATGGTAAATTTAAAACTTACCCTGAAATTTCAGCAGTTGCTCATACTGTAAGAAAATAATATTTTGTGGCATTTTTTCCTGAATTAACTGACACTGCAGGATTCCTTCAACTTTTTCTGACTTTTAGCTCTGAAAAAGTCCTGTCAGTGATTTCTTCAGCGTGACGGCCTTTGCAGCGTGCCCAGTGTACTTGGGGTCAGAATAGTATTTACTTAAGGCTACGTTTTGGCAAAGTTGGGATGAAACTTGAATGTGAGTGTAAGCTCTAGAATTAAAGCAAGAGTATGTTGTTTTAATGATAAGGTTTTTAGGCTGGAGTTGTGGAAGTAATTGGTGAAGACTTTCCGGAAGCAAGTTGCGTACTACTGAAGTCTGTCTGCTCTGACCCCACAACCATACTGGGTGATGTGGTGGTTTTTGTAACAAATCTTTCAGTGCAGTTTATGCTTTTTATGCTTTTTTATCATATAAAAACCAGTGTGTAACTCTTAACAGTCTTGATAAGCAAAAAAATCCCCAGCTCCACGCTGGCTACCTGCACAATCGCTGCGTCTGCCCAGCCAGATGTGCTTTTCTGTGGTTATTTCATTTCTTCTCCTCTGTTCCACATTTTTATTGTCCTTTGTCTGGGCTTGCAACAGGCATGGGGTGGGGAGTAAGCTCTTTAAATGCCTTTACGGTACTCTGTGAGATCAAAATTATCTCTTATTTAAGGTCTTTACAGAATGCGGTATTACGGAGTCCTCATTTAAAATCTGAGGGCATTTCTGAAACACTCACAATTCTTTTTGAATCTACCAGAAATGCACATGAATAACACCAGTTGCAAAAGAAAAGAAGGTAAAAGTTACAGGGTGTGGGAAAGATAATAAACAGCAGTAATAGCTGATTGTTTACGAAAACAGTAACAAACCCAAAAAAACTTACCCATCAGGGCAATGGCCTAGAACTAAGAAAAGTCCAGTTTCCCCACTGGTCAGGGCTGAAAGTAGATGCCGTCAATTGAAGTTGTCAACTTTAAAAGAAAAAAAGCAAAACTCAGCAACATAGTTTCAGGTCCTGCCGTAGACCCGAAGTCCCCAGACAGTTTGTGGCATTTGGCAGTCTCATTTCCCTGTTTTGTGAAAGTATTAATCTTCCCCTTTGTGAAGCTGCTTGACTGTACATGGGAAAGTGCTCACATTAACAGCATGCAAAATTTCTTAATTTCCTTCTAGAAAATAATTTCTTGTGTCTTTTCTTGTCCTGGTGATCCTGTTTGGAGGCAGAAGACATCACTCTAACGGGCAGTGGGTGCAATTCTGCTCAGTTCCTACATGCACCGATCTTTTATTTATTTTATTAATCTAATTATGCGCTGTGACTGCGATGGGTTAAAAAAAAAAGAGACAGGGCTGTGATCTGTTGACAGTGTCCCTTTTAAGTACAAGAGTGCCAACTTGAAATCAATCCACCGCGTGCTAGCCCAGCAATGTAAGGAACGCGGGATGGCAGTAACATGATCAGATCTGCTGAAACCACCGAGCCGAAGTGCTGCCGTGCTGGGACAGGCTGCGAGCGGCCGAGGTGTTTATTTCAAGAGCCTGTGGCTGGGAGGACTGGTAATTCTCAAAGAAGTGAAAGCAGACAGGGACTCGCGAGCCCCTTCTGACATGTGGTGGTGGCTGTCACGGTTTGTGGCCCGAGGGAGGACGAGTCCTCAGGGCTGCCAAAGTCTCTGAAAGTCAAAGAAATGGGCTTGCGATAGTAAATGCTGTTTGCCCAGGGATTCGAAAACACTGCGTGATGGAGAGGGTTATGTTTAGACTGGAAATGTGGTCATACGACGTGAACTGATCGATAACAGAGAAGTTTTCCATGAATTGCCTGCTGGTCTCTACGTTCCTCTTTGCAAAAAGGGATGGAGTGTAAGAGCCGTTTCCTCCCACTCTGGTTCGTTCACATAAATCTAGCGAAGACAAGGGTCAAGTTAAATCCAGCTGTCCCAAACAACCTTCACAAACTCTGGTAAGGTCCAGGTAACAAACGTTGGAGGAAAAGCATGCTGTGAAATCAAACAAGCACTAATTATGAGAAAGACTGGAGGCGAAATTGTGTCCTACAACCCAGGGCTGCATTACTGCCTCTTGGAGCCTGTCACCATGCAGCGCCTTGAGGGACCACGGGGGTTGCTGCACCCTCCTTTCCCTGGCTCTCCAGGCGGATCTCCTCTGCCCCAGCTTGTGGGGAGCCTGCAGGGCGGTGTGTGCTGCCGGAGCAGGGGGGTGCCTGCAGCACGTCCCTGCAGATCTTCTCAGCCAAGGTGTCTGCCCCTCGGCAAAAGGGATTGGGAGTAAAAACGCAGCCTCCATTTGTGTGCAGGGAGGGAGGAACGACTCTGCCGTGGCAGGGATTCATTTGTGTTTTAGTGGGAACTGTGAGGCAATAGAAATGCCCTGCTCCGAGTCTAAAGCAGTGTTTGCCGTGTGTGATTGTGCGTTCTTTTAAATTAAACTATTTTGCAAGCACTTCCTTCCTGCATTTCTCAGAAGGAGGGAGGGGGTGTGTGCAAAGAATGTTTAACTGCCTTTGACGGAGGAGGAAAACTGAAGAAAACAAGAGATGCAATCCTAACTACTGACCTTTTACTTGAGCTTGGTGATGTTTTTCAGCAGCGGAGCCTCCAGGGAGTAACAGCATCCTCCTTGCTATTGTGCTGCCTGCCCAAAAAGGGGGCTAAAGTTCAGCTTTTATGATGTTCTCACTCTGGGCTTGTGGGAAAAAGGCCACATTCCCTTTCTTAGGTCATACGAGTGCAAGAGATGAGAGAGTCCTACAGTCTAACCCCAGGGCATTAGGCCAGTTCAGAATGGGACTGGGATAGACAGCTTGGTAAATACGCAGCCAGCTTTTTCTCCTTACGGAGATTCACAGCAGGTGGGAGGGTAATTTACATTGTTAAATTAAAAGGCACTGATTTATTTCATGTTGGTGTGTTATTGTTTCATAAAAGCACATGGGTTGCCATTACTCATAATGGATTCTTGCACTTTATTGTTAAATACTCCTTATCCACTTTGGTCGACAGTTACTGGAAATGAATGTTACCCACTAAGAGAAAAACAAGAGGCGAATAAGCATAAAACAAAACCCCAACCTCCTCCCCAACAAACCACAGTTTTTTAGGGGACCCTGCACGGTTTTGAAGGTTGAGATTATTGCAGTAGGTGTTCTCAAATTGTGCTTCTTATCCACCAGGCTGCACAGGGAAGAGTGTGTCCAGCAGGTCAAGGGAGGTCATCCTCCCCCTCTACTCTGCACTGGTGAGGCCACAACTGGAATACTGGGTCCAGTTCTGGGCCCCCCAGTTCAAGAGAGACAGGGAACTACTGGAGAGAGTCCAGCGCAGGGCAACAAAGATGATTGAGGGGTTGGAGCATCTCCCTTAGGAGGAAAGGCTGAGAGAGCTGGGACTCTTTAGGCTGGAGAAGAGAAGGCTGAGGGGGGACCTTATGAATGTTTACAAGTATCTACAGGGTGGGTTTAAGGAGGATGGAGCCAGGCTCTTTTCAGGGGTTCCCAGTAACAGGACGAGGGGTAACGGGCACAAGCTGGAACATAGGAAGTTCTGATGGTATAGGAGGACAAACTTCTTTACGGTGAGGGTGCCAGAGCACTGGGACAGGCTGCCCAGGGAGGGTGTGGAGTCCCCTTCTCTGGAGACTTTCAGGCCCCGCCTGGATGCAGTCCTGAGGGATGTGCTCTGGGCAGTCCTGCTTTAGCAGGGGAGTTGGGCTAGGTGATCTCTAGAGGTCCCTTCCAACTCTGGAATTCCATGATTCCGTGACTCCCCGTACCATGGTCTAGAGAGCCATCGGTCCCTTCGCTCTCTGGTGCAGGTCAGGCTCCCCATCTCATAGGTGCCACCTAGTCTTTTGCTCAGCACCATGGTAGGTGACTGTCACCAGTTCCCTTAGCAGCTTCTAGTGTTTCTATCCGTTGAGGTTTCCTTCAGCCCCGTTCTTGAAGTGTTGTTCAGTAGATACTGACCTGGTGTTTCTAAACGGCATGATCCTGGCTCTGGAGGGATGGTCGTGCTTCCTGAAGCGGAGCAGAGGAAGAGGATCTGCCTGGAAAGGCTGCCTATCTTAAGGATAGATACTGTTTTAAAATTACTATAAGACATACTGTTTAAAAAATGAATGTGGGTGATGCTGACGTCTGTCTGTGCATTTGCATCCTCTAAGCAGTGGTTTTATCTCCTGCTGAAGGTGCTCAAGGTGCTGCAGCGTCTTAGCCTGGCCGTGCTGGGCTGCAGCAGACGAAGGATCCTCTCTTGTGGCTGCCATACAAGTTTTATTCTAAGTTGGAGCCTTCTCTTTTGCGTCGTAGAGCACACAAAACTCAACTACTCTGCAGTTCATTGAAGAATATGCATCGCTACCTGTGATACAATTAATGATGTGTATCTCTGCGTGTGTGTGTTTTGGCAGAACGGAGCAAATGGAAGCGCTGACTGATCTGGTGGCTTCCTTGCAGCTGCAAGGGGGAGGTCTTGCTCCCTGCCCTTCTCCCTCGCGCCCTCACACCCAGTCCTGGGTATGCGAGTCATCCTCTGGGCTCCAGCGCTGCTACCTTGGACCCTTCACTGAGTTGGTTCACTTCGCTGGCCCAGCAAGAACTCATCCGTATTTTGGCCGAGTTAATTTATTGCCAGGGGGTGGGTGGGAGTGGTGGTGCCCCGCTGCAGAGCAGAGCCTGCGCGGGCTGGAGCAGGGGAGGGCTCCCGTATTTCCTCAGGGCGAGCTGCCAGGCAGGGAGGGTTCAGGTTGGTCGGTGTGACTGCGCTCCCGCACGATATGCAAAAGAGATGGAACGGGGACCTGTCACGTTGCTTTTGCTCCAGCAAAGTGGTGAAATGCAGCCAGATGTTAATTCAAAATACTTGAAATATGTGTATAGGCCAAAGCACACCTTTGTGTGGCTGTTCTGTGGGTGCAGATGTGTTTGTTAGGTATCCCCCCCTCAGTCATGCTTTCGCCTTCCCTGGTACCACACACCTGGGACACGGTGGAGCGTGTGATTATGGCGAGGTGAGGGCCAGCTCGACACACCTTGTGGGTTTTTTTGTCTTTTAGCATTGAGCCTTGCCTTTGCAGCGTCTTCAGTGAGTGACCCTCAAATTTGGTAAATACCATTATCTAGTTACCCGAGGTGTGCAGGCAGGTGTTTGGGTTATGGAGGAGAGAAATGAGGTACTGTCAACCTCTGGCATTTCTGGTTGTCAGCATCAGTGGTAGAGTACAAATTCACGCTGGGAAAACAGGCGTGAAGGCGAGGGAGGTTTGCCCGGAGGTTTGCTGCAGATGGGAGTTGGACCCTGATGTGAAGCCTGCGGGCAGTGGCATTCCCATAACCCCAGCGGTGTGTCTGAGCAGGGCATAATCGTGGTTCTTTTAGCCAACTTGAAAATTGCTTAATATTTATGTGTTTTTCTGGCTTACGAGTATTGATTTTCATACATACAAGAAAAAGCCTGTGGCAGGCTGATGTCTTGGCAGAGGTGCTGCATCTGCGCTGGCCCCACGCTCCTGCCCGGCCACCTGCTCCCCACCGCCCGCTGAGCAGCAGCGGCTCTAGTGGCTGGGGAAGAGCCGCCGTCCCTGTTGACTTCCAGGGAGGGCAGTCGTTAGACGGGATTGTGGGCTTTGGCTCTACAAATCATTCATTGAACCTTATTTAGTTTTGCCTAATTTGAAGAGGTATCTCTTTTCATTCTCTTCTGGATGCTCTTTGTACTTAGCTACACAGACATTGGGAGGGAGAAGAATTTTCTACATTGTTTATTTTTTCCTGGGGAAAAAGGAATTAAAATTTATCATCGGTTTTCCCTCCCCAGGGCTCTACCTCAGAAATATCTTCTGTAAAGCAGTTTTCAGGTTTTACTTCAAGAAGTATGTAGCAAACTCTCAGTAACTCAGCATAACAAAAGTTCATGCAGTTCAGAGCTTTCATGATTACAGAGGAGCTTTTCTTGGGATTTTTAAAATGTCCTAGGCACAATTAAAAGAATTTCTCAGCGAGGAGAGTGCAAGCTGGGGACTCTCCAGCAGATGTAATCACTCAAGGAAAACTTTGTTTGGCTTGGCTGGGTCCTGCCTTCGTTCCATGCGCTTTCATCCGCCGCCGGTCTTTGTCTCTCGCAGTGTCTCTCTGTCTGTCTTTGCCTCTGTCTTTCCCACTTTCCATCTCCCCGCATTCTCTTGCAGGCGGAATGGGGCAGCGTGAACCTGGCTACTTCCAAGACAACCGGGGAGACTGAAAGAGGGGCCTTTGGCTGTCAGGAGACTCCGCGGTCACCCACTTCCTAGAATTAAAGGCTGGGAGTTGATCTGTAAACCAGCCAAACTGGAGACAATGATTGGGTTTCCATTTTGTTCCTTTGATACTGACTTAAATACGTGCACCAAATGGGAAAACAAAATTTACATAAAAGTAAGTAAAAATCCACCTTCTTATACAGGTCTGTTCTGCCCTGTGTCTTCTGATGTGGATAACGCAGGTGGCAAAAGTCACCCATTGTTTCCTAACGGACTTTGGAAACCAGGGCTGCTCCTAGAGGCCTGATCCGTAAGTGACATCCTGGCTGTGGTGTGGGGTTTTTGGGAGCCCTGAGACGATGGGACTGGTGCAGCTGGAATCCCAGTGGGCGAGAGGAGGCTGCACGGACGCGTAGCAGCTCCAGGCACGGCTCGTGGGGACACTGAGAGTCCCCGTGATTCCGGCCACCCAGCAGGGTCTGTGCTTTGCTGGGGGCTGCACTGGGTTCCCACAGCTGCTGATACCAGGCGAGAACAAGTTGGAAGCAATTGTTAAAACAGAAGGATCCATACTGAAGTGAAAATAAAGCAGATGGATCCATACTGAAGTGAAAATGAAGGAGGCTGGGATTGGGCACCTGTTCTTGTTTCCTTGGGGGCTCTGCTGGGAGACTGTGGGTGAACTGCATCGCTTCCCAGTGCCCGTGTGGGGAAGAAGTGCAGCATCTTCGTGCCTTATAAACTAAGGTACAGCCTGAGGTGCGGCTTCTTAAAGCCACCAACACCCACTCGATGTAGAAAAGGAAAAATACAAACATGGGGGGCTGCTGTCTTCAAGGTAAGACCCGCTGTTGGCAGCTCTGTGTGATAGTGCTTCTTCAGCGCTGCTGCTTTGGGTATGTCTCAGTGGCATCACTGACTTGCAAGAAAGTGTTGAAGTGGTCACGGTAGGGACTGTAAAAGGATTGCATTTGGGAGATCAGTACGTCCTTGGCTGCAGGCAAGTCTGTGGGGAGATTTCAAAGAAATAAAAGAAATAAAGAAAGTGGTGGTGGAGGAGGGGAACCACGTGGAGAGGATTTTAGATAAATGCAGCTCACAAAGGCATACAGAGTTGTTCAGGTCGCTTTGTCTCAAACTTGGTGATGTTGTTGCAATGCCGGGGAAGCCAGTCCAGGCTTCCTAATGTGTTGGCTTTGGTGCTCCCGGAGGTCCAAAGCCAGCTCCTTCTGAACCGGCTGCGAGCTGTTACGGCTCTTAAAGCCTGCTGTGACTCCTGGATAGGGGATGCTCTGGATAGCACACAGAGCTGGTGAAGGTGAGTATTGCATTCAGTCGCATCTCTCGCACTGCGTGATGCCGTTCCGGGATGGAGCTCTTGTGACAGCGCATGGGGGGCACTTCGATGCTGGAATCCCTGGCAGCTGTGCGGGGCTCTCCGTGGAGAGCGGGCTCAGCCCACCTCCTGCACCCACCACTCGCTGCTTTAAGCTGTTACTGAGTCCACATATTTATTATCTTTCACTTCGATATCTGACTGTACTCATTTTCTGTTTTAAGAGTTTTTACATCATTATTATTCTAACCACATGCTCAAACAGGTCTGTGGTGGCTGATGTACTATAAACCAAAGTATTGTTAATACCAGGGCTTTGGTGCCAGGCCCTGTGTCCAGCGGTGTATAGTGATACGTTGTACTTCTGAGTGATGGGAGCTGTGGCGCACGGTCTGGTTCTTCCATGGGCATGATGGCATGCAAAAGACCATAATGAGTATTATATTTTAAATTCTATGTGCATTTTAAATAGGTGAAGCTATGAAAAAATAAGTACATGAAAGACTGTTGAACTTCCCTGATTGACAATTATCAGCTAATTCTTGGATATCCCCTGCCAAAATATTTAGCAGTATTAATTTTCCTGTGAGACCAAAGACTGAGAAGACTTTAACTCTGGTCATCAGTAATTCCTAAACAGGAATTGCCTCTCAGGAAAGTCAGGCTGAAGCATGCTCTCCTCCTTCTTCATTATTTTCCTTTGATTCCATGTAAAGCATTCTCCTCTGAGTGGTTTATATACTCCAAATGTCTCCTCAAACACAGAGTGGTGTCCCGCTTCCAGCCTCTCACCTGTCCCTTCCAGCATCTTTGCCGAACGTCCCATTCTTCCCACTGCCACAGCTGGCAATTAACTTCCCAAGCCGTGCTGCTTTTAGCTCTTTCCAGCGTACCTGTCTGTAAGCACACCTCATCCTTTCTCCCTGCTTGTGGGGAGCTCTCTTTTCCCAGATGAGGAGTGATGTGTTAAAGCGAATGTGAGTTGCCACTGGGCCACCCGCCGTCTGTTCAATGGTTCGTTCTCATTACCTGGCTGTCGCTGGCTGTCTCTAGCTGGGTGCGTTGCCCCTGCGTATGGGCGACAAGAGCTTGGCTGTGAAGAGCAGTACCTTTCCCCTGCTCCAGAACCACCCCTGGGATGATGTTGTTGTGCTTTCTGGGCATGAGCTGGTTTTCTGCTTTGAACTGCAGTGTGGTGCTGGGCCCTAGAAGCTCATCTTTAATTAGTGGGCAGCAGTGATTGCAGCACCATACTCTGCTGCATGATTTGGGCCTCTTGCAAGTTCCCTCATTGATGAAATTGCGATGAGGAGTGAGGAGGTTCCCGCTCAGGCACTGATGGGCATTTTAAACACTTCAGAAACCTGCGATGATTACTCAGGTTGAGTGAGAGAAATGCCTGCGAAATGGTTCATAAACCAAACAAACTGCTTTATAACCCAGCCCGGCTTCTCTCTCTAACAGCAGGACCGTTGCAGCACCCCGACGCTGTGTAGCCCACCCCAACACGGTTTGGGGAGATGGCAGGATATTGCACACTAAGCTGTTTTTCTCAGTTTTGATTCAGCAGCGTAACTCAGTATCTCACACGAAAAGACTTTCCATTGGTATTCATGGCTCATATTAACAGCTCCTCAACTGTTTCCTGCGGGTTTGGAGGGAAAGGATCTTTCCATGCATAATTTAATCACATTCAGCAGTGCGGCAGTTGGATTTTTTTTTTTCCACAGAAAATCTGTAACATCTTGTTAGTTAAATCTTGTAGTTTTAGAAATGTCAGCGAGGTTGCTTATCTTGTTCATTCAGATAAACACCTCTCAACATCCTGTTTTTCTTACGCCATACGAACAGGAAGAGAACGATTGTTTGAGATGTGCGTCAGTCAGAATTGTAACCAGGCAGCACCATACCCTCCCCATTGCCATAGAAACCGGCAAATCTCTTCAAACATGGTGGTGCTGAGCTGACAGGTATCCTCTCTTTTCTACTTAAACTCCCAAGGGCTGTAACTTTGCAAGTCATGTGTAGGTCCTCTCAAAGGTTAGGTTTTTTTATCTAAGAAGGTGCACCTATAAATTTTGCAAGTGAATAGCCATCGCTGCTTTGATCTTAAGTAGCAGTGATATCTTTTATTCAGCCTTGTATCTAGTACTAGAAACACTGAAATATCAAAGGCAAGCTGGTGAGTCGGTGGTAGCGCAGTGTGAAGCCCTGGGCAAGTTTTTGCCTGAGCCTGCGTGTAAAGTCTGTAACGTGTCCCAGAGAAGAATGGTTCGAGCCACGTGGCTCATGGAAAAGCATTCGGCTACTTTGCAATCACTTAAAGGTGACCTGGGGAGCTTTGTGCATGGAGGAAGAAGGGTCAGCATTTGGGGCACAGTTTGGAGTAATTGGAACTGTTCCTGGCACCTCAGGATGGGATTTTCAAAAGCACCAACAGGAGCAGAGACATTTGTGAATCACAGGATCACAGAATGGCCGGGGTTGGCAGGGACCTCCGGAGCTCATCTCCTCCAACCCCCCTGCCAGAGCAGGGTCACCTTAGAGCAGGTTGCACAGGAACGCGTCCAGGCGGGGTTTGAATGTCTCCAGAGACGGAGACTCCACCACCTCCCTGGGCAGCCTGTGCCAGGGCTCTGCCACCCTCACAGGAACGAAGTTCCTCCTCATGTTTAGGTGGAACTTCCTATGCTCAAGTTTGTGCCCGTTACCCCTTGTCCTGTCCCTGGGCACCACTGAGAAGAGCCTGGCCCCATCCTCCTGACACCCACCCTGTCAGTATTTATAAGCGTTGATGAGATCCCCCCTCAGTCGTCTTTTTTCCGGACTGAAGAGACCCAAATCCCTCAGCCTCTCTTCATGAGAGAGGTGTTCCAGTCCCCTCATCATCTTGGTAGCCCTTTGCTGTCCCCTCTCCAGCAGTTCCCTGTCCTTGAACCGGGGAGCCCAGAACTGGACACAGCACTCCAGGTGAAGAACATGGCATTTGAAGATTCTTGCTTTCTCTGGCAGTATGGAGTATCAGTACTGGAGACAGAGTTTTAGCGGAACACTCTGAGATGTGATTAGCTATGGGAAGAAGAAAGAATTTTTTAGTGTAGGAATTTTACCATTATTTTCAACATAAGCAAAGTACTTTGGCTGTGGAAAACTTCATTCAGCCTGGACAAATGGGCCTTCTCCACTTTGTTTACTTGAGTCTTTTAATTACATTGTAGATAAACTGGAGGGAAGCTGAAAAGTTACTTTACAAGCCATATTTTTGATTAGAAGAAAGCTATGATATTTTCGCCAATTAGCATTTAAAGCCAATGGGTTTGGTTCGCTGTACTGCCCAACGAGAGTGTGGGTCACGGGCGCCCACATCTGCCCGTCCTGCGCGGCTGTGGCTCGTAGCCTGTCTCCCCACGCAGGGGAGGAGGAGGAAGGAGGAGAAAAGGAGGAATGCACGGAGCTGGGGATGGTGTCGGAGGCATCAGCTCTTTAAAACACAGCCTGAGGGACAGAAAATAAGCCAGCAGTGCCGGGGACCTGCTAGGCCGGAGGAGTGGTGGTTGTTTACCCGCTGTTACCTGTGCCTTGGAGGAACGGCCGGGGGAAGAGCAGCAGAGGGAAAAGGGAATTTCCCAGCAAGAGGCTTCGGGAAGGCGGGTGGTGACTTCCCGGCCACGGTGCTGCCTGATGCAGGGCACCGGCGTTGGGCATCTGAGAGTGAGAGGTGAAATACTGCTGGGGTTGGTTAGTGTGTCTTCCTTCTGTCCTGCCTCAGAATGCTCAGAATGAAGATGTGGAAGTAAACAGAAAAAAGCAGCATTCACACGTAATTCCGACATACCTACATTCACAAAAAATTGTCAGAGATAAAATATGAAAAGGCATTCCTTTCAGTTGTCTGTATCTTTCCTCTCAGCAGATCTGTTAGGGCTGAAAATATCCACGCGCTGGGGGAGGCGACACTAATAGCTGCTGCGGACTTAGGCTTTTTTTGGGTTTTGTTTTTTAACTAATGGGAAAGATTTGTACAAGTTTTAACATGTGTTGGGTAGAGCATATCAAGAGGAACTCTCACACAGATACTGAAAAGCTGTGTATTTCAAAGTAAATGCTTAATAAAAGCAGTAAGTGGCAAAATGTAATGTGTTCTTAAATTTCTTAGCCTTGTTCCGATAATTGTGCCTCCCTTCTTGAATTTCGCCTATGTTAAGCATTGGGCAATAAAAGCTGTGGGCTTTTTCCTTGCTGGAAAAGTTCGTTTCGGTTGTAATTGCAAGATGCTGATCTTGTCTCTAGTACCCACCATTAATTGGAGTTTTGGCTGGGCTGACAGCTCTAGCGCTTGCCAGGCAATCTGGTGCCGAGGGTAGGATTGGAGCTGTTACAATAACCCCACTCCAGAGAGAGACAGTGCCAGAAGACGTGGAGGTGCTGCAGTCGTGGTTTTTCCCCCGTCGTTTTCTACCGGTAGAAAATTGGTCAGTGTATTAAGATCTACAAAAGCAGTAGATCTTCCTCTCTTAAGCAGAACTGGTCAGTGTTTTCCAGCAGTGTTCTACCAGAGTTTCCAGCAGAGTTTCCCCATCCGCAGCCCTACGCTCCCATGAGAAGCTCAGTGCACCTTTATTTGCATCGCTAAATAAGCTGGAGTCCTCACAACACAGGGCAGGAAGATGTTTCCATCCTCACTCCTATGTGACGCAAGATTTGGAGTGTCTTCTGAATGGTTTGTTAAAAGCGTTTCATGGTATAACTTGATAGAAAGCTCACGTGAACCCTAACTCGGGTGAAACTCTCCCTGATTTAAGCAGAAATTAAGCGTTACTGAAAAACTGGATTAAAAAGTTAGGATGTGGGCCCAAGCCCAGTGATGTTCCTCGGTTGATGTGTATGGAAATTTTTGTGTCGGCTTCCTTGGGTGAGAATTTCATCCATGGAGCTCTTCCTTCAAGGAGGTATTTACATTTAAAGCTGTGGCTGAAATTAGGTGGTGTCACTTGGGTCAGGTTAAAATACCTGGACTTCTGCAGCTGAAGGTCGGAACCTTTGTGTTGGGGAACTGAAAGTGGGCCAAATGTTTTTAGCTGTGTGTTTTAACGTGTGCTCAAAACACAGTCTAAATACTTTGCTAACATCAGGTCTCAACATGTAAAAGTTTCTATTTCAGCTTCTATTTTTAAAAACAGTTTAATTCTCATTTGGATACTTGGAGAACAAAGTTTCCTTGAACCTGATTACCTAGCTTCAGCGATCGGAATGGTCTCAGCTAGTAAAAAAACAACAAAAAAGTGAATGTCGACTTTACTGAGAGGGTTATTTTAATATGCTTCTGAAATACTGGCAGAAGAGCTGAAGTGTTCTTCAGGCTCACGTTGTCTTCCTCAGGTGTAACCTACAGATTTCCTGGGGCATTTGGGTTATCCAGCCACAGATGAAAACAAATTCTGTGTCTGATAGGGAGCACCTGAATCAGCAGCGCCAGTTATGAACTGTGTAGATAACCGACACAGAAACCCTTCGGAGCTGGGAGAAGCAGGATGCCCTCGGCGCCTGTCCCCGGGCTGATGGGGAAGGAGCTGCAGCGCTTTGGGTTCTGGAAAGGGCCGGGATGGCTGGTCCGTCCCCGCGGGGTTCAGCTCCGCCACCCTGCGCATCAGCCTCAGAGAGGGAGAGGTTCTGGCCCCCGCTCAGCATCTGCTGATTCTTCTTAAGTACACAGCAGTGAGGAACTGGCAGAAAAAAATGTGGGAATGGCATTTAAACAAGAATCAAACTATTGTTACTGTTCTAAAAAGAAAGTTGGATGACTTCAAAACATGTATTATGGCTTTTTAGTATTAACAGTTGGGTTTTTTCATGGAAAACTAGTTAGGAAAGACAGTTAAAGGTTCTTAGGTTTAGAACTTGGGGATTTCCAGAGATGTCTGGAGGGGAAAAAATACATATCTTTTTAGCTTTATGATAGTACTCTGCATCCATGGCCAGCAGATCCAGAGAGGTGATTCTGCCCGTCTACTCTGCTCTGGTGAGACCCCACCTGGAGTCCTGTGTCCAGCTCTGGAGCCCTCAGCACAAGAAGGACACGGACCTGTTGGAGTGGGTCCAGAGGAGGCCACGAAGATGATCCGAGGGCTGGAGCCCCTCTGCTGTGAGGACAGGCTGAGAGAGTTGGGGTTGTTCAGCCTGGAGAAGAGAAGGCTCCGGGGAGCCCTTCCAGCCCCTTCCAGTCCCTGAAGGGGGCCTCCAGGAAAGCTGGGGAGGGGCTGTTGGCAAGGGCATGTAGCGATCGGACGAGGGGCAATGGTTTTAAACTAGAGCAGGGCAGGTTTAGATCAGACATTGGGAAGAAGTTCTTTGCACAGAGGGTGGTGAGACACTGGCCCAGGTTGCCCAGAGAGGGGGTGGAGGCCCCATCCCTGGAGACATTCAAGGCCAGGCTGGATGAGGCTCTGAGCAACCTGATCTAGTTGAAGATGTCCCTGCTGCAGGGGGGTTGGACTAGATGGCCTTTAGAGGTCCCTTCCAACCCAACACATTCTGTAATTCTATTCTATGGTTCTATGATCTGATTCTTCTTTCCCAAACTGCAGTTCAGTCCACTAGACCTGCTGCTGCTGTTCCTGATGCTCTCAGTACTAAATAGCCAGAAAACAGGGACATGTTTAAGATGTTCCCCCTTTTATCCTGGACAATATTCATTTTCTTCAGCTTTGCAGGAGTGACAAGCTTTCAAGAAGGAATTGTTAGTTTTCTGGAGTGCTGTTTTACATGTTGGGTTTAAACTCATGAATTTCCATTTCTGTGAAAGTGCCATGAACTCAGTGTAGGGACGTTGCCTTGTGCCCTGGCTGTGACAGATCCTGCTGCCCTGGGCTTGTGGTGGCATGGTGAGAGCCCCATCGTGCAGCAGGGGGGGAGGAATGGCCCCTTCCACGGCGGGGAGTTCTGGGAGCTCCTCACCCTTCCCATACACTGAGATGTTGTATGGGAACAAAACCCATTTCTGTTTATCACTGAAAAAAACGCATGGAGCTGTTGGCTAAAGTTAGTAGAAATAGCTTGGCTGAATATTTGTAGGAAAATAAATATTTTATGATGAAGCTGTGTTTTTTGCATAACTAGGTTTGAACACAAGAACACAAGCCATGGTTTTGGCAGGACGGGAATCCACCGCGCTCCATGCCTTCAGTCGCCTCCCTGGCTGTGCCTGGCAGTGAAGGTGGAGGGAGAAGGTGTAGAAAATCAGAAGGATGAGGGGGTGCATGGGTGTCCTCCCCTCGGTGCGTGCCCCGACACCCATCAGTCCCTCAGCGCTCCCGTGGCAGGGATTGCATTGGCATCTTGGTGCTTAAGAACCCTTGATCATGAGGTTATAGACCATCAAACAGATGAGGAAACCATGAAAAGTGTCGCCAGTTACTTGCAAAAGGCTAACAATTGTTATATTTTTTGGCTTTTATTAATTTGGATTTCATTACCTGCCTCGAAAGCAACTTCTTAGTAGTATTTTTAGAATTGCCACTTACGTAAAAATAGGTGCACTTCTTCTTGTCAAGCCAGGGTGTATTGAAAGTATCCCCAAATGACTCCTGTTTGTCTGAGGTGGTGACTCTGTGCGTGTTTGGATCGATGGGCTGAGCTGCTCTCCTTTGCCACTGCGCGAGCAGAGGGGATGTTTCCGCTCCCCGAGAGCGGGACATGTTGGGCGCTGTGGGGGGACGTTCCTTAAGCCGGGTAACTTCTTCCTTAGGTTTCGTTTTTATTTCTTAAGTTGGCACCAGATCTGAAGGGCATCTGCTGGCGTGCCGCAGGCGGTGCTGGCTGGTGGTGATGCTCGGGTGTCTGCGTGCTCGGGTGGCAGAGGAGCGCGATGCCCGCGGGGTGCCGCGGCCGGGGCAGAGGAAGGTCCCTGGTTGGGGTCGCAGGGTGGAGGTGGCAGGGCCGCCCGCCCCCCGCCGCGGGGCCTGGCGAGCGGCTCTCCTCAATCTTCATTGACAAAAAGCACTAAGAAAATAAGAGGAAAATGTTATTGACTGTTCTGCCCAGACAAGCGAGCCTTGTCTTTAATGAGAGTGCATTTTGTTTGATCTGTGTTTTTTGGGTGGGAAATGATGAATTTTAGCCATTATGAAAACAAAAGCCATGGTTATTTGTAAGGATTGTTTTATAAGAAGCATATGTGTGCTTTATTATTCTTTTGCTTGAAGTGTGGGGGTTGTTTTCAGTTGGGAGGTTGCATTAGAAGAATGTGAACTTCTGACTCACTGAGGAACAGGGCATGTCTTAGCGAAATTGTGAGGTTTCCTATTATGTTTTCATAACTCAAATTTCTCAGAATGGAAGGGATCTCTTTTGCCCTTAGTTAAAGAATGACTTTTACTGCCATTGAGAAAGACCGGATTCTTTTTCTAGCTTGTATTGCTCTCAATGCACTTTTACTCTACCCACTGTTCTTCATTTCCCCTTCCCCTCTCCAGCATGGCAGTTTCTCAGTGTTCTGCCTGTGCAGCTCATTCTCCAGCCATATTTCTATTTCATCTCGAAATTTTAGCTTTTCAGTAACGATGTAGTCGGCAGCATAGACCAAAGTATGACTTAACATGGTGATCCCAGGAAGGGGTGGGCTCGGCTAATGGCATCTGAGGAATTCCAGCTTTTCTCTGGAAGAATCAAATGAGAAACATGAAATCAGCACTGGATGCATTGCCGAATGCTTTGTGATAAGCTTCTGCAAGGTTATGAGAGAAAATACAGTTAGTAGAGCTGTGATATAGTATTGCACACTGTCGCATTAATACAGTAGATCAAAACCAGAGACTCCAGTTCAGGAATTGCTGGCCTGTACCTTGCTATCCCACAGGCAAGGGACGTCATTGAATTACATGACTCCATTAAATCAGATCTGTCTGAACGATGGCGAAGAACCACCAGAAGATAAGCTTCTAGATACTGACCTCCCTCTAAAGTGTAGCAAAATATTTCCTGCTGAGCGAAACACTGTCTGCTTTGGATAGAAACGCAGCTTTCCCCTGCTTTGACACAGGGAGAGAGCTGGGCTGGTGGGAATTGTCTTGGCTTGAGCTGGGGTTTTTGTCTGCCCTACAAACCAAAACATGATCTGGTTCTGCTGTTGGAATTACGGTCCAGACCACACCGTGGTGATGCGTTAGGTGATGTGAACACCTCCATTGCAGTAACGATCCCAGCCGTGGGTTCTTCATCCGCTGGAGAGCCTGCTGGGAAGCCCAGGCACGGCCTCCGGCTCTGCTCTCCCCTGGAACAGGGACAAACGACTGTCACCTACGGGCATGGCAGGGCTGGAAGAGATGTGTCAGAGCAGTCACAGCTGGTCAACAAATGGAGAAATGAGGAACCATTCATGTTAAATGAGGATTCTGGCTACTGAAAATGAGCTGATGTTCATAATCAGGTGATTACAAGTGAGGAATTTTCTGCTTTTCGGGGTTTTTTTCCTCCTTTTCCCCTCCTGTCTGCTGCAGGTATTGCACTGGCTGTTAGTGCAGGAGGTAAATCCGAATGTGTGAATGAAGAACTGGAGGAACAAGTAATGAATGCTTTTCCCTTGGTGAACCTAGCCTCACAGACCTCCCAAAAGGCTAAATCTTTAATGTTAAAATTACAGGGGAGGTGTGTGGTGTGTGGAGTTTTTAAGACTGTGGTAGCTGAGTGTGGTTGCCTCCCTTCGGAGATCTGAAGGGTTCTGTGCGGTGGAGTTCAAAGCTCTGCCGATTAGAAAGCTGCAGCTAAAATTGGAAACCGAGCCAAAGGCTGGAGTGAGCCAGACATACCGTATAAAGAAGGACCCTCTCTGTCTCGTTGCTTCGTTTCCTTGTTTTTTGAATTCAGCTAAACCCACATAGGTACACACTTAAAAAGCATATTTGTCTTTTTTGCGGGAGACGCCATTAAGGAGCGGTAGCTGGGCATGGTGAGTGAATTTTGCAGCCCTAGAAATTGTGCTAAAGCAGAGCAATTTATTGCGTCTGCAATGAAATAGTTTTGTGACATCTGATCCTCTTGTAAATTTTGCACTGGAGGATTCGGTGGTGGGATGTAATTAGCATTTAAACTGATCAGGCTCTTCCAGCAGCATTCCTCTGCCTGTCTGCAGACACTGGGACAGGAGACGTCTCCCTGCGAGCCAGTACCTCTGGGCTGCTGCTGTTCTTGGTGAGACTCTCATCACTGCAGTCGGCGGAGACTGGGATGAGTCACTGAGTGGTTACTCCTTAGTCATAGTGTTCTTGGAAGTGAACTGTTATCATTCCTGGAAATATCTGTTCTCCCTAAGACACAGACTCCGCCATGAGCCTTAGACCACCTTGGTGCAGGTGCATCTGCGATGGGAGTACACACTCTTGGGAATAAAAACCCTCCCCATCCCCAAGACGGTGCGAGTTTCTGCTTAAAAGTGACGGGCAGGGATGGAGAAGGATGCGTTGGAAGTTCATCCTGGTCATGGTGCTCTTGGAATGGGAGTGATATTCCTGAAAAAATCAGTCTCCCTTAAGACAACTGCGGACAATTTAACTGGTAATGACAAGGTATCCAAGAGCCATAGACCCCCTCGGTTCAGTGAACTTGCAGACCTGATCAGCCTGGAGAAGAGAAGGCTCGGGGGAGACCTTGGAGCCCCTTCCAGTCCCTGAAGGGGGCCTACAGGAAAGCTGGGGAGGGGCTGTTGGCAAGGGCATGTAGCGATAGGACGAGGGGCAATGGTTTTAAACTAGAGCAGGGCAGGTTTAGATCAGACATTGGGAAGAAGTTCTTTGCACAGAGGGTGGTGAGACACTGGCCCAGGTTGCCCAGAGAGGGGGTGGAGGCCCCATCCCTGGAGACATTCAAGGCCAGGCTGGATGAGGCTCTGAGCAACCTGATCTAGCTGAAGATGTCCCTGCTCACTGCAGGGGGGTTGGACTAGATGGCCTTTAGAGGTCCCTTCCAACCCAACACATTCTATGGTTCTAGGATTCTATGACACAGGGCAAACATGGTGTTTGCCAAAGGGCTGCTGAAGCACTTGCGTTGGTACTGGTCTTCTTACCAGGGTTTCCCAGTAGTTCGGAGCTCTGCCTTCTTGGCTGCTTGCTAAGTTGTTTGGTTTTTGATTCTTTATGGGGAAAACAGCATTTTTATAAATGCCTCCCTTTATGTAAATCCCTCTTCACTCCCAGTTATAATTTATTTGGTGCAGTGCCACGTCTGTTAAGCAAAACACTTTGTGACTTTTATATTCAGCAAATGAATCGAGTGAGAACAGAGGAAAACTGAGCTTGTATTTGCAGAAAGCGGTGCCTGTCTCGGCTGTACTCGTGTGTCGGTGCAGACACAGCGCGAGCAGAGGTTGCATTTCATTGCGGGTGAAGGAGGAAATACGATCCTTGGCACTGTTCGGAAAAATACAGGCAAATTACAGCAATGCCATTAAATGTCATTTGGAACACGTGTTCTCAATAAGAAATGGAGAATGGATTGGTGCAAGGGGGATGGAGCGATACCGACAAACCCACTTCTCAGGATATTGCATCTAGTGAGTTCTGAGCAGCTAAAAAAACCCCGTCCTGCCTCTGGCGTTTGCAGCTTCTGATGCACTAATTACCCCTCACTCTTCCCTCCCTCGGAAACCGAGGAAGAGAGTTACATTAGCCTCGCTGCAAGGTTATATTTTAACTGGATACAGTTACGATGGAAACACGACAGTTACTCCAAAAGAAACAGCAATAAGCAAGAAGTTGCCCAAAGTTCCCAGCTCTGGGGATGGCGCTGCTTAGGGATGCTCTGGGGCGGTGGGAGGTGTCTTGGCCTCTGAATTTCTCACTGTTTTCAGTGAGATTTCCCCGTTTCCTTCCCAGGTTTGCTGGTGGCCTCGTCTCCCGCTCAGATTGCTGCCAGGGTGTTAAGCGTCTCTTGAACGTGCCTTCAGCAGGAGGGATGTTGTGGCAGGAGCAAACGCTGCTGCAATCACGTAATCCTCACTGCTTTTCAAAGCAGGGATTCAACTCTATCGTATCTGGTTTGATCAGTGACCGTTCATTCGAGTATGTGGGGCATCTTTACCGCTCCATGGTTATACAGTGTGTCAGGCGTCTCCCCACACACCCTGGGATAAATCCAAGTAAGAACAAATTACTGAAAAAGCCTCCTACAAAGCAAAAGGAAAAGGCACTGCCATGGCCTGCCAGCTAAACCCCACATATTCACGTATACATGCTTTTTTCTGGTCTTTCCGCTCATTTTAAAATAATACAGCACTTTACCTTTTATTTCTTTATTGTATCAAGTTTCTCTCTTTTTTTTTTTTTTTAAA
The DNA here is from genome assembly GCA_013398915.1 of Dromas ardeola. NCBI lineage: Eukaryota > Metazoa > Chordata > Aves > Charadriiformes > Dromadidae > Dromas > Dromas ardeola. Next base: position 52,127 of record VYZM01000077.1, on the reverse strand, counting down.
TTACAACCCATTGTATTTATTGCATAATACCTGTATATTCTAAAATTGTTTCTTTGTCTTTTAAATGTCATTTCATTGCTAGGAGAAACTCCAGATGGAATCATTTTCTCAAGCTCAAAAATACTTAAACAAGGTTGGAAGGTTTATTTATGTTGCGTGTGCTCATTAAAAGTAGGCACAGCGAGAAAAGCTAGGAGGTGTAAAAACGTGGCTTTCTATGGAGGAATTTTGTATCTTTTTAATTTTTAATTAGAGATTCAAAATTCGTCACTAGAAAATGTATCCCTTCGTTCTGTGCATCATCAAAGTGATTTCATTTCTGTTCCCTCTCAGCTTTCTGTTCTGTAAAGTTAGCACACATCTGGTGTGAACTGCAGACGCTTTTCTGAAAAAAATTGAGACAAAGTAGGTTTTGGTAAGAGACTTTGATTAATTCATAATCCGGATAGCAAACTGCTTGTTGGTTTCAGTTGTAACTGAGGTTATACAGCAGTGGGTGTACCCATCCTGCTGCTGAAACAGGAGTTGGCTGGATAACTCGGCTCCCCGGCCCGCCCCCAGTCTGTGCATTGCCTACACATTTATATATTTTAGTTTTTAAGTCAAATGGGCTAGCTGCACGTATGGTGACATTGAAGTATCTAGAACCTTTATTTTCCTTTCAGAAAAGTATCTCAAAGGCTTGTTGAGACTAACAGGAGTTCCCACAGAGGACGGATTTCAGGGATTTACTGGGGCAGAAAGCACACAAAACAATAGACAATGGTAAAAATTCACTGATTGTTTACTGGCTGGGTTGGATTTGTTACATATTCCATTAAACATTTATTAAAATCCTGTTAATTTGCAAGGCAGAGGTATAAGATGTCTGCCTAAAGATTTAACCATTAGCATTTTATTCTCGACCTTTTCTGTCCATGGATTTCAGCTGTGATTGACTGTTTGGTGGGTGTGATCCTGCCTTTCAGTCCCATTAGTCTCCTTTTTTGGGGGCTGCTTTTTATTTTTTGCATTCCATATCTTTTAATGAGTTGCCTGTAATTGTTCCAGGTCTCGGGCCGTGGGGCGTTTAATGGCTTTTGACACAAAGAAAAAGTGTTGAGAGATTTTTTCGTTGGTAAATTCCTGCTCTGGGGTTGGATGTCTCACTTTCCCCACGCGAGACACACCAGGAGCCCCCGTCAGAGCGCGGGTTTCTCCTGCCAGGATGTTTCAGCAGAACCGCTGAATAACGCGGCAGAATTCTGCAAGGACGCAATAGCAAAACCACGGCTTTACCTCACCAGCCTGCGGGCACCGCTTTTGTTGTGATCACAGCGGGTTTTGAGTGATGTATGCACAAAGGAAAAGGAGAGAATGAACAGAAAGTAGTTTATGGCTTTCCTCAAAGGCACTTTTCTAACTCAAAAATATAAGCCTTGTGGTTTATATGGTTTTGAAATGTAACCACAGATATTGAGAACTGGAAAACATTTGATTTACCATCTCCTCCAATTTTGGTACCGGATTCAGGGCAGAGGAAATATATTTTCAGAATGAAAAATGTTGAAAGGAAATATATGAATGTCAGACCTTTTAAAACAGGAACACACTATTTGGAGAAACTGACCGATGAAGAAATTGAGGTCTTTTGTGTCTTGATGGAGTGGGTGCAGATGTGTCTTTTTGAGGTCTCCACCAAAGTGCTATAACCTTCCTTTGGTGAAGCTTTGCCAGATATTTTATGGTCTGCAGCCCGTTTTTTGGAGCTGTGAAGGGTCAGGGTCAGACTGAGTACTTTCTCTTCGAGCTTGGTCCAGGAGCTGAATGGGATCAGCTGCCGGGGGCACATCTCAGCCGCTCCAGCGTGGTGGACCTGGCCGTCCTTGGCTGCTCACAGCTGGGAGCAGAGAGAGCTGATGCTCTCCTATTTGTAGCACTTTTTTTATGCTGTTTTACATGGCCTCATCCTTGTTTTGTTTGTTTGCTCATGGAATGAGCCTTGCTAATATATCTTTTCAGTATGTAGGAGACTCTGCAGAATTTAACTGTTCTTTAGAAGTGGAAGTTCTGGGTGTCCTTGGTGTGGCATATGAAGGTTTTTTTCTGGCCTCGGTGACCTATCTGTGCTTTTGCAGGCACTGTTCTGTCACTGGTGTAATACGTGTATCTTAGTAATTGCTGCTTCTTGCTCTTACTGCAGTGTCTGGAGGCCGCTCCAGAATTTCCCTGTTCTTGTCCTCTGAGTTGAGCCCAGATGCGCTTGTGGTTCAGTTATGACCGTTTGGTTTTCAGTTGCTTTGCTTTGTTCTTCCTTCCCTTGTATTTCTTCCTCTCTCCCTTTTGTGTTGAGCAATCGTCTGCTCTCCAGATTTGTTCTGGAAGGCTTATGAAACTCCTTCCAAGGTCCTGGCCTTTTTCCTTGGATATCTTGGCATTAGTTTCCTGATCCTTCTCTGGTTCCTTCTCGGATGTGGATGAGCAGGAACCTATCTGGTATTCCAGTGGGAACATAACAGTACTGTTACTGCTTCCTTATCCATGCCAAAGATGCTCATTTTTCACTCCTGAGGGGTGCCAGGAGAACCCTGAGGAGGCCGGTCCCCCCAGGGAGGTCCTGCAGAAGAAAGAAAAGATTAGTTGTTCATTTCTTTCAGGAGCCAAAATGATGTGGACCTTCACATTTACATCTTGTGTCCTAGCTGGAGGGTACCTTTTGGTCAGGTCATGCCAGCAGATGGGTGGTTGCCCTTCCCATGGTCGACCTTCTCCTGCCCCAGCGGTGGGGCCCTGGTCCGTGCCGCCAGCCGGCCTGGCTGCCCGGCAGCGGGGTCAGCAGCGCCCAGGGCACCTCAGAGAGATGTCTACATTATGGGTGCGTTCACTTCCAGGGGCTGGGGAGGGGGAAGGTTGTTTCCTAGTCAACCGTGCTCGCACGGCGGCATGCTGGCAGCGTGGGGAGTCGCTGAAAATTGAGTGGGGAGATGGTTTTCATGCGTCCATGTATGGAAAAAACGGTGAGATCTGATTTCAGTTGCAGGGAGGTAAGGTAGGAAAAAGTCACATAAGAAGAGGGCTTGTTTTGTTGATTGAGGTTTAGAAAGCTTTTTAACAAGTTGAGTTATTGGCTGTATCTGAAGTGAAACACTGCTTTCCTAACTGCTCTCATTTCCTGTATCATTCTGGCTTGTTCACTGCATTAATTACAGTTCAGATTTACAGTGTATTTGGTTACACACTGGGTTGCATTCTAGTTTTTTTTCCTGTGTGTGTATAAATTTCTGTGGGAGTCAGGCCAAGAGCAGAGTGTGTACATATGCGTGCACACACCACACACATGGGCTGCATTTGACCGTTAGCTGCTAATTTTGTGGGGAGTAGGGATCTGGATTTTCTTCTGTTCTGTTGTAAAAAGAGACTTTTCTTTTTCCAAAGGAACAGCAGTAGCTGAGAACAGCCAGTGTTTGGAGAGTTCAAGATTTCAGAACAAGCAGAGATGAGAGAAAATATTATCTTATGGATTGTAAATGTGGCATTTTTAATTTGGCTGGTGTTTCCCGGGGGTTAGTGGATAATGGGAATACTATCGTTCTCTTGGCTCGACCAGTAATCAGCTTGCTACTTAATATATTTCATAAATGCAGGGCTTCAGGGTTTAGTTGGATGAGGTAGAGCTTTTCACAGTTGAAGTAGCTTTTTGTGACCTGAAATATGAAGTGAGATGCGATACTAAGCAAGAAATCTAGCATTTGGAAATGAGCCATTTAGGAACTGTAGAACCCAGAAGGTGATTGAAAAGATGTTTCCTTTTCAGTTTAACATTTTTCATTTGGCTTTATGAAAACATAAGAGGAGCTGCATTAAATATACAAGGAGTGTTTTGGAGAAATTCAGATTTTTAAATTCATTCTCCACATTTAAACTGTTGATGCAGTAGAAGATTTTCATTCACAATATTCTGAGTCATGGTTTCGTAAGTAAATGATTGTGAATTAAATAGAACCAGATATCGAAAATGTTACTGCTTTTAAAATGAAATATTCTTAAGCATTTAGTTCAGAAATACTGGTATGATGAATAATACCGGTATGATGAATAATACCGGTATGATGAATGATAATAGATACAAAATAGCAGCTGAATGCAAGTTCTCAGATAACTAGGTGAAAAGTAAAAGAGAAAAGTTCCAAAAAACCTTCCTTTGTAATAACTGATCACTCTTTTTCTTAGCCCTGCCACTAATCCCAGCAGCATTTCATCTTTCCTCTTCCTCACACACCGTCTTACTGAATCCCATTGGAACCCGGCCTGCACCCAGCCCGGCTCGCCCGGCCACCACTCCCATGGCCACCACTCGCCCGGCCACCGCTCACCCAGCCACTACTCATCCGGCCACCACTCGCTCAGCCACCACTCACCCGGCCACCACTTGCCCAGCCGCCACTCGCCCGGCCACCAGGGCCGCCCGGTGCGCACCCAGCAAACCCAGGCTCATCTGCCCGTAAATTCACCCACTCGTGCCTTCCACCCACAGGTTGTGATGGATTTAACACTTTGGAGCCATTTCAATAAAAATTAACGCGTTGATGATCCTTCCCAACCTGTGCAAGGTGCCCACCCTTCTAGGGCCATTATGTTTTAATATGAAAAAGGGGGAGTCGGGGGAGACACGCAGCAGCAGCAGCATGATTTATTTGTAAATGCACCACTACAGCTTTTCAGTGTTTGAGCCCCTGTGGGTGTTTAGTTAAAGCCATGCATGGATGATGCCTGTTATTTTGTTAGGATTTCAGTGAGGGATTTTAGCACTTTAATCCTGACTGACAGTTGGAAGGTTGGTGGTTTCAAACACAGTGGCATGGAGTAGCTGATTTCTCTTCGGTGAAACAATGCACCAGTGTGTCTGGGCTGCCTGTACAGAGCCAATAAATCTGTTTTGTTTTGTTTTTCTCCCCCATTTTCTCTCTCTCTCCCTCTCTCTCTCTCCCTCTCTCTCTTTCCCCCTCCTCCAGGCCAGGACCCACTCCTACTGCTGAAAACCCTTCAGCTTCTCTGGACAAAGAAAGAGATGAAGAAGGTAAGGCTGAGCTCCCCTCCTCGCTGCAGTTAATAACTGCATGCAGAGCATGTCCAGACGCAGAACGCTTAGGTCAGACCTGCAATTCTTCATGATTGCTTTCAGTTCCAGCACACAGGGGAAGAGCCTATGCATTTGCAGCAAGAAGTGAAAAGAAAAGGTAGCTCTGTGTGATGTGAAGCAGCTCAGGGGCTCGTATAAAAGAGCTGAAGTTTACAGGGCTGAGTTACAGAGGGGAAAAAAATCAAAGTTGCCTTTGTTTTCTTTTAAACACTTTTTTTTGTCCATTAAATGGAGGGTCTTTGGGGGAGGGGGAAGAATATTTCTAGTAGCTGAAAAAATGAGGGTTGAAGTCAGTAGAAAAGTGCTCTTTGCCAAGTGGAATGATATCAAAGCCTTCGTATTCAAAGTATTTTTACTATTTTTTCTGATTTGGTTTGGTTTTGCCTTTTAGAGTGGTGAATACAATTTACACTGCCTGTCTAAAATTAGTGCTGTATTTTTATACAGCACCCTATGGGCTCTACATGGAGATTTCTCATTGGGAGTAAAATATACTTCATCTAAATTTGGGAGTTTGACAACTAACAAAAACACTAGATGCATCAGCTTAGCAGTGAGCTTCCCATGTCTAACTCTGCCTTGTTCAGGCAGGTTCATAGCCAAGACGTTTTTTTCTAAAAGACTCGAAAACCTGCAGCTCACCACATGGCCGCGTGGAATGTGTCCTGTGTGCAATGGCCGGCGGGGCTGAAGACCTTGGTGTACGTGCACCATCCTGGGTGTCTGGAGTGTTTAGTCATTGTCCTTGTCTGCCGCACTGAGACTTTCCATTACTGATAGTCTGTGGTTCCCAGCCAGAATAATTAAACAACTGGAACCACGGTGTGAGAGGTGCCTTTCTAAATGGTCAGTCACTGACATAGACTTGAGCTCAGCAACTCTGAAGTCTTGAGCTTTCTATCAAGTTTTGTTAGAGTTGGAAGAAAAAAAACATTATTTGTTAGGTCTTGAGGGCAGTTAATCCCACAAAACAACAGTAGGAAAGAGTAATCATCAAAATCTCTGTACTGTGAACCCTGGGATGTGTGTGGATTGTCAAGAAAAATACTCTGAAAAAAACAAATCCTCCCATCGACGTGTCCTTGGGCAGAGAGCACCGTGGCTTTCCTGCTGAGGGGGGAAAAGCTGGAGGATCCCCGTGAGTCACACTTGCAGCTCCGCTTAGTCGGTTTGGTTGTTTCTGGAATGCTCACCCCAATGAGACACGTGGTTTTGCGGTGCCTGCAGGCTGCAGCTCCCCGGTGGGGCAGGTCTGTCCCCCTCGGTCCTCGCCATCAGGCAGCGCCGCGTGGCTGCGGGCATGGACAGAAGCCTGTTTCTGAGCCTGGAGGATGCGTTTCTGAACCAGAAGAAAGGCCTTTTTAGAGAGATGAGGAGAGCTGTGGTGGGACCAGATGACAGCACAGCAGCAGCTGCCTCTAAGGTGGGGGAGCGGGGCCAGAGGAGGCCCCGGAGATGCTGGGAGGGCTGGAGCCCCTCTGCTGTGAGGACAGGCTGAGAGAGCTGGGGGGGTTCAGCCTGGAGAAGAGAAGGCTCCGGGGAGACCTTAGAGGAGACTTCCAGTATGTGAAGGGGGACTACAAGAAAGCTGGAGAGGGACTTTTTACAAGGGCGTGTAGTGATAGGATGAGGGGTAATGGTTTTAAACTGGAAGAAGGGAGATTTAGATTAGATATGAGGAAGAAATTCTTGGTGGTGGGCCCCTGGCCCAGGTTGCCCAGAGAAGCTGTGACTGCCCCATCCCTGGAGGGGTTCAAGGCCAGGTTGGACGGGGCTTGGAGCAACCTGGGCTGGTGGGAGGTGTCCCTGCCCAGGGCAGGGGGTGGCACTGGGTGGGCTTTAAGGTCCCTTCCAACCCCAACCATTCTGTGTTTCTATGAATGGTTTCTGACGCGTGCTCATCACACTGTCACTGAGATGGGCTAATCCACGCTCAGGGCATCGCCACCCTTCAGACATGCAGGGCACCCACAGCAAGTGCAGACGCTGTTTTCAGGGGCAGCTGCTGCCCTGCCCACTGTGTGCAGCTCGAGGTGTGTGCTGCTGCTGCTGACACCCGACTGTCCCCTTCAAATAAATGCGGGAAGCTGATTTACATACAACTCAGACTGCTCCGCTGACGTTTGAATGGCAGGGAGCTGCTTTGCCTTTTGCCGTGTGTGAATGTAAGGCAATGCCATCTATTAACTAGGGTGAATCAGTCCCTTGGTCTCACATCAATGACCATGAGCCGAAGGAAGGTATCTGTCCATGGCGTGACCTCAGTTCTGGAACATGTTTATAAGAAGTGGTCATTTTCTACACAGGAAAGACAGTTTTGGAATTACCAAGAAGCATCAGCAGACTGCCCTGAGCTGTGTAACTAGAAATAAGGGACCAAAACTGAATGAAGGAGTATGCAGTTTGAGCATCAGCAAAATTTTCCTATTCCCATGATCTGTCAGGCTGTAGAAATCCCCCAAGGAGCACTCCCTGCCATGGGAATCAATTGAAATGGAAATGGCAATTACACGTTTGAGAGGAATCCTTCTCTGGCAGAGAGACGAGCTGGGCAGCACAGCAGTCTTTCCTCTCTGATTTAGGTGTCTGACGCCTTTTTTTTTTTTCCTTTGTTTTTTTTCCCCATCAAAGTATACATAGCATAGCTGAAGTCTTCAGATTGCTAGGAAGGTTTGAATAAGGCTTTTCCCCTGCTTGTCAAAGTCTGGCTGGTACCAAGTCAAGATTCAGTCTGGATACCAACAGTCCGTGCGGCCGGTGGTAGTGTGGGTGTTTGGAGATGCTCTGCAGGCGAGAGCGGGGCCCGTGTCTGCCGGAGCCCGTCCTGCTAAAGCCCAGGCTCTGCCTCCAGCCCAAGGAGGAGCTGAGCGCTGTGGTGAAAGCTCTTGTTCAGTCTAAATGTGCTGAAGAGGGGCTTGGGGTGGGGGGGAGAAAAAAGAAGACAGGCCATTTATAAACAGTGCAATTTAGTTGTCGAGTTGCTTTGTTTTTCTTTGGCTGTTGCGTTGGATGTTTGTGGTTGGATAAGAGCTTGCCTTTTCCTTCTGCTGAATCTCGCAGTGAAGTTGGAGCCCTGTGTTTAACATTGCAAATTCTTGCCACAGGGAAAAATACTTACAGGGAGAAATCTGTTATCTGAAGTCACATCTTTGTTAGTCATCAGCTTTTTCATGCTGCATTTGATAATCTAGTGAGAAAGAAACAGTTTCTGTCGTAAACCGATAGGTTTTGTGGTTTTTCCAGAACATGAAAGACACTATGGAAAATAACTGTCTTCCAGTAAATATTGTCCATGAATAAAAAAGAACAAATTCATTGGCAAATTTTCTGTAGATTTTTGTTTGTTTTCCATGTCGTTCTTCAAACTTTATGTTGTTTCCATTGGAAGCTACGACTGGGGCCATCATATACAGTAAATTACAAGTGCTGGCTGCAGGCGGGAATGAGCATCTTTTGGATTTTGCTTTTTAGCCAGAAAAGAAAGAGAGCAGCTGCTCTTAGTGATTTCTTGTTTTCTGTCTCTGCTTCTGCCTCGCTCCATGCCAGTACATGTACCATGCGGTGAAAGGTCCTGTGTGGGTACTGAAGGATGCCACTTCTTCACCCTGCCAACCCTCCCAGCTCCTTGGAAACTACTTCTAATGTAAACATTATAAAGATATTGCTCAGTGCTGTTAATTTATCACTTCTACCAGATGGGTAGTAAGTAGCCTATTAACATTCACAAAGTGAGTGTCCAATTCCTTCACATTTCTAAACACATCGCCCTGGGATTCCTAAGATTTATGCCGTGGAGTTTTCCCATGTTCTGAGCCCCTTCCTACGGCCTGTAGCCTTGCAGAGGTGTGCGGTGCCTGGCACACAGTGACAGAAAATCCCCTGCTCAGGTAGGTTTGGAGGAAAGGAGCATAGATTTGCAGAATGGCAATCCGATAGAGTTTGAACGCTGAGACTTATTTCTTTTTAATCTTGGGTGTAAAATCCAAACCATTTTGATACTCCCAAACATTCTGTTACAGCGAGGAGCATTACGCCGTTGTGGCTGAAGTGGGTATAAGGTCAAATATCAAAGTTTGTGATACAAGAATGAGGAGGAGGGGTTTAAATGCTTTATTACTTGTAGGCCTGTTTGAAGACGAGTAGGTTTTGGAGCCCGGTTATCTACCTTCAATATTCCCATTTTCCTAATAACACCCCTTTCTCCAGCTCACTTCATTTCTCCCCCTCCCCCAAATCCCAAGCCCCTTTGCCTGCCCCCACAGAACAACTTCTCTGTCTTTATGGGATAATTAGTGTGGACAATTGCTGCTTTTCCCATTGGGTTTGAGGTGCAGTGAGCCATGAAGGAATCTGTAATGACATGAAAAGTCACTGGAGGCGCGGATGGTGGCTGAATAGCAACAGTTACCTCTCTGAATAGATTAAATTAAAAAAAATAAAGCTTTGTGTTCAGCTGGGGGAAGGGAGGATTCACTAATCTTTTTGTACATGACAATGTGGTTTTGTATCTCAGCAGCTCAAGGAAGAAATCAGGCGGGGCTTTGCGGGGCTGGAGGACCCATTGGCAGGACTCCTGGACATGCTGGAGAGCAGCAGCGATTGGAAGGGGAAAGGGCATTCCCTCGGGTACTACATCAGCACGGAGCTGCAGCTTTGGATAAAAGAGCATCCTGCTGTTCAACAGGTTAGAAAAAGAGAGAGCAAGAGAGCCAGGAGAGAGGAGAGGGCAATTGATTTTAATGTCCCTCAAGTGTCCCCAGTTTCACTTTATTCCGTAGTCCAGTGTCTTCTCTGTAGTCTCATGCAAACACGGTGGGACGAGGTGTGAAACTCGTACTGAGATGTTGTTATCTGTTGTATGCTGGCCTGACAATGAAATAATATTAGAAGCTGTGATGCGAGAGCTCTGTTTCCCCTTCCAAGCTGGGATTTCCATCTTTCCAGATCAAACCACTTTGATCAAGCGTTGATCTTGCAGCCTTTGCCGGGCTGGAGGCTTTCCCACTGGAATTCACATCCCTGCTGTCAGGATAAAACCAATTGCAGTAATCTACTCTGCATATTCTTCCAGTTCTGCAAATAGAAGCCAGTTACTGTACAATTGCTTAACTCCTGCCATATGGTGGGGAGCTTTTATCATCGGGAATGCAGAAAATGGTAACAGTATGACTTTTCAGCAGCTGAGTGATTAGCTTTGTAGCGTTGGGTCATCAGATTATGCGTCCTAATGTTTACCATTCCTTATGCCTCCATATATTCTGACCTATTGAGATTTTCTCTTTTTTGTATGCTTTTGGCTCTGAACTGCAAGATGCTTTTATGTTTGTATTGTTTCATTTCCCATTTTTCCAAAAGGCTGTTTTCAGATGCTGAGCTCTGCCATTACGGTATCTGCGAAGTGCAGCGAAGTGCTACTGGCACTGACATTCCTATGGCATAAGAGAATGATCGCGTAGGAACAGGAGGATTAATACTTCTGTCTGTGCATCTTTTGACGATGCTTTTGCTTCTCCTGTCCTTCTTGCACCCAGGAGCCAGCCTGGGAATGAAAATTGAATTCTTATGCCTGATAGGTGAGATGTCCCTTGAGGGCGTTGCTGGATTTAAAGATGGGAGCTAGAGGGGAGAATTTCTAAATAGCTGTGTTAGTAAAAGAGGGCATTTTTCCAGTTTCATATTTTACTTTTGCACAAGGCCATATGCCTTTTCCAGAATTATCCCGCAAACATTTAACGTTTTTAAATTGGATGCTGTGAAAAAAATGTGTATCATATTGTTCTGATTTCTGCTTGCAGACTCCATGGGGAAATTGGAGAATCCCTTCCCAAGGAATTGGCTTATTCCACTGTTTAAACAAGCTGCATTTTCAACTGCCATTGCATTGTAGCCATCTTTGCTAAATCTGTGTTTGATTTTTTTTCAGTCTGGCATCAAGCTGAAGAAGCTGCAGGCCCGTGTACTCCAAATACTAGCCCAGTGCCCAGCTAATCTTCTTGACCCTCTGATTAGCATTTACCAGCTCCATACAGCAGACCGGAACTGTTTGCTTGAGCATGTCAGTCATCTTTATCACAAGGGCCATTACAAAGAGGTGGGTCATGTCTTTCAAATAAATTTACCTACCCAGCTCTCTAGTTCTCTGTTAATGTCTGTGTCCTTTTTTGGATGCATTTCAATGTGAATTCCGTTTCATCCCAGCAGCTGCACACTGTGAATGGTGCAGCTTAGCGTGGTCTTCCCGTGTACACGAGTAGGCTGTGTTCAACCTCATTTTTTCTAATGGCTGAGTACAGAATGCCAGTGAATCCTTCCTCCACCCCTTTTTTGACCTTTGAAAGTAATAGGTTAATAGGGTTTAATTTGGAGAATTTAAGGGGATGGTTGTGTTCTTTTTTGTTTCCCTTGTCCTTGGCAAGAAAAGAAGGGATTTTAGTAGCTGGTCGTAGACCTGCTGTGCTATCTCCAATCTGCCTGCAGTGAGGAGGGGTTGGAAAAATCTCTGTGTTCCCATGTGATTACCCTAGCCAAAGGGTTCTCAGTTTGAGGAGTTTCGAAGCCTCTTTACCATTGAGGCTCATATTCAAAATGTGTTGCTACTTGCGTATTTGAGTTGGAGTGGCTGACGCCAGCAGGAGCTCACCAAACCCAGAATTTGGTATGTTTTGTCCTGTAGTTTAGAGTACTTGCAGCATCTCTGGCATCACCGTGATGTCTTGGTAGCCTTGTGAGTGTTCTCATGAGCAAACTACCATATTCTTAATGCTTTTTTTTCTTTTTTAAAGGCAAAAAACATAGGTTTGGTTTTCTCAGGGAAAGATGGTTCACTTTGATGGTGTAGAACAGCTTGATCTTGTTTAACAAAAGAAAAAATCAAATAACTTTTTAAAAATCCTATTCTTCAGTAAAGCCGAATTCTGAGATCATGGAATCCCATTCCTGTTGATTTCTTTGAATACTGCAACAAGGGTATTTCATACTTGATTAGAAGCTCACAGGTAGCTGTCTGAAACGTACTCTTTTGCTCAATAAGTTTTTGAGCGTGAGTCTTTGAAAATCCTAACAGAAACGTAGCATTTGACTATATTCGAGTGTGATTTTTAAGTTCGTGGCTCCAAAGATATTTACTGTTGTCACTGAAAATGCAGTTCTTTCTAGATCTGGTTTTGGAAAGCTCTAAATTTTTTTTGGTGTAATTGTTGAAACCTCAACTGCTGCTTACCCTCAGCCATAACTTTCTTCTAGTTTTGTTGCCAGAAGCATGAGCCGAATTATCTTCAAGAATAACAGGAAATCTTTTACTGCCCTTGGGAACTGATCATACCTGTGTTCACGGGAACAAACCCCAAAAAGCCTGGAACGAGGGTTCTGAGCACTTGCAGCGGGCTGTGGCGGGTCTGTTCATCCTGCTCTTTCCTGGCTTTCCGATGGGGCGGTAACGCAGATTCACATGCAGGATTTGTGGCTCTTCAGTCACGCACCTGAATGAACAGAAATCCTTCTAAATCCCCACTGTCATTATTTATTTTCTTGCTGTATTTACAAGACACCAGGCATTTATTCTAGAGCATTTCCTACTGTGGTGTGCAATCCATGGAGGTCCCCAGCTTTGCCCTGTGGACCAAGGCTCCTTTCCCTCACAGAGGTTTTGGAGAAGGATCTCTTCAGAAAATGAGGTTCCAGAGATCCCATGGTAGTTATTTGTTTCTGAAGCGCATCCGACCCTCCCTGGAGGCCTTGGTTCAGTAGAGCTGGTCAAAAGCTGGACCAGTTTGTAGATAGCTGCAGCTGGGCGGGTTGTGGTGGGCTGTGGGGCAGGGTGCCAGTGCCGTGGGGCGGCAGGGAGACCGTCAGGTGTGCACGGGCGGTGGGGGACTTGATGGAAGGTGGTGCAGGTGGAGGTAACTTTATTCTGATTCTCAGCATAAAATAGCTGTGGTGAGGAGGAACCCGACGGGGAGCACTGGCCAGCGGATGGCACTAGTGCTCCCATGATGCAGAAAAACAAGCCGATCCAGCGAGTGAAAGGAAAAAGCAGAGCCACGTAAGTGGGTTTGTGGTGCGTCTGGCCTGTTTGGGGTCTGTATCCATTCTTTTGTGAATGGAGTCGGCAGCTGCCGGAGGAGCACGGCAGCCCGGGGCCTCGCTCGGCGCTGTGCGAGGGCTCGCGGGTGGGCTCCTGCCGGCCCACACGGCGCGAGGAGGCAGACGGGTTCCACCGTCCCGCTCGGGGGGTTTCGGCTGAAGCGTGGCGGCTTTGTCCCCTTGCCCGAAGCCCCCCGAAGCCCCGGCCCGCGGCTCCACGCTGCCCTCGGCCCAGGCCGTGCCGCAGCCCGGCGCGCTGGGGAGGGCGATGGGTGCTGGTGGGGCCGGGACAATGGCGGGATTCAGCAGACCGGGGGTAATGCAGCGCGAGCGAGTCTGGGAGAGGCCCTGAATAGGCCAGGCTGTGCTTGAGAAGAATGAAGGGTAGGCAGAAGGCAAGCTAGTGTTTCATGGTCATCTTATGTTACACTTCAGCCTTTCAAAGAGTGTCTGGGGCTGGTTGAATGAACCCCTCTTGCACTGCGAATGCGGGAGCCCAAAGACAAAGGGGACTCTTGTCACTCGAAGGCCCCTTTCGGGAATAAAAGCCATTGTCACATGAACAGGGGCAGTCTGGCAGGCTGTGCATGCTTCAGTGCCCCATGATATCGCTAAGTCTCAGCAGAAATCACATTCAGGGCCCTGTCAGCTTTGATTAGCGGGGTCTCATGACTTAATGTGCTGCGATATTTCATGTCTAAGGGTGGCGGCTGTCTTTCTGTGGGATGAATGCCCTCTATTGTCCACTGAGTTATTTTATTTACATTTTTTTAAACAGCTTATAAAGGTAAAGAGATAGCTGTGCTTAAAGAAAAAAATCAAATTCCTTTGCTTCTGGATCAGTAGTGTGTGCTGCTCGGGTCAGATACAGTGAAACTTGTTTTCACAGTCAGCATCAAAGTTCTCGTCTTGTTTAACAGCTTTATAGTAAATTCTGAACAGGTGGCAGTGGAGCTGGGTTTAGGAAGGAAACAATAAATAATCTTTTTAGGCTCTGACAACCAGAAATATTCTTGGGCCTGAGAGAGCTCCCACTCCGGCTTCTCCGTATCGGTGACTAGCAGCATTTTTCTCCCCTTCATCAGTTTGGTTCTTAAACAAGACTATTGGACTAAGCTATTAGTGGGACAGGGAGTATTTCATTTTTAGCAGTTTTTTTGGTTGTTGTCCATCCGTATTTCTCTGTTAATTTCTACAAATAATGAAGGCTGATTCTAAATGTTAAATTCAGTGAATGTTTGCTCTTTCAATTAAGATAATGTGGATTATCTATTAAAATTCAGTTGTTAAAATTTGTCATAAAACAAGTTGAAGTACCCAGAGAAAAAGCTCTGTAGACACAGAATTCAAAGTTTTTGTCAACAATACGTACTACTACAGAAGTGATTTGATAATTCCGTAGGAAGGACAGTTGACCAAAGAGTTAAAGGAATACAAGTATGCTAAGGTGTAGAAATGCATAGTTCAATCACCAACATGACTTTCAATTCTCAGTGTAGGGATAGTTTGAACTTCGATTCAGGGATGTTATTGTTTGTAGTCCTACTTCATACATGGTGCCTGAGTACACATGGTGTATTTTTGCAAATCTGTCAATACAGAGCGGTGTTAAGATTGATTGAGCACATTAGGGGATATTGAGATTTTGGATTTCTTCACACTGACTTTTTTGAGCTGTTTTCAGGACAGTGAAAATGTGTCTGATATTGCTGCTTTCCCCCATTCGCCACCTTAATTACAAAGGCTTATTCAACTCTCGTATTTGGAAGTGCGTGCATGTGAATTTCCTTGTTTCTTTTAAATGAAACATAATAATTGATAAGAAAAACAAGGAAAATGTTACAGGGGATGTTTCTCATGTAAAGGTGATGATGTCAGTCTCAAGTCCTTTTTTCCTGTTAACTTAATCTACTGCTAAAGGACAGCTTTAGTAGCACGTTGCCTGCTAGATTCATGCTGCCCCACAACAGAGGTAGCCAACGTGCGGGCCGCAGACCACTCTGCCGCCCGCTACCAAACATCACGTCTTCTGGAGCTGCCTCTGCCAATGGGCGTCTGTCTGGTAAAGTGGTTGGGAAGGTGTTGCTGGGAAATAATAATTCAGAAGATAGTATTCTGCTCCATCTGCCAGCATTTCTGGGCTGTTGTCAAACCAGCGGGCTCTTGGAGAAGAGGTGCGAATGTGCAGCAGATCCAGCCATGCAGAAGACGTGCGAATGTGCAGCAGATCCAGCCATGCAGAGAGTCTGGTGAAGGTTGGTGGCCTGTGTGCACGGGAAGCTGGGGTGGTGCTCTAGAGGATCACTCGTTTGTGAGTATGCAGTGACCAGTTAAACCAGGTTTAAAACTGCTTTGAGTGACCTGAGGAAGACAAATTATGGAAGTGTGTGTTTCATTTCCCTCTTCCCTTCACCTGTGCATGCGCATATTCCAACCTTGACTTCTACTTTTCTCCCTCTACCTCAAATTCTTTAGATAGGAGTAACCTGCCACTACTTCATTTTGATGGTCTCACTTCTTATAAAATATGTTCATGCTGTCTTAAAAGTGGACCTGGGAAATGTCATGTTTTTCTCATTTCTGAAGATCTTCCTGAAGACAGCTGTGTATATCGTGTGCTCTTTAAGCAGGAAGTAATTAAACATCTAACCTGATGTCATACACTATGCAGTGATGCACTCTGGAGTTTGAGCAAAGCTGATTAGCCACAAGTTTGAAATGAGTGATTCCAAAACACAAAACAGATGTTCCCAATGATTAATATGTGGTGTGCCTTTTACTCAATTATTTCTACCATTATTATGAATCCAGGCTTTGATCACTGTGATTTTCTTAAAGTTGACGTTGGATCCTCCTCTGCAAAGTCTCGTTCTGTTGTTTGGTTTGTTCTATGGGTTTTCAGAAATTCCTTCACCATTGGTTCAGAAATGCTACAGTAAGTCAAGCACAGGCATATTTACGTTTGTGTTGCCCCAACTTGCTTGTAGCAGAGCTAAGTAATGCAGGAGTCATCAGAAACCGTTTGTGTCTGTCCTGCATCATCACTCCAAACAGTGCTACTAGCAAAAGGTTGTTCCTCTCATGCTAACCCCACCGTGGGAAAGTTGCCTAAATTGTCAGTGTAGACACCACCCAAGTGCACAAGCCCTTGGAGATAAGATCTTGTGTGGCTTCCTGCACTTCGTACTGTATATGGAAAGAAAAGTCATTTTTAGATGAGACGCAGCCAGTTGCACTCAAAGCAAGTAGAGAGGACCAGGTATTGGTGCAGGGTGCTCTGGGCTTGTGTGTTCACTTCAAAACAGTCACCGTTTTCCCATACTCTTTTTTTTGCAATCGCATGACTAGGAGAGTGGTCTGGTGCTCGTGGCTTGGCCTGAGTGCGTCAAGTTTGGGTAACTTCCCCCATCCTATGGTCAACGCACCTATGAGCGTTTTAGATACATTTAATGTAGTATTGCCCAGCTTTGAATTCTTCCCCGTCCTCATCCAGACCAATCCTTTGCTATATTTTTAAGTGTTCAGCCTTGGGAAACAAAACTATTACGAACTGTCCAAATACGATTTTCGCTTTCACCATAATTAAATCAAAGAATGACCCAAAGCTCGCCAAGGACAATCAGAAGACTCACAAACTTTGGTGGGAATTGAGTCAGGCAGTGGGTCACCTTTTCTGCTGTACGAAGCAGTGGCTTCATCATGTACCTGTCCCTTACCCACTTGGGGGATGCAAGGCAAGAGAGGAACCAACCTTTCCCATATTTCTGTGGGGCCAGGAGGGTTTTAGTCGAGGGAGGTGATTCTGCCCTTCTACTCCACTGTGGTGAGACCCCACCTGGAGTCCTGTGTCCAGCTCTGGAGCCCTCAGCGCAAGAAGGACACGGACCTGTTGGAGCGGGGCCAGAGGAGGCCATGAAGATGATCCGAGGGCTGGAGCCCCTCTGCTGTGAGGACAGGCTGAGAGAGTTGGGGTTGTTCAGCCTGGAGAAGAGAAGGCTCCGGGGAGACCTTATAGCGGCCTTCCAGTCCCTGAAGGGGGCTAAAGGAAGGATTTCCTGACTCTTTGTCAGGGAGTGTAATGATAGGACGAGGAGTAATGGTTTCAAACTGAAAGAGGGGAGATTTATATTGGATATTAGGAAGCAATTCTTTGCTGGGAGGGAGGTGAGCCCCTGGCCAAGGTTGCCCAGAGAAGCTGTGGCTGCCCCATCCCTGGAGGGGTTCAAGGCCAGGTTGGACGGGGCTTGGAGCAACCTGGGCTGGTGGGAGGTGTCCCTGCCCAGGGCAGGGGGTGGCACTGGGTGGGCTTTAAGGTCCCTTCCAACCCCAACCATTCTATGATTCTATGATTCTATGAAAGACTTTTATGTGTAGCGATAATGCTACACATAATTCTTCGCTGTTATTAGATTACATGCTAGGAACTCTCTGTGCGTTAAGTGTATTTTTGTGAAAAGGCTACTAGTACCAGCAGTCAGGACTATAACGTGTTCTTTTTACAGTTTGAGGTAGGGTGGGTAGACCCTGTTAAGCTGATGATATCTTGGTGTTCACCAGGGCTTTTCCGTATTCCTGCGTAATAGCTAAGGGGTTTCGCTCATTGGTCAGCTGGTGATGTGGGGGAGGTATCGGCTGTTTAGGATGTCTGTTGCCCTGCTGATCCGACCTGAGTCAGAGCATCTGCAGTTGGATTAACGTAATTGCTAGCTCCCACCTACGCTGGCCAATCTTCCAGCACAGCTTGGAGGGTGCAGCTCTGCATATGGGGAAATGCAAGTGTTTCTTCTGTGGGGAGGGGGATTTGCACCATTTCAGTTACAGCACACTGTCTGCCTAATTAGAATGTTCGTTTTCTAACTACAAAATGAGTCTGAGAGTGAGGTGTTGCTTTTCTGGAGATATTATCGTCTATAAACAGACTGTTAAAAATAGGGTCGTTTTACACAAAACTTGTTTGTGGAGTGAAACAATTCAAAACATGATAATAACAAAGCAAAATCTTAAAATAGCTCTAAGTCAAGACCACAGACACAGCTGCCAAACACTTTCATCTTTATTACAGTTACTCATATCTCTTCTCTTATTATTCCTATTGTAAACACACTGATATTATCTAAGTTGTCCTCGCTATTCAGCCAGCCAGCCCGTGTAACTACACCCTGCCATCCAGCCTGCTTGTTTGTTCCTAGGGCCCAGGCCTTGCGTCTCCTGCTACGTTGAGCTTTGTGTGCGGACGAAGCTCCTGCCCCGCTGCTGACGGGGTTCCCCGCTGTGGGAAGTTCCTGCCAGCAGCACAATCCGTCTGACTGCTCCATCCCCTACTTTAGCCAGGTGATGGGAAAATGATGTTAAAAACCAGCTTGTGTGATCTGCTTGAAGCGGGTGAGCGTTCATGGCAGGGCGGCGGTCCTCTGACCAGCAGTGGTGGTGGCGGGAGCTGGGTCTGCCACCGCTGGGGTTGAAAGGCGATGCCTCTCCACACTTTGGCTAAATGAGTATTTGTTGCTCTACACTCTTTGGTACAGAGTAGAATATCCATCTAGTAAAAGAGAAAAAGCTAACCTGACACGGCACATGTTCATCTGATTAAGTCACCTGTACGGTTAACAGAGATGGAGATAAAACTATGCCATTTAGATAACAGTTCTGCAATTAGGTTAATCTGAACATGCATGTGAACATTAAAAAGCTATTAGGGAAACCATTGTATGCTTGCATGTTTGAACTAACGGATTGCTTGTTTAATAAAAAGATACTAATGAGATCAAAGGGTGAAACAAGATTTTGAGAGTTGCAGGTTGGAGGTTTTTTGTTTTGTTTTGTTGGTTTTTTTTTTTTATTCGGCAAACTGAGATAGCTGGGAGGAGAATAAAACCAGATGCCAAAGCTTTGGAGACCCAAAACCCTTCTTCAGGTCCAAAACAGAAGTAGCAACCTTCAAGCCATGTACAAGTTGAGAATAATCACTCAGCTTGAACTTTGTGCCGTTCATCTGGTAATTTGAGAGAAAAGGTACCTGAGGCTGGTGGAGCAGAGTGGCATATCGGCCTCTAAACAGGGGGAGTAGTTATAAAGCCTGGAGTGAGAGATTTGGTTGAAGATTTAGCTGGGCTGAGAAACGGTGCTGTGCCTTTCTGCCCAGTATCTGGTCTGTGGCTTACGGTCACTGAATTAATGTTTTTGCTTTTGTCACTAAAAGCTCTTCTGTTGATTTCTCTTTTTGGGATGAGGCTGGACTGTCAGTGACCCAGTGCTCCTTTTGTGTTAGAACAAACAAGTAAACAAAAACCCCAACACCCCTCATCAATAAAAGCCCCAAACCCAAACCTAAAACAAACAGGCAAAAAATATGTTTTCCCGCTGTTAACTGGGTATCTCTGTTCATTATGGACAGTAAGACTGAACGATTGAACTTGTATGGTGTGTGCTGGCTGCCTGCTTTTGTGCAGTCGGTCTGTGGTGCAGCGGATGAAATACGTGCCTGAATTTCCCCAAAGGTGCCGTAACCCGCAGCTCCTGCTGTCGGCGGCGCTCGGGTGTGCTGTGAGTTTGGTGTGTGTCGCTTGGCTGGGTCTGCACAACGTGTGCCTCCAGTGATGAGTTAAACTGAGGTGTCATTGGAATGCTAGGAGACACCACAGAAAATGTGTTCCAAGGTGTGCTCCTGCCCCCACTTTGGTTATTTTTCTGGTTAAATTTTTCTGTAAGGGTTTCATGCAGGTGAGGTGTAATGAGGAGGTTTGTGTTTGCTTGGGGGGAATGGACGTTTTTTACTGTGTTATATTTGTTTGCATACTCTAACAAATAACACAGTGCTAAAATGCAATGATTTTGACAAATAAATCCATCACTTTCATGATCTTTCTCTCAAAGCAAAATCAATCACAGATAGCAGAGAAACCTGCTGAAGAGAAGAGCTTTTCCTCTACGCCCTAACATACTGGTTTTATCCTCATCTGAATAAACAGGCATTTGTGAACTCAGCTCATTCCGTACTTTGTCCTGTTGCTTAGCGTTCCATGCATGCTGCAGGAGGGTCAGAGAAGTCGTGTTACTAACCATTTGGGGAAATACAGCCTAAGTTTGCAAAGCAATTAGAAGGACGCTTCATGTAAAGCGTCCTTGTTACCTAGGTCACAACTCCGTCAGTACTAACACATAAATGCGCTAGAAGGCTCCTTGCTCTTATTACTGTATTTACTGGGACAATACACTATATTAAAGAAAGCCATTATATGCTTATTCTGTATTTGAGATCCAAGTATTCTCACACAATACAGAAATTAGACACTATTAACTGCTTAAAATCCAAATTAATTTATATGCCTCCCAAGCAATGCACAGTCAGATGTTAATACATTTCTGTAATCACCCAGCTGGGACAGGATAGGCAGCAGCTGAACCAGTTCTGCTGCCGGTCTGAGTTACCACAGTTCACCATAGCAGGGTTTCCTCATCTCCAGAAGACACTGATTTGGAGTTAATTTGTGACCGTGGCAGGTCTTGGCTTATCAAAGATTTGTGGGTACCACAAAAGGGGAGAATACAGTTCTTGCCGTCTTTCTGATTGTGGTGAGCCGTAGCGCTTTCAGGGGTGTGGAGCTACGTGGAAATTATAAACACTAAGACCGCTTGTTTTCAGAGTCTTTGAGATCTGGAGTTGCTTTCACAAAATGCAACTATTTTACAAAATTTAGAAGGCAAAACAAGATGGATAAAGTTAAATCAGAAAGGTGTGGTGGGTCAGGTGACTTTTACAATTATATTGATAGAAAAATCCATTTTAGCTGATTTTGTCCAAGCACTTTGTGTTCTCCTGCTCTTTCTGCCAGACAACTTGATCTCCAGGGTGTGCTGCTGCTTAGAATATGCACCTCTGCCAGGAGCGTTCTGTACGTTTCCACGTGGAATGCATGTGGCCAAATGTTTATATGATTTGTACTTGAAAATTGAACAGAAATAATTAACAAATTAAAAATTTGTATAATAGCATATATACTTTGCTTTGGAATAATGTCCACTTACCCACTGTGTCATTCTTCTCCTAAATACACAATGTATTTTGTATTTTCTAGGCAGTCATGATGAGTATTAAGCTAAAATTACAGCCAGATCAAGATGTGGAGAAGGTGAGTCATTTCCTCTGCAGGCTTCTCTGTCATCAGATCCACCTTTTGTTTAGCCAGAGATCCATCAGGGCCCTCCAAGTTGTGCTGCCTTTCACTTGAGGCTTTGCTTTGTTCCCAAGAAGTAACTGCTGCATTGCCGATGTGTCTTCACATCTAGGGAAGTGACAGGGTGTATTTTGTTAGACCCCATTACAGCTTACTGGACTGTTTTCCTAGCCCCAGCCACTGTTCTAAAAAAATTCTAGCTGTGTTCTTGACAAACGGTTATCACTATGATGGCGTTTAGCTCTTTTGCTGTTTCGAAGCTTTGCTAATATTTGTGTTGAAAATGTCACGTCATTTGTGTTGGGTAATATTTGTGCTGAAAATGTCACATCACTCTTTTAGGCAGCTCTGGTCGATCAAGCAGGGGGTTCGTGACTTGCTCGCCATGTCTGAGCAGCAGGGAGTGGGGACAGCCCTCTGCCAGCTCCCAGTCTGCAACGTCCCCAACCTCTTCCGTGCCTTCTGCCTGCTGCAGCGCTCAGCCTGCAGAACATGAGGATCAGAGGCAGGGCACAGTGCTTTAAATGGAATTTCTTCTCCTAGATGTGTACGCCGCTGCTGCTCCAAGATAAAACTAACTTGGTGGAAGATTATGTGGGAGAATATCCTGAGCTCCAGAGCAAGCTCTTGCAGATCCTGGACGCATGGTGTGAACCTGGTTTTAACATCAGCAACATCACAAGGTAGAAACCCTTGTTTACTTTCCAAATAGCTGGGGCCAACTTGCTGTCAGAGGACAGTGTGTTCTCTGGTTGTCTATCTAAGATAATTTCTCAGGATAATGGAGTGCAATATATTTAGTTTTCAGCTGAGAAAGGGGAAATTCTGGTGTCTGTGCCAGAGTCTTCCCAAACACCTCAGCCCACGAGACAGAGGTATCATTCCTATTGACAGATGCTTGGTTCCTGCCAGGAGCCAGGAGTGCAAAATGAAACTTGTGCAGTAGATCTCAGCAATACAACAATATCAAAGCTTCCTCCGGGAGGTTGTAGCAATCAGACTCTCGTGCTTTGCTGCAGACAAGAGTGAGTTTCAGTATCGGTTGTACAGGTTTTGCAGGAAGATAATACTGTGATGAAGTGGCAGAAAAACAAGAGATGCAAGTGGTTAACCTTCATGTGCTCATTGAAATAGTCGTGTGTGTTTTAATTTATAAATTGCCTCTCACTAGAATAGCTCCTGTCAGTCACAAAGCCAACTGTACAGTCAGACTCACGGCGTAGATGCCATAGTTGCAGTCTTAGTTCTGAAAGCAGGCAGAGGGAATGGCTGGCTTTCTCTTTCTTTAAAATAAGCCTCTGGACTTGCTTCAGTCATTGACAGGGAAATTTGTGCGGTTGTATTGATGGCTCCTTGCTGTTATTCGGGAAAGGTAGGGGACTGTTCTTACCAACACCTTGCAAACCCTCATACCTCTACTGTTAAATATCTGCTATTTGGGAAACATACTTTGGGCGATTACATAGATGTTCTTTCTGATTTTGTTTATTTGCTTACAGACAGTATCAAGGCCTGTCCGGGTACAAACCAGATAAATTTAACCGCAAAATGCTAAACAAGCTGGTCTTCAGACTCCTAGACCGATTTAACGTCGATCCAGGTATGTGATACTGTAACATATTGTGGAGTTATCTCACCAATAAAGAACAGATGAAGTCAATTTGTCTTCTTCCATGTTCAGCAAGGAATCTCTGCTGCAATTTATCATGGGAAGTTTCAGGGTTTAATTAATGGTATTGAAAAACAAAGCTGGTAAGTTATGGGAATTATCACTTTGTTCTGTCAAAGAATTAAGTGCTTGTGACTAATAGACTGCTGCTTCCACGATATGAAATAAATCTTGACCTCAGAATGGCTCTACATAAACACATGATGGTCAGCTTTGAGTTATGACTCCATTCCACTCACATAAGAGGCAGGTCATTATTCATCTGGGGATCTGTTTTCTAGAGTTATGGGCCCATCAGCTGGGAAGAGATAACCCTTGGGCAGAGCCCTTTGTATTCTTTGCATAAACTAGGGTTGGTGGTAAAGAATTTTAAGACTCTTGCAGCCTTCCAAGAGAAGTAACACATTTTTCATCACTGTTTTTCATCACTGGCTTCACTACCAGTTATCTAATAAAATCTAATTTGTTTTGCTTTGGTTGTTAGCAGTGACTGTTGATCTTTTTTTCCTTCTCTTTGGGACCTTGTGTCAGACACCTTTAGGTGCACCGTTAGATGTTACCCTGCAAAGCTTTCCATCATCAGCCCAAAATAGGCAATTCTCTTTTCTTGGACTGAAAAGTGTTTTCTAACCACAAATTGTGGGCTTATTACACCTGGCAGCAACACTATGTTGCATATTAATCTTCACATCTTCAGACTGCTGTTCAAAAGTTAATATGATAATCCTTACAAAACCTCATTGGAGGGTAATGAAATATAATTAAACTTAGCACATTGGTGTGAAAGCTGAGACATATTGGGAGGTGATCTATTTAAAATCTAAAACCTTCCCAGGAGTTTACTAGTCTTCAGTAATTTTTCCTCCTCTACAAGGTTGGCCATTCAGTAGGTTGTATTGTCTTTCATGATCTGTAAAGAGAATTGAGTTGTTCCCCTTTCCTTATGAAAGATCCACCAAGGATATGATGTTGACTGTAGAGGTGAAACAATGTAAGTTTTCACATGCAAAATCCTGAGAAATTTTTAAAAAAATAATCTAGGAAAGGAGCATGTAGCTGTTGATGTCACGTGCTCTCTGTGGGATGGCACTGTGCCTCAGCCCGCTGATGGTGTCCCACGTGTTGTAGCTGCCAATAATAATGGACAAACCTTGCTAGTGCTCCACAACGCATGGAGAGGAGGTTCCTTGAGGTAGATACAGATCCCATTCCTGCCTACGCTTCCAAAGGGTGATTTGTCCCATGCAAACTGCAGTGTCTACAGTGCAGGATAAGTCACTTGCTGGAGAGGGCTGTCTGCCTCTGTCGATGGGAGAGAGCATGTGGGCCACCGATTTAGAAAGATGCCAGATTTGGGGCAGCTAAAGCCAGTGTTGGATGACTCTCATTGTCCCATATATGAAAGTGCGTGTTTATTTTTCATGTAGTATCACATGTAATTCAGAGCAGAACTTCACACTTTGCTAAACTGTGGCCGCCTTAGTTTCCTTTGAAATGCTTTGGAAGGGGCTGAAAGCCTACAGGGGAATTTCTGCCTTGGTGCTGGTCCTGCTTGAACTGAATTGGGAGATGGTGGCAGCTGGAATAACATGGCTTTCTTTTTTCCCCACCTCTCTCCCCTCCCATCCTCTGAATTTCTGGATGTTCTTTCTCCATTCTTTAGTGGAAGTAAATCTGACTGTGAGCGTATAAGAGCGTACAAAGCGGAAGCAGGCTAGGGAAAAATGTACAGACTAAAAACCCCTCATTTCTCCTGTTGTGAGCAGCTCCACCAGAAGCTAGCAGTGAGGTAAAACTCACACTTCTTGTTACCTAACCTGATCGTGGGCTTGTTTGATGCCACAGTCTTCTGCCGCCTTCTGTCTCCTCTTCGCTCATGACTCCTACTCGCTGAAAGAGGCTCAGAGCAGCAGCAGAAGAGGGAAGTGGCTTTCGGTGAGAAAGCCTGGAGGAGGACGGGGTTTCTTGGTATGAGAAGGCAAACTTGTGTGTGACTCAGTTCTGGCAGTCCAAATCTACTTTCATATTTCACTACCCGAGCTCACTCTTACCCACTCACAGTAAATTTCACTGACTGCTAAGCAAAACTTAGGTGTTGGTCAGCCATTAAGTATTTAAACGCTCCTTGGAACTGCCAATCTTAAATTTCAGAGCCAGATAGGAGGTGCCCAATATAAAACAGATCTGGAACCTCGGGGGGGGAAAAAAGCTGTCATCTTAGATTAGTCCACCTCTTCTTTTTCTGGACGGTATTCCAGTATTCCTGTTAACACACAAAACAGTAAGTGGAAGATTTTCTGCCAAGCGTCAAAGGTGTCCCAGTAAACTATGTGTGGATTCCATTTAATTAGCTTTATTGGGGAAGGAAGAAGTTGGGCAGAAATGGTATGTGATTGAGGAGATCAAGTTTTATAGAGTCTTTTCTCACACATGGGTCAGTATGCTCTGGTTTAATGAGCCTGTAGCTTTTGCAGGCTAATTACTTAATAGTCTTTGGAGACCCTGTGAGATTGACTTAGGTTTACAAACGCAAGTTTCCGTCAAAACAGTTCTCAGAGATGAGGGAACAGACCATGCCTGGGTTTGAAATGGTTGAGTCTATTTTCGGTTGTGTTTTTGCGCAGCCAGTATACCACAGAGAGTTCAGTGGCGTTTTTCATTGAAAATTCATTGAATATAAAGTGGAAATGACACCACTCTGAAAAGTATAACTGTCCTCATATATTGGGCCTTAGTGCCTATATGAGAATAAAGGAGGTAAGAGTGGTGTTGATAGAAAAGAGATGGTAATTGAATGCACAGTTAAAAGTTGAGGTTGTCCCGTGTCAGTGTAATAAATTAGCTGGGCACCTTAAGTTTTGACTACTATGAACATGCGATTGCCATAGTCTTTACAAAGTTTCTTTAGCATAAACTGAGAGAAATGTTTCTCTTCATTTGACCACGAGGTTATCCTTTTGGTTTAACCTTTAATTTCAATTTTTTTTAATTTCACGGATCTTCCTTATTAAGCCCCAGAACTGATTTGTGAGCTAAGCGTTGTCACTCCGTCAGTGCTGGGGCAGCAGAGGGCAGGCGAGGGCTGCTCAGCACTCCCTGCATCTGCTCAGGTAAGTCCCAGCTGTCCCCAAACTTCACCAGGTCTGCGGAGCTGCGAGGAGACGGCAGGGCAGTCAGCAGGGAGGGCTCCAGCAGGGACCCCAGGGAGGCTACAGGAGGCACTTCCAAAAGATGCTGTGTTAGAGAGACAGGAATGACTGCTATAACTCTACAAGAATGCCTTTGGAAGGAGGAAATTTCAAATTGTTTTTACCTTTTCGTCACTAAAACAGGGCAGAAGGTTATTCCTTTCCTTTACATTTGCTTTACAAGGGTTGTTTCCCCCTACTTCCCTGGTGATTTTCCTTCAGAGCTTTTTTAGCTCTCATGTTAAATACAAGCACATCGCTACATAGTGCTATGACTGAGAAGGACCTCTAGGACATCAGAAGATCGGAGCCATCCGTTCCTGAGGCTGCAGTGGCTGCAGTTGAGGTGCTGAAGGAGAAGGAGATGGAACATGCCAGGGTCCTTTCTGGGGCCCTTTCCTTCTCAGCTACATCTCTGTCTACTGAAGCAGATTCTGTGAAGTGCAGGCAATGGCGTATGATCTGCTCTAGATGAAGACAAGCTGGCCAGCAGCTCCAAGCTTTTCTTTGGAAAAGCTGGCACCACTCTTGCAGTTCTGGGCATGAATTCATGATTGGATCCAGACACGTGTCTAAAGACCACACCAGAGCATTTTTTCCATTCGGCGTAGATTGAAACCCTTGTGCTGTGGTCTCTGTTCTTCCTCCAGTGGGCTGGTGCTCCAGGCAACAAGGCTAGCAGGTAGCTCAGGGGTTGGGGGTAGTTGGGGGCTTCTGCTGTTTCACCTTCCTTTCTGAGGACCACTGACTCTGATCTGTAGTGCACAGAGCATTTTATGAGAGACACTAATGCATCTTCAAGGCTACAAGAAAAAAGAGGTTTTCTTGAGTCGGGCCCTACTCTCTGCTAATTCACATTTAGGGATTAATCTCATGATACACTGAGAGACTAATGCACAGCTTGCTCCTCATCAGATTCCCCGGCAATCCTTAGCAATACCAGGGTAAAAGCCTCTAGCGTTTCAGATACCTTGATTTTATTTAAAAAAGGCTCCTTTAATTTGTCCCCAGACAAAGTATGCTTTGTCAGAGACCTTCTGTTCTGCCAGGACAGGGTGAAGGAGGCTCATTGTGAATGGAAGTCAGGCTCTCAGGGCAGCGTGAAGAGAGGGCTGGGTCCACATCCCAGCTCAGGAGGCATCGCGTATCACCTGGGAGTGGGAGCCACACACCACACCTAAAAATATATTGCACCGTGTCCCCAGGAGACCAATCTTACCAATGTTACACGAATGAAGTAAGTGTGTGTTGCGGGTTTCATACCCTGCGTGACAAACTCATTTCATTTTTACTTCCTCTGTGTTGCTAATAGCCATTAACTCTCTGCTAACAGCTGAGAGCAGACTGGATTTTTTGCTTCTGAGTCAGTCACAGATGTGAAACGTAGTTCAGATGAAGCATTGCTGTGATGCAACTGCCAGGTTAAGAGTTAACACATGCACACGGAGGTGCTTTCATAGTATTATACCATTTGTATTCCACTAGTGCTCCACAACCCAGTCATGATCCCCAAACCCCATTGTACAAACACTGAGTAGAAGGATGGTACCTGCTCTGAAAAGCTTAGCACATTATCTTTTGCTCTGACCAGCCAAGACATTGGTTTTGTCTGAGGAGACCTGAGTTCAGACTCCTATTTGCTCAACTGGGTGTTTGACCTGGAGTAAGTTGCTCTGCCCTGAAGCGCTTTGATCTCTGCAAATACAAGGTGTAGATGCTCCTGAAACTGGCGGGGAAAGGGTCGGCAAAGGCTGCCTTGTGTCACCGTCCAGCCCTGAAGCCAAAGGACCCCCTTCTGTTATTTCTAATATACACAGAATGTGGAACCTATTCCTAAAGTTTACCATCTCCTGTACAACCTATTCCAGTTCTTCTCTAGCCTTGTCATTAGATTTTTGGTTGGTTTTTTCCTCCAAAAGGCTATATGGCATTTCTCTTGCCTTTATGGCTTTTAGTGATGCGTCTTACGTTTTGCTTTGGGCTTTCTGGTTTTATGTGTTTGTGCTGTTCTTTTAACATGTTTCCACGTTCTTTAAACGTGGAAACGTTTGTTTCTTCTGTTTGAGATCAATCAAAGCTTCTGATTTAGCAGTTAAGTCTCTTACTTCACTTCCAATTTTTCCATTGCCAGCTCTTCTTAACTTCTTTTTCCCCTTATATCTTACCTGCCAGTTCTCTTGAGTTCATTGAAGCCCATTTTGTTGTTTTTTATTTTGCTGTTCTTCCTTTCCTTAGAGCTTTGAACTCTTCATTTCATTGTCTCTTTTACCAAGTTACCTTTCATCCACACGTTTTTGGTTAGTCCTTCTCTTTTTTTAATAAAATCTAGAAAATTGGATTCAAACTCAGTTCCTTTGCTCCATTGGAATAGAAGATGTCACTAGTGCCTTCAGGAATGTTCCAGTCTATCTGTGTTCCTCTGTCCTACTTTCCGTACAGATAGCCGGGCACTTAAAATCCCTCAGTTCTGCCAAGTCCTGGCCTTTGGATATTTCCGCTCAAAGAAAAAAATGTTTAATGGATCTTTTTGGAGACCTAGAGCAGTCGTGCTGTGTTTCTTTCTGAAGCGATTTGAAATCTTTTAAGTTAGATGGTGATATTATTAATTTTTATGTTGATCTTACCTTTTTTTAAGAGTGTTTCGTCCAGATATTGGGATAATATCCAGAGGAAAGATCACCATATTTATGGGGATAATATCCTGTGGGATAATTGAATTACTTCCTCAGATACTTGAGGGCAAGGATATGTTGTCACACTGTGGAAGATTAACTTAAAAATAACAGCTTTAAACATTTTTACGAGAGATGGAAACGTTCAAATTATGAAGCGATGCTTCAAGAGACTCTGAGAAGCTGCAGTAACCAGTGGTACATCAGCTCGTGTCCCTCGGATCCCAGGGTCTGGTATTCAGAGATCTTTCTTCCTTCTCTCAGTTTTTAATCCTCGGCTGTGCCGTGTGTGGGGCATGGAGGGTGGGAGGCTCCAAAGCGCTTTGAGTCAGTAACACTGGTGTCTCCTGGGGTATGTTGATTCAAGGGAGGCTGCAGAGAATTTTCTCTTTACTGTTTTCTGTTACCATTTCTGTTTGCTGGTCCTGCTCCTTCCTACCAGTGAGATGGTTTTAGCCACTGAAACCCCAGTGAAGGCTTTGGTTAAATCTTTCCCTGTACATGCATACCAGCGTCTAGCAAGAACTGACAGATACGTGTGCTAATCCTTGTTAATGTATTTTATCTTCTGCCTTTATCTCTCTTTGTGCTGGATTTCAAAACAAGGTGCGATGTGAAGATCTTGGGTTTTGCACTTGTAATGAGGCATATCTAATGAAGATGAGAGTAATAAAAATAATAACAACAACTGTTGCTTGCTAGCTCAGCAAAACAATAGTCACCTCCCTCTTTGTATGGATATGGAATCTCTTTCATGGATATATATTTTATCGGATAAACTTTAGCCACAAGTTTACATCCTGAGTAACATGTTCAAAACTGTTTCAATGAATTAACAGCACAGGTTCCAATTAAATCCGAAAGAATTCAGCCTCTAAAGACTGGAGGTGGTGCCTGTATGAGGATGTTGCCTAATTAAAGGTGTGAAGTCATTGACTGTGAAGCATATTGAACCAGCAAGTGGATCTTATCATTCAAGGGTGGTAGAACCAGAGATATCAGAACCGAGGATTAGCATTGCTAATCATGGTTGAAAGTGTAAATAACAGTTTATAGTTGAGATAAGCTGACAATGTCTGTGTCTGTCCGTCATTGTTCCAAGTGTGATGGCATCCTACCTTCCACATACCGCGTTTGAAATTGGGGAAGGAAAAATGAAATGTCTAGACAGTAAAACTTCAAGGAAGTTCAGCTATGTTGTATACTTAAATGTCTTTTTCCTCCTTTTAGTTCTCTGCCCTAATGTCATAAATCAACGGCACTTGAGAACTCTGAATTACCTCTTTTACAAGAGATTTGTTGAGGTACGTTTCTGTATTGTGTGACATGTGTGAATGAGGCTTTTTGTTTATTTGCATTTTGAATAACATAACTGATATGACTGAAATGTATTGATAGCATATGAGGAAATTTTCGCTGTGAATGTGTTTGTATAGAAATGCATTAGATCTGGTATTGGACCTGGTTGTCCTGTGAGTGAATAGTTTGTGTGTCCATTCACATTCTAATGACGGGGTGTCGTGACTGCTCAGAGCTGGATGCTTCTCCCCCTCAGCACCCTCGGCAGCGTTCTGAGACACGAGGGCAGGTCAGGGGTGCTCTCCATGCAGTCAGTTTCTCTCAGCCATCTCAAATAAGCAGAAGCATACTGGCTAAAGAGTTTTTTGGCATTTTGGGTTTTTTTGGGGGTTTCTGTGTTGTTCTTTTTTAAGAATACCAGGATATGGGTATTCCGCATTGCTGGGTTCTTTGTAGGCACTTTGCTTTGGTACTTGTGGCCTGGCTGTGATGGGGATGGCCCAAACCTACCACAGAAGCTTTTTTGTGCTAACAGCTTTGTTACGGCTGGGCAAAAGGGTAGGACTTTCAGCTCCTGAACCACTCTTTTCTGAACTAACTTTACTTTTGTCCAGCCTCCAAATTCTCTTTCCGAATACGCTGGTACTTGTGCTGGCACGGAGGGCTCGTAGCAATAAGGAGTTGCTGTTAATTCTTTCTAAGGAGCGGGCTTCTAGGAGGCAGCTTGGAGGTTGCCTGGCTGCAGAATTACTTGACTGTGGTTTCTTCTCCCCTCTCCTGAGTGTACTGAGCCAAGTCACTGCCCCTTGGATGCTCTTGAGCACACTGCATTGGGGAGCGCATTTCTCTTCTTGTTAACAGGGCAGTTTTGGTGCTTCTCTTGATGGTCTGGCATTTATCATTATCCTGTGCCTGGAGACAGGTTGTACCAGCTGAGAGTAAGTTTTTGTTCTGCCTTTTCTGGAAAAAAACAGCCTTGTATCCAGGTGCATCAATTGGACTGTGAAGGACAAGGACCACAAAAGACTGAATATCATAGCAAAATGTTTCCATTTCTTTAATTTTGAATTATCAAGCTGTATTTGCCAAACATGGAGTGGTGTTTCATCTGCAGTTCATAGCAGACTTTCTCCTTGTAGATACGAGAGGCTTTTTTAACAGGGTTTTAAGAGAGCCCAACAGGTTGTCCAGATGTTCCTGCAGTACTATTGATCCAGTCTTCAGAGGGCCAGTTTTCAGGAAATGAGACACCTCCTCCAGAAGAGCCTGTTCTTTTGTTCAAAGGAAGATTTGTTTGATGTTCTGACAGACGAAGGCAGATGCATGTGTTTTTTCTGGACCCCCACTCCCCAGTGCGTTGAATGCGAAGAAGGGGTTGAGTGGTGGTGATCTGATAACACCATTCTGGCACAGCCAGTTCTGTTTCCAAGACCTCCGGATCCATCCATGAAGGCTCTGATCTGTCTTTGCTGCCTGCCAGATCCACTGGCAGAAGGCCTGGGGAGGATCGTGCATTTCAGTGTCCTGCATCTCAAAGCTTTAATGTTGGATGACATCATTCTAGAGAGCTTGGTCATCCATGGTGAGAGAGTAGAAAGCATTTATCCAGGTGTATTTATTTTGCAGAACGGAATGGATTCTTGATCCGGTGTTCTGCTCTCTCTGGCTTTCCATTTCCTTTGTTTTGGAGTATTTGCTTGATTTAAAGTATCCAAGCTGGCCAGTTACTTCCATTAAGGTACATTTGGCAGCTGTTTCTGGACACAGTCCCTTCTTCTGAGAGCGCTTTGGTGTTCTCTGTTTAGCATTCTCAGCTGTGTATGAGGTCTGGTTAAATGGCTCCTTTATCTCACTAGTATTTAAATTACATGCATGTATATCTCAAAGATGTTTTCTCTGAGGCTCTTACTCCCTGTTTGCTCTTGTACCTTTCCATAAAAGTGCCACTAGTGATTGCCGTTTCCTCTGCCAGGAGTGGGGGGAGGCTCAGGCCTCGGTGGCCGATGCATCTCGTGCAGGCTGTGCTCTTGGCGGAGTGGAAAGTAGGTCTCATCCCGAGTTTCTCCCTAAGGTTGGCTCTGAACTACATCGTAATGGGGATATTAACTTATCAGTTTCCTTTCCCAGACCTCATGATTCCAGAGGATTTTTCATGACTTGGCTGTTGAGAAAAGTTTGTATTTTTATATTCTGAAGGCTCAGCCTTGCAGATGACCCCTGCGATCGCTGCCTTTGCTGGAGCCCGTGGGGATGGCTCTCCGCGGGGCTGGCTGTTGAGGTGAACAGTCTATGGACATGTAGCCAGGCTGAGGTAAAGGCGACAGCAATGATCCATGCGTTCCACCAGATCGTGGCCTGTTTCGGCTTTGCTCAGCAGTGTCTCTGTCATTGCAAGAGCACCATGTGAGCTTTGAGGCATTCAGAAACGCTGCTGCACTTTGCAGAGTGTCGTTAAGGTGATTAGATTTCTGCAAACGAGCCCAGGACCCAGCTCCAGGTAATAACGAGAGTTGGGGCTGCTGCTGGCCTGCCATCGCTTGTGTACTTTGATTGCATATGAATTTTTTTTTGGTCTTACGTGCTGCAGTGTAAGAGTTGTGTGAATTACTTCATCTAAGCTGTGTTTTTCTGCCATGCCCCGGCTGGTGACATATGAGAAGCAGAGGTTTCCCGTGTGCTCCAGAATGCATTCCTCAATCACAGTTGATGCCAGTGTGTAAGACGGCGTGTTAAATTTCAGCTTGCTGTGTGTAGCGTTCTCCCTTCCTAAGACATCTCAGAAGTAATTTTGTCTTTTCAGAAAACCATGACTCAGGAGAATTGGACGGATCACGTTCAGGTGAGTGTGGATTTCCCTCTCCCATTTTCTCAGGGTTAATTGCTTGGAGATTATTTTAAGATGTTCAGAATATCCAGCTCCATCCTTCTGTTACAATTTTGCATTTTCTTATAACTTTGTAAGCATATAGCAAAATTGTACATGCAGGGAAGAGCAAGGAAGAAAATTTATATTTTAATTCCTGTTATGTCTTTAAAAATGCTCTCGTTTGGCTGCAGCCAAGTACATTCAAGTACATTCTTTTACTTTCATGCACTTATTTATAAGTGAACACTACAAATATTTATGTTGATTAATTACAAGGAGCGGGGAAAAGAGAGGCAGCTAACAAGGTGTGTGAGTAAATCAGGACAAATATTAGATTCTGTCTGCATGCTCCACTCTGATCATTTTCAACAGGTTTATTAGGTGACTGTTGGATATTGTGACTTCTACGACTTGGGGTGTAGGACACAGGTATTTTTAATAACACAGGAAGAAGGGTATCAGTATTTTTTTTTCTTGGTGTATAAACAGGACAGTTCAGGCAACCATGTTTTGGCCTGATATTACGATAGACATATATGTGACAATGAAATATCAAGAAATCCCACGGTGACAAACCTTTAGTGATTATTTATGTGTCCATGATATGCCTGTGGAATTGTGACCTCATGGTGAGTGTTTGCTCCTTTTCTGTACCTCCTCTCAGTTTGAATTCTGCAGCCATTAAGGATTTCTGACCATCGGCTCCAGTCTGCCTTTGCAAACCCATTTGCATGGTCAGCGTGGGCCTCTGGGCGGTACCAGACTGGTGCCATGACTAATGACCTCGTGGGTTTGAGATCTTAGGCACTGTCTGTACGCACCAGCAAAATGACTGAATTTTAAACGCGAGATGTTTCTTCTCTCTTTCATGGGTCAGCAGGAAAAAGAACAATTCAAAAGGCATGAGGATGTGTTTTTTTAGACAGAGATCATTGATAAAATACCTAGCAGCGCTTCGTGGCAACTGTTAAACCTCCTGAGTGTTTGCGGTAGTGAATATTCAGCTTCTGTGTGTAGTTTATCATACCCACACAAGAGGCCAGACTATGAGGAAAAGAAGGGGTCTTGCCTCTTGATCTCAGTGATCTGATCCAGTGAAAGAACTTTTCAGGGTTCCCTTTGATTCTTGCAAGCTTAAAGGCCAGCACAAGTGCTGGTGCCTTGCTGGATCAAGACCTGATAGGGGATTAGCCGTGAAACTGTAGCAGACATCTTCGTCACAACTTCGGGATGTACTTTGGTGTATGCAGTGAAGGGGTTTCTGCCGGTGCTATGGTGGATGGTGGGAAAAACCTCCCAGTTAACATCCACGATTGCAGATTGTGTCAGTCACTTGTGGAGACAGGAGGCTTGGGAATGGATGCGCTCTGAAAAGCGCTAGCTTGGTGCCTGGGAAGGCAGCTCCCTAGAGAGCTACACGGGGCTCAGCTGCTTCGTGGGCTATGGCAGAAGGTCGTCTTTGCTTTCCCAAAGTTTTCCACGCTTGGTGTTTCCTGTGTGCTGCCAACTTATATATTTTTGACAACTGTGTAATTATCACACGAGTAGTGCTTAAACTTGCCTGTTATCAGTCGTGACTCTCGGTGCTATCAGAGATTACTGTCTTTGGCACCACTTTAAAGCGATCAGAAGCTGTACCTGTGCATCTGGAGGAAACCGAAATAATGGCATGTGCAGCTTGGCTTCTGCTTCATGCTGCTGGCAGCACGGCTGCGCTGAACAAAAGAAAAGGGACAAAGGAGGAATCTCTGAGCAAGTTTTGGTTTTCAGTGGAAAACCTAAGGTTATCCATGACTTTATTGTTTTTGAAAGATCGGGCTTCACATGAGGGAAAGGTTCAGCTTTCCACTCAGAGCTTCACCTATGACCTGATGTGTTTTGACCAAAAAAATCCATTAGGCTCCTTGCGGAGCTGCAGAGAGATGGGGTGTGTGTTGTATGTCCCATTCGTATATGTAGTTCAGGCTCACAGACAATTTGTATCTCCCAGGCTCTGCGTGCGATGCAGCATTAAAGACGCATTGTGCTGGGTGGGAAGCAGAGGATGGGATGGAGTGTGACCTCTGGGTCACCTGGGGAATGGGAACCAAGACTCCCAAAAGGCTCCACAATGGCAAGCTCTCAGTCAGAATTCTTGGATAATTTTTTCCATTTTAAGTCCAAAGAGGTTGGAAGTCTTCATGGGTTTAAAGCCCATTTTTGTTTAATCCGGTGGTGCAGCCGTTACAAAAGTCTTAAATTATGTAGATGTCGAAAGCCCTGGTGCAGGTGGTGCCTCTCCATGTGCAGTGGTGCCGGCCACGTCACCTTCCGTATGGCAGGCGATAGACGTTTCTGAGCTGGTATTTCTTTTGGTTTGCCCTGAGCAGTACAAGTACAGAATTTTCCTGTTCCTGCCCTGTGGGATGAATTGAAGGTGTGATCCTGACCGCTCCTACAAAAGGCAGAAACTCGTTAGTTAATTGTGGGGCCAACAGAACCTGTTTCTAGCCCTGTAGCAAACTGATTTTGCCCCCTCTGCTTGCCAGCGCCCGCGCTGCTGCTCTGCTGTCCGGGCTGTGCCGCAGGCAGGGATGGCAGCCGTCGGCAGGCAGAGGAGGCAGGAGGGAAAGCAAAGGGATCACAACCTCTTCATGCCCTAGGGAAACTGCCCGCATCACCGCTGCCTGCTGGCAGGCCAGGTTAGCCCAGGAGGGCAGCTACCGTTTGTATCATCATCTCCGAGCCGAGATACCTGGAGGGCAGAGGGAGGGAAAGAGCTCTCTTCTTACGCAGTGCCAGCCGCATCGCTATTCATCGCCTCGCCTAACTGATCCTGAGCTGCATGGAAAGACGCCGGAGAGTGCCTGTCTTCACAAGCAGAGGGGAAGGTGTGTAGGGTATTGATGGTAGATAAGCAGGGGAAAAAAAAAAAAGACAGGGCATGAGCCTATTGTCTGCTTTGCTGTGTGCCCTTCTGCCTCCATTTTTGCATGCTTCATATTTGTCATAACTTTGATCAGCTGCATAAAGATGGTAGAATTGGGTAGAGCAACCACGGAACAGCCAAGACGTGTTCAGATGTGTTCAGGAAGGGTCATCCTGCCGGTGGCTGCAGGACAAAATCACTTGGAGACTAAAAGGCATGGAAGGCATTTTTCAATCGTCTGCCAAGCCTTCAAAAAGTGAACACATAGAACAATAATATCTATGAGGAGCATAGTAGGGAAGCAACTCTGAATCCAAATGTCACTTCTACCAGTGTTTTAGATGTCAGATAATATCCGAGATACTTGCACAAGGTTGGCAATATGACATGGGACCTACTGGGGAGCACTCCCTTCTTGGGTGGCAGCTGGAGCCTGAGGACATCTCAAATAACACCAGGCACCTGTGTTTTGGCGACCTGAAATTCTCCTGGTTTAACAGAGGGCTTGGGAATAGGAGGGGCTGGTATTTTGCTGCCCTGCTTTCAGTGTGCAGTGTTCTCACTGGTGGTTTGGGGGTGATCTTGCAGTTGTGCCCTTCTAGACTTGGTTGCTCAGTGCCAAAGCACCCGTTTTGTGTGGAGTCACCCACAGCCCTTCAGGTCTGGTCCTTTCCACGTGGGAGCTGTGCCCGTCTCTGCGAGCAGAGAGCTGCCTGGGAAGCACTGAGGCTCTGAGGCCACCCACAGGAGGCACTCAGCTTGATGAGGAAAGGCAGGGTGGTTGTGCAGGGGGAATGACAGAATATTACGGGTATTTCTGAAGAGTCAGAGCCCAGAAGGCACACGCTTGGTGATTCTAACGTCCAGAGTATTTTTGCAGGGAATACTTTGACTGCAGCAGAGCTAACCAGTTAAAGTGTTATCTCAGGGTACTTTGGCCCAAGAAGGATCCGTGTGTTTATTTGGACTTCCTGCTCTGAAATTCCTTCTCCCATGGAGCAGAACAGGGTGATGGTGCACAGCAACGTAGCTCTTTGCTTGGGGCCAAAACTAGAATCAGTGTTGGGCAGGGTTAAAACGAGTGAATTTAGGACTGTCAGTGTTACAATCACCTGTTTTGCAAGGTGTCTGGGAGAGCGGAGTGGTAGAAATGGTACTTCCACTTTTACTGACCTGGAGCCAAAGGGCCTTTTGTTGCTAAATCTAAACGCTTTCTGTGCTAGTGTTTGCATGGGGAACTGTCCCTTAGTTTCTCAAATGTAAAAATCTTAACCCCTTCCAAAACTAATACTCAGGAAAAGCGCTGGTGCTTGAAAAGATGGTACTTGCTCTTTGGGCACTCATCGTGAGCTGGGGCTCGTCAGCCAGCCCTTCTGCCAGCGGATGCTTGGAACCACTCTGTCCTTCGGTTTGGTGTGTGCGACTTGAGAGAAGGGGACGGGGATACAGCACGTAGAAAAGTGGCCTGTGTTTTGTTCAGGCCTCTGTTTTGCTCTGCTCTTGCATGAGAATGAAGCAGATGAGCCCTGGAGCCAGCTGTTCTCCATGGTCAGTGCTGGGAGAGGCTGCAGCTAATCTCCTCTCCTTCTCCAGCTGTGACAGTGAGATAACTTATTCATTTTAAAATTTCTGACCATGAAAATCAGACACTGTGCCAGCTCATTCTCTGGGTGACCAGGGGTGAGATGCTAGTAATTTGTAGCAAACGTGTAACTCTAGTTCCACTAAAATTCTAAGGTTGTTGTGCTACTTTGCAGATAGTATTCAGATAATATTCAGAAATCTGCCCAAACAGAAGGCATAAAAGTAAAGTGCCCTCGTTTATGTGTAATACATTTGAAAAACTTTGGCAATTCCCGGTCCTTAATAAGTGTAAATTATCTTACACTATAGCAGGGAGTTGATGTAATCTTATTTATTTAACCAATTAATTTCTAAATGGCAAACATCCTCAGTGACTGATGCCAAGATCCTAATGCGCTCTTTCTGTACAGGGCCATTTTGACCTCAATTAAAATGTAACTACCTCTGGAATAAAATGTAATAGCTGTTATACTCAAGGAGGTAATTTTTAAGGGGAATTTAAAGGGCAGAATGCAATTATTTTTTTAAGTTTTTGTGGCCTGAACACCTGGCCAGTAACCCTGCTCTGGGGAATCTTTAATAAGGACAAGAGGTCAAAAAGGCCACTTTGCAAATATTCGCATCTAGTGTCCTTCCGCAGCAGTTTCGGCAAAATTTTAAATTGCCTCAGCATTGTTTTGAGGACAGCAACATCCCTATAGTGTAAGGAACTTAATATCTGTAGGGAATTAAGCAATCTGTGCAATGCAAATGGGGATGATATTCAGGAGGTGATAAATAAACGGCATGTCTTTCGGAATAAGTCTGCATGTCAAATTATCTTTCGCTCTGTGTTTGAGTGAACTGTTTATTCAGGGATATAATGGATTTCATCACTCAGACGTCAAATCTAGACTGGCTGTTTTCCTGGAAGGTAGAAACCAAAACGAGTTCAACCAGCCGTTGTGTGGAGTCCCTTGCTAGTATTTATGGCCTCTTTTTTTAGCAGGAAATTAGAACCAGTGGGTGATTGTTTTTGTTCCTTCTGGCCTTAAAATTCTCAGGGAGGAAACATTAGCTGAAATAAATTTTCGTGGTTCTACTTGTGTTGCTGCAACAGGGTGCTTGAGCCCAGGAGCTGCCCCGCTTGAGCCCAGGTAGCTCCCAGTATGGGTGTGGGTATGAATATGCAGGAGCTGCTCCTCGTCTCTAGTTTGCCTGTTAAGCTATCTACAAAAGAATTGCATTTATCTTTCCACAACTTTAAACAGCTTCCTAAGAGCTGCTGTTTAAAAAAAGAGAAGATTTTTTTTGTTTGTTTTCCATTTCCCTTTTGCAACATAGATGGTATTTAGACCTGGACCAGTGACAGGTTGAAGATCTGGTGTCTGTCTTGCGAAGCCAGGACTGAGGGAATTGCTTTCTATCAGTGGAGAACCGGCAGTCTTTCTTCCCCCAGTGTCCACTTGTTGCTCCCGTTGCTCCTTTTATTCCTCTTCCTGTATTTTGTCCCCTGTTCAGGGACCGACCAGAAACTCAGCTTTAGCAATCCCTCTGCTTTTGCCCTGTGCCTTTTTCTTTAGATTTACTATTCCTAGTGGAGGTATCTGGGGAGAACATACAGCCGCAATGTGATGTAAAGTATGTTGTACCTAAGGGAATATTAAACCATGGAAAAACTGGACAGTAAAAGTAGCAGGCAAAGTATAGATTTCCTTCTATTTTTCAGTTCAGTTTGTAAATGGTGTCATATATTTATTGATAGTTGAAATAACATCGCTTACAAAGCAAAAGGACGCACTGATAGGGCTGATGCAGAAAACAGGCACATCTGTGGCTGTCTTGGGAACAGCATAACGTAATTCTTCGGTTACGTTCTGCGTTCTGGATAGAGAGCAGTAAAATATGCATCTGTACTAATGAAGTTAGCACTGTTGGTCTAAAAGAAACGGGAACTTCTCATTTAACGAACCCACAGCTGTTGTGGGAGAAGTACATGGGAAAAGCCAAACACGCAGTGTGTTCCATGCCTTGCTGGCTAAGGAAAGGTCTATCAAAGGATGATATGTACAGTTAAATGGAAATACCTCCTGCGTGGTTTAGAGAGGATTATTTTTTGTAAGACCTGGAGGGCTGGAGTGCCTAATGATAGTTATGCTAGTTTTATTTGTAACAAATCCATCCGTTTCTAGATAAATAAATTGTGGTTAAGCACAAACATACTAATTAATTGTGGTGGAGTTTTACAGCAGTTACAAAGCAGCTCAGAAAAGCTGCCATCGTTTTCCGTACTATGTGCCAAATTGTCAAAAACATTTTAAAAAATTACCCAAAAATTTCTCTGGGGTGATGGAAGATGTGTTTGCTCAGTAACTTTGGAAAATCAGCTTACATTTACTTAAGTGTGGATCTACAGGGCCAGGCTCTGGGGACTCGGCGAAGCTCGTGGGAGCTGTGTGTCTGTCTGCTGCTGCACTGAGACATTGGCAAGTAATTCCTTTGAAAGCTCAGGACTTCAGTTTTAAAAGTTGTGGCCAAATTGCCTTTATGTGCAGACATATTGAGTATTGGAGAGTGAAGAAAGGAAACTGGAGAGAATATACTGGGGAAAAACAACTCCTTTAAATTGTTTTGGTATGTTAGAGATGCTTTCTGACCTGAAACCTCCTGGAACCAGGCAGGCCTAGCTTGCTGCTAAGCGGTGTAATTGCATTTCTGTCACTAGCATGCATTCATTCGAAAGCACAGCTTCATCAGAAAGAGATTTGGTATGGTATAAAACAGAGGCTAATTGGCTTATGGCTGTAGGTTGAGAGGTCAGTATTAGATTAAAGAGTTAAGAGCATCAGCAAGCGGTTAGGCTGAACTGGTGTGCCCTGGTGGTATGTTTAATTCAGCCAAATGGGAGAAGTAGGAAACAATAGAGGAAGGACTAACATCCAAAACTTTGTAGGAACTTGTGGAACATACAAGGTCCTTAAAAGCTGTGTCAGGAATCTAATGTAGTCGTTTCCAGGATACCTGTTCCTGACTCCACACTGCATCAGCTACAGGATTGTATGCCACAAAGTGAAAGTGGGGACAGTCTCACTTATAACAGGCAAATCCTCGTGTTCCTTTTGCTCTAAGACAAAGGGAACCCTATCAAGAGCACTGCCCTCGGCCTCTCCGGCAGAAATAGGGAGAGGCAAAGAGGGATGGGACACGGAGCTTGCCCGCTAGCCCAGCAGGAGAGGATGTGTTCACTGCGTTTTTAAAAGTGGGAAGCAAATAGGTTGTCGACAGGGCTCTGCACGTGTTCTGGTTGTGAGTGGAAGACAGCTCTGTGGCACGAGAAACACGATACTCTTGCCCTGCAGTAGTTTCTGCCAGTAGTTCCTACGTGCGGATGTAGGGGCTTTTACTGAAGTCTTAAGCCCTGTACATACTCACACTCATGCATAGATCCACCCTTATGTTCTTATCTGGGCAGCAGTAAAACTACCCGGTAAGTCAATAATCATCCCAGGTTATTTAAAAACCCTGTAATCGATTGGTACCTGTCTGAGTGCTTCCACGGACAGATACGGGATTCTAAAGGCCTGTGCAAATCAGCTGCCTCGCACAAAGATGCTCGGGCTATTTGCAATTGATAGTTTGGCTGTATTATACTTTTAGGCGAGATTAGTTCACCAGTTCCCTGCCAAGAAGAGAAGCGCATAAACAGAGGATTGTTTAGAAACAAAAAAAGTTCCTCTTGACGGAGAAGTCATGTAAATGGGAAGAAACAGGAAACTAATCTTCCCTTGTTCGCTCTGAAAGAATGCATATCTCTGAGGAATGTTGTAATTATGGATTTAGGAAATCAGTCCAATTTGCCAGGGTGTGAATTTCAGAGTTCATTCACTCAACCCTCTCAAGCATTTCTCCTTCAGAACAAAAAACACCAGGAGTTTAAAGGTACCAAATGAGATTAAAGGAGAGAAAAATCTACTGCCAAGCTTTGCTTTTGGTAAAGATCCTGCAAAGATACTTATTATTGCTTTGGCTTTGAGCCAGATGAGGTTTGTGCGTGGTAAAATAGAAATAAGTGGTAACCCGTGTTTTTCCTGTGGGCATCTATTTTTCATAGACTAATGATGGGAGGAGTTAGCACTCCTGAGCAAGTATTTCCATCGTCAAGATTTTTGCGTACTCACTTTGAAGACTTCAGTAAAGTAGAAAAATGTCCCCTGCTGGGAATGCCACATTAGCATGTTCTTAGAGAGAAAAGAACCTAAAAGCAAGTTCCTAACTATTCTGAAGCAAGCCTAGGCTGGAACAGACCCAGGAGCAGAGCAGAAAGCGCAAGGTGTGAACAGAAGGCCCAGCGAGGCTGAGGAAGATGGATGAAGTAGCCCCCTGAGCATCGGTGAGGAGGTCCAGTGTGGCCTGGAGAAGGGCTTTCCAAGGCAGGGCAGGAGCTCTCACAAACCTGCTTAGAAGTGAAGCAGCAGCAGCAGTGAAGAGACCGAGGAAGTCTGGTGTCAGTGAAGCTGAGGGCTGGGTTAAAAGGAAAGCAAAGAGCTTATAGGCCTTTTAATTAAGGTGGTGATACAGGTGAGACCCTGGATCTCTTTGATGACCAATCTTTCATGCAGCTATTTCCACAAGAAATGTGCGGATCTGAGGGGAACTGCTGTACATCAGGAACAAGTGTGGGCAGGGTAACGATGCATCCTGATGTAGGAGGACCCTTACAGAAAGCTGTTAAAATAATCCAGAGCCAGGACCAAGTAACAGGAGGTTCCTGCTTTGTTGCTCGTCCTTGTAACTTGGAATTTGACCTTACAAGGGAGAATGGAGTAGGGAGAGAACAAGAAAGAGGTTTCTGAGGCTCTTCCCCCATCTGCAGATCCTTCCTCCTGAACAGCCTGCATCGGCCGTGGGGAGCTGACACGGGCTGAACCCGAGCGGTAAATCCTCCCACCCCGCTGGGGAGTAATTTTGCTGGAATTCCACGACTTTTTGGGAGAGGAAGATGGAGCTTATGAATTCTCATTATGTATGTGCCTGGGTATGGGAACATTTGATTGAGTGATTGGTTGGGTTAATTGGTATACTAGTTTGGCTTGTTAGAGTTAATATTAGGGCTACCCAAAAGAAATGGGAAGGCGTCATAGTGGCTTCGGCTCACGTACATCCTGACAAACTGCTGAAGTGTAATCCCACAAGTTCGTTTAACAGCAGCAGTGGAGACACAGCGACAGTGGTTTAATTCCTGCGGGCTCTTCCTCTCTGCACATCTGCAGCTCTCGCAGGCCTGTGTGCAGCGGTGCTCTGCTGCCTCTGCTCCTGCCCCCGCAATGCTGTCGTTCTCTGGCAGCGTGCGCCTGTCGCTGCGGTCCCTTGCTGTGTTTTCGTGGCTGGAGTGGAGTTCCTGCAGACAGATCTTGTAGTACGAGCGGATGTCGGACACTTCTGCTAAGTTGGATTTTGGAATAATCATCTTTAATAGTAATCCTTCAGGCAGCCTCGTAGCTTAATGGAATATGTCGTATTTTCCTCGTGCAGGCTTCCGTGCTTCCAGACGGAAACCAAAATAGAGTTATGTAATGGTGACTTTTGAAAAAGTTTATGAAAGTGCTTGACAATTGTATAAACCTTCTTAGGCTTGAGAGGCCAGAGAAATGTTGTTGGGTCACACAAGGACCAGGCTCAGTGAACCTCAGCATCAGTGCAGGTCACCTAATGTGCAGTATGTGATGGGAGCCCTCACCTTCTTAAACTGGAGAGCACCATTTGCCACAGTGAGACTTTGTTCGTGTGTGTGTGTGTGACATAATGACAAAAGGCAGATAGATAAATGCTACTTCAAAATACACTGGGAAGATAAGGGTTGCCAGTTTGTCTTCAATGCACTGTGTTACTGGGCTTAGACAAAGCATCTACTGTGATAAGTAACATATGACTTTGTGCTCTGAAAGAGTTTGGCCAATTTCCCCATCCTCATTCATCTTCAGTCTTGCCAAGTGCTGGAATGCTCCCAGAAAATATCTCCAGCCTGCCATCGTGGGACCAAGAGGTGCGAGAAATCTGGAAGCATATCAAAACTGTGTGGCTTATGTATTCAGAACAAGTCCTTGGTCCTTTGCTGATCCCTGGGATGAATAATATTCAGCAGCTCTGGGGCCAGGGTTAGGTTAGAATTCAGAAGCCGCCTCTGGAGTGATTGTAAGAAAGGTATTTCAGGGAGAAGCAGAGAGCCTCAGGACAGACTACAGGCTGAACTGAAGGAAAAAAATTATACCTTAAAAAGCAAAAATCTACTTGTTAAGAAATTGTATTTTTGGTTTTTTTACGGATGTCATGCAATTATTTCTCTCTCTAAACAAGGCTTGTTTTAATAGGGTTAGCCTGGCTCTATAGCTCATTAAAGACACACATCTATGACATTCCCTGAACAAGTACTGCAGGTGAATGCACCCTGATTTTGTGTATCGGCATACCTGGAGCTGTGGGATATAGTTGAGGAAAATGAGTTAATTGTGGGTTAAAACAAAAAGAAAAGTTTTTACTGGGAAGGTCCCCAAAGTGTCAGGCTGCACCTACGCTGCAAAACAAGAGCATGAACTGGTCCATGGCGCCCAAGACGAGTGGCACTGGGTGACTCACTGGTACCACCACGGCCTCAGGCTGCCCCTGGGAGCGTCAGGCTGCCTGCCCTCCTGGGAGCTGTGTCTGAACGCAGTGAGGAGCGGAGGGTCAGGTCCCTTGGCTAATGCCGTTGGGCAAGCACAGCAGCGGTGGCTGATCAGACAGTAAAAGCGGATTTTTCAGGACAGTGTTAGTGTGGCTGCATT
This sequence comes from Dromas ardeola, assembly GCA_013398915.1. Lineage (NCBI taxonomy): Eukaryota > Metazoa > Chordata > Aves > Charadriiformes > Dromadidae > Dromas > Dromas ardeola. The sequence continues at coordinate 7,766 of VYZM01000077.1, read as the reverse complement.
TGTGTGCTGGCTGGTAACGTGACTGAGTGTCAGCGCTGAGCTTTACCGGCTCACGGATGTATCGTGGCGCGCTCTTCACTAAATCACAGAATCAAAGGATCACAGAATGGCCGGGGTTGGCAGGGACCTCTGGAGCTCATCTCCTCCAGCCCCCTGCCAGAGCAGGGTCACCCAGAGCAGGTGGCACAGGAACGCGTCCAGGCGGGGTTTGAATGTCTCCAGAGACGGAGACTCCACCACCTCTCTGGGCAGCCATGTCTTGAAGCATCTGGGGATTGTGTGGCTGACGGTTCACTGGGGCACTCAGGAGCACTCTTGTTACAGAGTATTGCACCCTCCCCTTTAAACCTCAATTTCTGTCTGGGTTTGTGCCTTCTCCAGATAAGAAACATTGATATCCATGTTCTGGTCACCTACTGAAGTGAAATCTGGTAATGTTTGTGTCAGAGTCACTGAAGTAAAATGTTGAGAGCAGAGCCTTTCGTTTCTGAAGTAGGAAGTGATGTGTGCCCTGTGAAGCAGAGCCGTTGCCAGCGGACAGTTTATCTGTTACGTGTCTCTGTGAGTTGGGGGAAGGTTGTATGAAGGATGTCCAACGCTGTGTTTAAAATATGTCTCAACCTCTGACGTAATATTTTTTGAAAATACTTTCTCTTCAGATCTGACTTTGGAAGGAGAGTTTGTTCTTTACCTCTGCTATATACCTTCTCTCATCTGCAGCAGTATGAGCAGATTTTGGAGACATGATGACTTCATCTGGTGAAGATGAATGACTTCCCTCAGGGGCTGCCTGACATCAATTTGGAAGGAATCCCAATGCAGGAAATGTATTTGGATCTCTGTGTAGTACTGTTGAGCATGATCAGGACCATCCTGTATTCTGGGTAGACGAGATCTTGGGTGTTCTTCACCCGGGAGGTGCTTGGAACTTGAAAGCAGCGGTTGCTGCAAGAAGCCGCCTGTCTGTGTGGAGACGAGTCGCGGTGCTGGGGAATGCGCAGCAGTGCTAATCACAGAATCAGAGGCTCATTTCAGTTTGAAGAAGCCCGTGGAGGTCTCTTCTCTGCCCTCCTGCTCAAAGCAGGGCCAACTTAAAGTTAGAGGAGGTGTTGCAGGGCCCTGCCTGGTTCCACAGCCCATTGCAGCGTTTAGCCACTCTCACTGTCACCTTTTTTCTCCTTTAGGCCTGGTTGGAATTTCTGAAAGGATCTGACTCCCATCTTCTCTATGATCCCCCATGATAAAATTGAAGAGAGCAATTGTATTCTCCCGTATCCCACAACTGAGCCTTCCCTAGGCTGAACAAGCCCTGCTCCCTCAGCCTCTCCTTCTCCATCATGTCCTCCAGCCCTCTTGGTGGCTCCTTACTGAACTCCCTCCCGTTTGTCAGCATCTCTTTTACACCTGGCTGCCAAAACTAGGTGCTGTGTCCAGGTGTGGTCTCACAAGTGCAGCACAGAGGGAGTAATCCCTTCCCTCGCCCTGCTGGCTAAGCCACAGCTGGCTGGGCAGTCAGACGGGTCCGTTTTAACAGACCTTAACATTCTTCTTCTGGCTGCCGTTTGGTACTGGTGTCTGGAGTTCTGAAGGAGAAGTTGTGTTGGCAAGATTGTGTGAGCTGCAGAAAGAAAAATGGAGCCAGATGCATCTCGTCACATAATATTGTCCTAGCTGCTCATCACAAGCCAGCAGCTTCAGTCAGGTTGCCCAGGAACAATAAGCTCCTTGTGAGGAGCCCCAGTACAGCGGTGAGTTGGCTTTAAGAGTTGCCTTTGCCTGGATCCCTTCAAGTGATACTGTGAGTTAGACTCCTCTGAATTGCCCTGAGTGGGGAGGCTGGGAAGCTGAGTCTCCTGATTCACAGAGCTGGAGCTAGGTAGTGTGAACACGCCCCAGGGAGCCACATTGCCAGAGCTTTGTTGAAAGAGAGAAGAAAGACCACTTCCCCACCATTGATGTGGTAATGGCCTCCAGAACACTGAAGTGTGGCTCTGTCAATGACGCACTGATTGCTATCTGAAAGTCAGTCTTCTGGGATATGAATGGAGGCTATTTTGTTCTTCAGTTCATAAATTAGTGCATCTGAGTAGCCAGTGCCTGTGAGGAGGGAACGGCTCAAGTGGTGAGAAAGCAGGGCTTTCTCATGCTTCTGGCTTTGTGTGGTGGCCGTGGGTGAGCAGCCTGCCGCTTTCACAAGAAACCCTCTTCAGAAGTGAGTGTGGGGAAAGTTGGCATCTTTTATCCGAGTGCCATCTCCGTAGGCGATCCCGAAGTCAAGATCCCCCTTCTCTCGCGGACCAGGCTGTGACCCAGGGCTGAGCTGGCGCTGGGGGTCCCAGCTCCAATCTCATGGGAAAAGGACTTGCCTTCGATGACACACGGCTGCAGCATCTCTCCATATGGTACAAATGGTGCTAGCTTCAAACCAGAAATCTCCAGCACAAATACAAAATCGATTAACAATGAAACTAACACAGTAGGATGTTCCAGGGAATCTTCAGACAAAGGGATCTGCGCAGGACCTGCAGCACCGCGGGGAATTCAGAAATGCCGCTGGTGTCCTCCGCTGCTTGCAGTGGGTTTGTCCTTTCAAAGCCCAGTTGTTTTTTTTTCCCTTTTAAAGTTGCTGGCTCTAAAATATTCTACTTGACATTTTCTCTACACTAACAGGATTTTTTTTGTTGTTTCTGGAAGCACTTGAGAACAGGGGAAATCGGCCAAGACATTCAAAAGTTAAATTAAAATCTGACTCTGCAAATAGCCAGTGTCACTGGCGTGAATAACTTTGCTCTCCAGTAAAAGATACTGCGGGAAAGTGAAGAACTGTTTCTGACAGAAATGCAACTTAACACACACAGATAAAAGTAATGGAGGGTTGGCGAGGGTGACTTCCAGACAAGATACTGACTATTTGGATCCCAAATTATTGATAATAATGGAGGAACTGCTGATGCTCTGGGTTAAGCTCAGGACGCCCTAAGCTTGCTCTGCGCTGGTGGTGGTGAGCTCTGGAAGGCACTGGGCTGGGTAGGAACAGGATTTGCGGGTAGGTAAATCTGCAGCAGTCATTTTGGGAAGCTTTAATCATGGGTTGCTGGTGCTGTCAGGAGTTTTCGTGTGCGCCCATGGATTAAAGAACATATGATACGTCGAGAATTCAGAGAGGGATGTAAACAAGCCTGATGGTCTATATGATCTGTTCCTGCTCAGGGGTGTCGCTGATGTTGATCAGAACAACTGTGCCAGTTTCCTCTTGAAAAGTGTTCATTTACTGAAAACAAAATACATGAAATGTCATCCCTAGTGAAACGTTATGTCTCTGCATCTGTGCCCACATCTTCTGGGGCCAAAATTTCCACATTCTTGCTTCTTGCAAAGCTGTTGCGGTGGAAGCCTTTCCCCTTTATAGCAATGTTGGGTTTTTTCAGTAAAAAAACAAACAAAGCTATTTTCCGTTTCAGAATGCAAGATGTAATATCTCTGGAGAGATTAACCTTCTTTCCAGAGTTGTTTTTGTGGTTGAAAGAATAAATCTGTTATCATTAAAATAAAAAATGAAAATCTGCACCTCGTTATTTCCAGAAATAAAGCTGACACAATGAGATTTATTAAGAATTTACTTTGGGTGAACTGAAGAGAGATCCAACCCCAAAGGCTTTGTGTTCTAGAAAAAAGGCAGAAAGACAATAGGGAGGACACAGGGGAAGCTCGAAGAGGGAATTGCTCTGTGATGTTAATAAGAAAATATGTTCTTTTTGGGAAGGACTCTGAGAAGTGGCTTGGCAGATGCGCAGGAGGAGTTATTCAAACCCCCCCCACGTGTTAGGTGCTTGGCTGAGCTCGGTTGCAGGAGGCAGAGATGTGGGAGATGCACAAAGTACCAGGACTGGCATCGCAGGGAGGAAAGATCCGGGAGGAAATGTAGAGGGCAAGAAGCATTAACGTGAGAGCGTCTCCCTTCCTGCTCTGCCCCTTCCCGCGGTTCCCTCTCCTGCTCCTCTCCCGTAACAGAGCCCCGGACAGCTGCTGGACCCCCGTCCCGCTGACACGGTGCCACCAGCCTCTTGGGAGCAGCAGTAAAAATATTCTTCCACGTACCCGTGAGAAGAAATGTGGTTTGGCATTTGGCAAAGTCACAGGGGTGTAGACTTAGTGCTGAGGCAGCAGTTTTCGTGAGCAGACTGGCTTCTCCTGTGCGCTACCTGGGATGCCAGATTTCTCTGTGGATTTTCTGCCAAGCCTCTACCCCCTCCTGTGCCTCTATGGGCTGGGTCATTCTTTTTTTTCTTTTTTCTTTTTTTCTTTTTTTGTTTTCTATTTTTCCTTCCCTTTTACCTTGGGGCCATCAACAGGTTTGTTTCCTGATCTCTGTGCAGAGTGTCTGCTTTGAAGACAACTTCTCACCTTTTAGTTACTGCAAGAATGTGAGGAATGAGGCCCCATGCCCAGCCTCCCACCCCGCTGGGCCGTGTTTGTACACGCAGCGCAGAAAGAGCAAGGTGCCGCCAGTCCCTGGAGCGGACTCTGTCCCTGCAGCCGCTCTTTGGTGGGCAGCAAAGGAGAGATGGAGGGCGAGAATGGACTTTAAGTGTGTATCTGAGCATTTCACTACACTGAAAAATACTTGCTGGCAGAGCCAGCAGCAACATAACCATAGGGATACAGATGCTGAGCCACCACGTAGAGTTTCAACTTCTTTTAGCAATTAAGTTTTCTTGACAATGTTGACTTCTAGGGCAGATCCATGGTAAATGCGTCTGGCAAGAGGAAGGAGCTGCTGGTCTGGCGGCAGTGGCACCGGGGTGTTCGCAGCGCAGGTGGGTTGGCCAGGCAGGAGGAGAGGGTCATTCCCACCCCCGCGTAGCTGTTGTGACAGTGTCGGAGTCACTGCGCTCGTATTGTGCTTACAGCTGCTGTGCCACAGTCCCTTAGAAGGCAGCAGCCAAGAGGGTGAACAAGACAAAAGGGCTCCAGTGAACCCAGCTGTCGCGGTGGAGGCTGGTCGGGGCCCGGGTTCTCTGCCCTGCCCTTGCCAATAGCTGCTCCCTCCTGCCAGGGTGGGCAGCCTGCCGGGCCCCGGCCACGCTGGCTCGCAGCTGGGTGTTTGGGCTTAAACCACATTTAGCCATGAGTTTGTGCATGTGCCCCCAGGCTCCGCAGGGTGCCGAGGCACCAGCGCACATTCCTTCTGCCAGAAAACAGCTGGGAACTGGGAGTGTCCTAAACTGCCCTCCCTGCCTGCAGGTGTGTGTAACGCAGGCTCCTGCGGTGACACTCGAGATCGTTGTGTTTGTCCGTGTGGCTGAAGCAATAATCCCATTGTCACATCCACAGAGGCCTTGAATAGACACCAAGGGAGGAATTTCTTGCACCCAGCCGACCCTAGGTCTTCACAGCTGGAGCGACTGCTCCAGGTTCCTCTTAGGATCGGTGGGGATAAAGGAGGACTTGCGGACCACAATTCATATAACCTATTTCCAATGCAGGGTGGTGCCGCTCGCACCCTGTGTGGTGCTGCTGGTCCGTGCTGGCTGCAGGGGACGTCTGTCCGCACCGTGTGCTGTTGGTGTTGCTGGGGGAGGGACCTGGTGCCCCCTTGTTCACAGCGGTGTGTGCAGACGGGCTGCAGGCGGATGAGCCAGCCTTTTCCTCGCTCTGAACACCACAGTGTGCTGCTCAGGAAAGCTTTACTGGTGTGTCCTACCCATAACCCCTGTGTGACTGGCAGTCCTGGTTACCCGTGCGAATACTCCCAAAGCTGGAGGAGACCCTGTGCTACGGTCTTACCGGGAGAGAGACTGAACCATCCTTTTGCCTCTCCCAGGACATCACTTCAGGGCTATGTACAGGCACAAAATGGGACTAAAACAATCCAAACTCTTACCCCTCCTGTAATTACCTGCCTAACGAGCCCAAAGACCTTTACACTCTGTTCAGTCACTGGTTCTGATTTTACTTGATATAATCAGTATCTGAGCAAATAATACGCTTGTCGTCAGCCAGGCTGGAAATGGCATTGTTGTACCCTTGTTTCTCGGTGCTGCACCTGCAGAGTGGTATTCCCTGAGCAAACAGCCATGCTGTCAAGGGCACCCGAGTACCCTGATGAGCTCTCAGTTAAAGTATGTGCTCTTCATCTCTTGGCAGAGAAGTGCAGCACTCACTGGGTTTGCACAAAATCCCTTTTGCAGTGGGGGATTTCTCGCTCCTTTCTGCACTTCTCTAGGACCCTGGAGGATGCTGTCTCCTAAGGGGGGGTGGAAACACCCATGATGGGGATTGCACTGACAGTCTTCCTTCCCCCTGGATTCCTTGCAGAGCACAGTTGGAGAGAACCGATGGCTTCAAGGGCACCTGATACAGTTGCTAATCAGTTACTGTGATTTGAACACAGCGGCAAGATGGGCACAGCGCTGCAATTTGCCCAAGGAGATGCTGCCTTACGGAGTGGCTGAGGAGCTTCAAAAGCTTCAGATCCAAGAGAGGTAAATACTGTTGTTTCATGACTTTTCAATGTAGATTACATATCATCCAAGGACTACACATTTGCTTAAAATAATCTGCCATAGTGCTTCCTTGGGGAGATAATTTTGCAAAAACTTCCTCCATTTACTCAGATCACGTCTTGGCCATGTACGTGCTGCATTTGCTTTTCATAAGGCTGGAAATGTCTGTAAAAGGTACACTCTAAAGTCACCGCTGAACACTTAGAAGCTGTATGAGATTGCTTCATGCTGCAGGGGGGTCTTCAGGCTCCCCTTGCCAGATCAACAGCGCAAATGAAATGATGTGGGTAGGATCTGAATATGCGTCTTATTTTACTGAGTTGATTACATGTCTATTGAAGTTTTCTATGTACTCTGCATCCCACACTGTACTGTCACCTGGTTTAATGCCTTTTAGGAGATTTACGGCCAAGAAAATAATTTTAAAGTACCTTACATTTTTCTGATTGTATTTATTTTCTTCCTCCTTTGACAGCTCATAAGCCATTTTTCATGTCAATCTGTAATTTTTACTTCATCTGAAGCTTTCAGAAGTAATGGGAATTTTTGACATTTGGGGTCAGATCCCAGAAGAGTCGCGTTAACTGAATTTGGGATAAAACCAGACTCTCCGGCACAAATTTACCAAGTGAGCTTAAGAAGCCTTTAGGCCCTTAATTAGTCTCTGTCCCCTTTTCTTCCTCTAATGCAATCCCAATGACACAGTGCCATGGTTCCTCTCCTGCTTTGGGACCACACGTTGTACACAGCAGATCAGGCTGCAGTAGCCACAGTTCCTCCCCCAATGGGAGCTTCATCCTGTTGCATGACCTGAAACGAGTACAAAGGCAGAGGTACAAAAAAATAATTGAAAAATCCTTATATGAAGAAGGGTTCAGACAACTCCTTGATTTCAAGTGCACAGGACTGTGCAAACAGCCCCAGTCAAGGATCTCTGTGAACCTGCTGGTGTCGGAGGGGAAGGTGGAGGGAAGAGGGTGGCCAGGTTCTGTGCTGTGTGGAGACAAAGCTGTGTGAGGTTGGAAAGAGACTCAAAATTTAGGACGACGCATTTAGCCACCTAAACTGATAGGATCTGTCTGATCCCCACAGAAGCCTAGATGCAGAGGAGTACCAGGGCTTTGTATTTCTGCTTCTGGGTAGTCTGCGCTGTGTCTCTTTGAGAAAATGGCCCAAGATCATCCTCTTCACAGAACAGTATCCCAGGCAGTTGCTCAGCTATGCCGTATGGAGGAAGAAATCATAGAACCATAGAATGTG